>JARHVA010002509.1:1602500-2122500 GCA_037957365.1 Torreya grandis
GATGCAGTAATCATATGATAGGATAAAAAGTTTTGTTTGCAAGCTTAAATAATTATGTGAAATCAGAAGTCAAGATAGGCAATTTTAATAAAGTATTAGTGATGGGTAAAGGTGTGATTAACATTATAAAAAAATAGGGTGAAAGAAAGTATATTCTAGTTGTTTATTTTGTGTTAGATTTGAAGCATAATCTCATGAGTGTTGGGAAACTTGTGTAGTAAGGTTACAGAGTAACATTCAAAGATAATGTGTATATTATATTAGATAGGTTTTCAATTGATAGGTTGATTGTAAAGATTAAGATGACCAAGAACTGAATATTCCCACTTGGAATCAAGATTGAAAAGTCAAGCCAAGAAGATCTCAAGGTAAATTACAAGGCAGACCATTTAGATCTGACATGGTTATGGCATCTAAGGTATGGACATCTTTATTTTGGAGGTTTGAGTTTATTGTAAAAGAAGCAGATGGTGAGAGGAGTACCATTAATTGATTAAACATTGAGTTCATGTGAGAGTTGCATTTTAGGAAAACATAATTTTTTTTCAAACACAAGTGTCTTACAGAGCAAAGGCACCATTAGAGCTTGTTGACATTGATATATGTGAACCTATGCAGACTCTAAAATTAGGAAGAAGTGTATATTTTCTAACATTCATTGATGATTTTAGTAGGAAACCTTGGATATATTTTCTCAAATAGAAGTCTAAAGCATTCAAAATATTCAAGGAGTTCAAAGCAATGGTTGAAAAATATAGTGGTCTATACATCAAGGTACTCATATCAAATAGAGGTGGTGAATACACTTCAAATGAGTTTCTAAATTTTTTCAAGTATCATGGAATTAAGAAGCAATTTACCACAAGATACACACTACATCATAATGGTGTTGTAAAAGAAAGAACAAAACAATCATGGATATGGTTAGGACCATGTTGAAGGCTAATCACTAGTCTAATGAATAGTAGGCAATAGTAGTAGCATGTGTAGTTTATTTTCTAAATAGATGTCCTACAAAGAGTGTTAAGGATAAAATTCTACAAGAAGCATGAAGTGGCAGAAAACATAATGTATCTCATTTAATATTTTTTAGATATGTGACATGCACATGTGGTAGAGGAAAAAAGAAGAAAGATGATAGAGGTGAAAAATCTATCTTTATTGGTTATAGTGAGTAGTCAAAAGCTTACAAGTTGTAGAATCCCATTATGAAGAAGGTAATCATCAGTAGAGATGTTGAATTCAAAGAAGAGGAAGCTTGGGATGGAAGTATTGACAAAATAGTTACAGTTGGAGCATAAATACCTCAAGAAGAAGAACTAGTAGAACAAGGTGTGCAAGGTGGCCAACCAAGTTCACAAGCAATAGGTACTCCAAAAAATAAATCTACAAGGAGGTAATTCATAAGAGCTAAGAACACCAAGAAATTTTGTGCTAAATGAATCATAAGTGCATGTAAGTCCCAATTCAAAAGGAAGTAATGAATCATATCTTACATTTCCTCAATATGATCAAGGCATAGAGGTAAGAAAATAAGAAGTTTGAAAGAAATTTATGATCAAGGAGAAGAGAATTTAGACGTACATTCAAATTTTATTTATTCTCTCCTGATCCTATATATTTTGAAGAAGTAACGAAGGATGATCATTGGATCAAGGCAATGGGTGAAAAGATGGATTCTATTGAAATAAATGAAACATGGGAATTAGTGGATCTACCTAAAGTTAAAGACAACATAGGAGTATAAGACCAAGCTCAATACAAAAGGAGAAGTTCACAAGTATAAAGAAAGGTTAGTACCAAAAAGGTTTGCTTAACAACATAGAATGATTATAACGATACATTTGCAGTAGTTGTAAGACTTGATATAGTTAGAATGGTTTTAGCCATATTAGCATAAAATGATTAGAAGGTCTACCAAATGGATGCCAAATCAACTTTTCTGAATGGTTTTCTAGAAGAAGTATAAGTGGAAAAACCAAAAGGTTATGAAGTGCATGGACATGAAGATAAGGTATATAGATTGAAGAAAGATCTTTATGGGCTCAAACAAGCACCGAGAGCATGGTATAGTCAAATTGACTCATACTTGACAAGCAATATATTTAGTAGAAGTAGTTTTAAGACTATGTTGTACATAAAAATAAGCAAGCAAGGTCAGATTTTGATTTAATGTTTATATGTTGATGACTCAATCTTTACTAGTTTTTTTCTCTAAACATGTTCAAAACAACAATGAAGAAAGAATTTAAAATGATATATTTAGAATTGATGAAATATTTTTTGGACATTAAAGTTATTAAATCAGATAGTGATATATTTATTTGTTAATAAAAGTATGTTAAGGATGTGTTGAGAAGACTCAATATGATGAATTGCAATCCTGCACCAACTCTAATTGTAATAGGTACAAAACTCAACAAAGAAGACAAGGGATCCGGTGTTGATCCAATTATGTTTAAAAGGCTTGTTGGAAGTTTTATGTACCTTATAACTATAAGGCCAAATATTATGTATGTAGTTTGTTTGATTTTAATATTTATGGAGTCATCAAAAGACTCACATTAGAAATTTGAGAAGAGAATTTTGAGATATGTTGCAAAAATAAAAGGATATATAATATTATATTCTAAACTAATATTTTTTATTTGATTGGCTATATTGATAATGATTTAATAGGTAGCACATATGATAGGAAGAGTACTTCTGGATATGTTTTTCATTTTGGCACAAGTTTGGTTTCATGGGCATCAAAGAAGTAACCCATAGTGATAGTTTTATTATCAAAAGTAGAGAATATGGTAGTAACATCAACAACATGTCAAGTAGTTTGGATGCAAAGAGTGGTGACAGATATATTGCATAAGCAGAAGAATTATGAGGGAGAGATATGAGGTGACACTCTAAAATACATGGTATTAATGAATTTGGATACTCAAGTAAACATGTAAGTTGTCTCCTTAGTGCATTGGATAAGAGAAGTCAATTAAGTTTTTATAATAGTGTATCGGTTGATGTTGTGTATTACCTTGCAACCTGGACATCCCTATCAAAATGCATAAGTGTAGGTAAACTGCCTCCATTATTATTCCATTATGGTAAATCTTTATTTCTAATAGAGACATTATTCTTGGTATGTTTGATAGAGTTTATCATAAAGGCCACCGGTGGTGGCTCTAAATTGTTTGGGAAGGTTATCATATGTAATGATCTCATACAAATGCCTTTGTATAGTGATGATGTGTGTAACAAGTCTAAGAGAGAAATTTTATTTATAATATTGCTATATGTCTTTAATATTTATTTCATATGCTCATGCATGTTTTCTTGATTTTGAGGAGTCATTTATATGGACAAAAAAAAATCTTGATGAATGCTATTATTTGAGATAAAAACCTTACAACTAGTGGTAATAATGTTCACATTATGTGTTAGATCATGCATAATATCTATAAACATAGCCAATGTTGTATCACTTGGTACATGGATATCACACAATGCTTCATATAGGATATCCTTATAGATAGTGCATTTCTTTAAAAACTCAGATTGAAATTTTAGGATTCATGCAACCAAATTTATCAATAAGGCCACCTCCCATGAAGTTAGATTTAGAAGGAACATGATCTAGTGTATTACAAAAGGAATCTTGGAGAGAGAGTATTTATTTTGTTTAAAAACCCTTTCATCATATTGACAAATTTTCCTATTTTGGTGAGTGATAGGTTTGATTAAACAATTATAGTAAAAACTATAGTTATAATTTCAAATTAGAGCCCAAAATGGGCTATAGATGCATCCATTTGCACATGTTTTGTAAAAATAAAAACTAATTTTTAACTTTTGAAATATTGTTAAATTAGAACCCAAAAATAGAGGATCATGAATGAAATCCTAGATTAGTCTTTTTTTGCATTCACGTACGTCGGTTTCACAAAATATTTAACCCTAAAATATAGATTGGGTAATATAGGGTTAAAGCAGTAGAGATAGCCTAAGGCACAAGGATGGTAGACTATATATACAATAGGATAATTAATTTTTAAACTTAGATAAATATATACTGAATTTATTATACTAGCATATGCTTAAAATATAAAGTATAGTTGTGCTAGATATTGTAATGATAATAAAAACAAGATACTTAGCTAGTTCTGATGATAATACAAATTTAGATATAGAACCAAAAGGAATAAGAATGGAATTATATTCTAGATCAATCATTAGATTTTAGATTAAGAACTTATGTGGCCTCAGACACGTGTGTTGACCTTGGACAGTTGCATCGATACTTTTGTCTAACCTGGATGTAAGTGTCCTATTCAAAATACATGTTAGATCTAGATGTGACCACCTACAATATTTTAGGTTTTGTGTCAACTTCACTTTGGATTGATCAGATCTAGATCATAGGTTATTACTCCTTATCAAATAGTAAAACCCTAGTTTTCATCTTCATAGTGGTTGTGAGAAAAATGGGTTAGTAGGCACATAATGTCAAACTTCCCCAAAGACCCCTCTATCAATAAACATTGCAAAGATATTCAATACTCTAAATATATCCTCAAACTTTTATAGTTATACCCTATGTGTTGGATTGTGTGTGTATAATAATGCAATGTGTGATAAGTAAGTACATATAGTGACCTAGCTTGTAACTTGGTAAATATGAATCATGGAGTGATCCTTAAGTACTTGATACTTGTAGATGTGTTTTCTCTATGAGTGATATAGAATTAGGAGAAAATAGGAAAGCCTTTCTCACTTGAATGCTTGACTAAATTCTTTTTTTTATGTTGACTTGTGATAGGTAAAAAGTTTCTAGGTCTATGCTAGGTGACGAATGAATGAGGGTTGATCTTATATATATATATATATATATATATATATATATATATATATATATATATATATATATATATATATATATATATATATATCCCTTTAAAGAACATATCACATTAAAGTAGGCTGACCATAAGATTCAATTTCATTATTAAATTAGATGAATTTAGTTCACTTGACACTTGTGTTAAGATAGGGCACTTTTATTGATGTAGGTGTTTGACTGGGACATAAGTGTTGAGGTAGCTAAAAAATAAGCATAGGTCCAAAAATTATAAAAATAAAATATAAGTAGGTTTATAACATTCTAAGCATGATAAAAGGTCTAAGTCATTAGAATTACATTGATCAGACTAAGAGACAAGAAATTTGGCACATAAAGATAATGCATGTGAGCCTTTTGGTAGCGAGAATGTTTATAGGTTGAAGGTATAACCATGATATGTATTTGCCAAGTGTACAAGATTGACGTGCTATATAATTCAGAAATAGTGTCTATAACTACATAGGCCATGACACAAAGTGTGTCAATATAATTCATTGTAATCCAATCAATGACATCAATGATGACCTAGAATGCATCGATATAATTATTTTTCCTCAACCAAATGCATCAGCCATGACATAGAATGCATCAATGCAATTTTTTTCCTTAAGTCAAATGCATCAGACATGACCTATAATGTGTTGATATAGTTCAATTTATTTAAATAGATTATATTGAATTAGTCGATACAATTCGTTTCAGTCATATATCATCATCAAGCTTTGTTGACTTGGCTAATATAATTTATTTCACTCCTATATTATCAACAAATTATGTCACCTTAGATGATACATTTAATTTTAGTTTTTTATCATCATCAGACTATGTTGACCTGGTCAATACAATTTATTTTAGTCCATATCATCATCAAACTATGTCAACTTGATTGATGCAATTTATTTTATTCTTGTTTCATTCAACTATATTGACTTGACTGATACCATTCATGTTTCTCATTTTCCATCAAATTATGTCAACTTTGACAATATAATCAATTTCAATCCTATTTCTCTAGACTTTGTCAACCACGTTGATATCGTATACCATAATTTTTTATCACCTCTCTAAGATCTTGACATTAATTTAGATGCTGCATTTCATGTTGTAATAATAATTTATATAGATTTTTACATCACTCTTAAGCTTGTCAATCTTGCCACCTACTCAGAGGGATTGGACACATAGTCCAAACATTGATTAGTAAACACAAGACCACCTAACTTAACTTAGTGGGAAATAATGGATCCAAAGGGGCAGCCTTTGCATTCTTGAGCCACTCTTGGGGAATTGAATACACAACTCCATTCATGATATTACTCTTTGTATAACATCATCCAACATTAGTCAGCATCAAAATAGGTTTTGTATTGGTTCACATACCTAGTGAGGTGTATTCAATCCTTTTTCTTCCTCTCTCTCCTACCTAGCTTTGTATGTTCTTATTTTAGATATAGTGTATCTAGTAAGAACTGATCTAATCTTTGTTTTCTCTTATAGATTCACACTTCATAATGTGCTCTCTCTATGCACACCCAAAATCACATCTTTATGATCTTCACCCTTGCAGGTAAGTTTAGGTATGCTTTCTATTCTTGATTTATTAGTGTTTTGCTTTGTTGCATCACTAGAATAAAGAGGGACAAATGTAGTCATATAAAATGTGAAAAATTGGTAACTTGAGTGTGACTTGTGACATCCATCCCATTGGTCCCTCCTACTTACTTTCATGACCCTCATAAGCTTTTTTTCACTGATTCTCAGACATTTGTATCTTTTCAGCCCTGATCCCAACTAACCCAGACTCCTCTTTCTATGACAAATCTATTCCCTAGGTCTTGTTAGCTTAGGACTATAGCGCCCAACTTGGAATATGGCACTGGACCCTAGGGTGTCCCATTTTTGATTCTCTTATCCAATCACATTTCAAACCCAAATAGTCATATCCTTTTGGTTCCTATCTTACCTATTGTCTACCTAACATAAATAAATTTGACCCATGACCAATAGATCCCTATAAAAAATGCATTCAAAATTCTTATAGAGGAGGTTGGTAAATATCACAAAGCAAGAAAGAATACAAGTAAGATTACTCAACAATATTTCCCTATTCTCTGCATAGAACCATCCAATACCATTTACAATTTATTCAAATCTCTACACCAGTCCCAGTCTCCTCAAGCACACCTAGATTAACATTTTACATCTTCATACATACTATTGCACAAAGCACATCAAGTGAGATAACTACATATGGCTTGATCCAACTTCAAAGTATTGGTATGTAGGCAGTGTGCCCACATAAAGGGTATGGATACACGTTCAGTGAATCTTGTACATAATTAACCAGCCCTCCCTCTTTCTCAAAATTGGTTAAATCATAATAGAGTCTATGGTTTGAATACAAAATTAGCTCTACATGAAGTTCCAAAAACATCCAACAATCAAAATTTCACATGTAGGGTCTCTCAGACACAACAAACATAACCCATAAAGCTCAAGTCTCCTAGATAACATTAGTAGAAGTGGACTATAATGCCAAAGTCCAAGGTGTCTTATTTTTAGTGCTCTTTACCAATCATAAAATGAAGGCTAGATCTTGATTTGTAATAGTGTTTTAGTCATGTATAATGAATTCTAGCCTTTGTCTCAGTTGTATCAGTCAATTTTCAGCTAAGTCTTGTTTTCTTTTCCTTATTACTATTTTTAAAAAAGTTTAAATTGCAATCAAATTATACGAATAAGTAGCTTAATTATTGCATATTTATTTATTTATTTTACTACTCATACCCTTTAAGTAAATTAGGAATAATACAAAAATATTCCTAAAAATGTTAAATCAAATGACCATAGAATGATATAACCTTTGTATTAAGATCAAAGAAGAAGATACCCCTAATGTTTAGATGATGTGAGTAGAGAGAAGGCCAAACATGTGAAACAGGAATAGGTCATGTATTTGTGTATTCCTATATCATACTCAAATAGAAGTGTGTCACACATGTGTGTTTGTAGGAGTAACTAAATATGACATCCATCAACATAAAACTAACACATAGATGCCAAGGAGCCAATAGAACTTGTGGGTGCCTAAAATATTTTTGGATATTTTTGAATGTTTTTTGAATTTTTTGGTATTTTGGAATGTTTGATAAGGAAAGAACATCCTATGATGGCATCCAATGGATGGTCATAGATATATCCTCACTATGAACCTAGTGTAATAATCCTGTGATGCTATCGAGAAGCACATATAGGCTCAATATCTATCACTGTAGTATCAATTATTTTATACGTATGTAAAATAGGACTATGTGGTCATGGAGTAGTAATAAGAGTAATAGGAGTAGGGATTCATGGAACCTATCATTTAGTGCTTTGTGGATTCCTTAGAATAAATATAATAGGTATAAATGCTTTGGATATCTGAACATGGTTCATAATAGATGGGGATTCTATGGAATCCACTGTGTGTCTACAATGTAATGGTATCTAAAGTACTCTCCACCTAGTAAATGGGATTGTCTATCCCTTACCCCCTTATGGTGAATTAGCCTTAGTAGGTTTGGTAATTAAGTATCGAGGTATAAATTTTCTTGTTCAAGAGGATGCTCATATAAAATTTTGGAAGCTTTAATTACGTGATTGAAATGAAAGTATTTAACGTACCCATGTAATGTAGAAGGTACTACTTGAAGTGAATGGATCTAACGTATTCCCAATACCATATCAAAGATTCCTATGGAAGGTGACTTTAAAGGTAGTAACCACATGTGTGGGATTGACTTATAAAGGTAAGTCAATCTCTCCAAGAACCTTCTAAGAGGTCCCATCAAATACTCTAACTAATCTAGTAGAAGGATGAAAATCATGATAAGTATAACCCAAGTGCATAAGTGATTAATGGTGAATTTTTTTTTGCTTGCGCCATTATCAATCATAACACTGCATATAAGGTGTTTATCAAGGTATGCTCAAATAAATAAATAATGAAGATCAAATTCATCATCCTTAATTTCACTGTCATCAAAAGAAATAGAGGGTCTCTAAACCATATGAGGTATATGTCATGTATAAGTACCAATAATCCCATCTAGTGGGTTCTCATAATGTGATAGAGGATGATTTGCATTATATACAATTTGCACTTTTGGTTTCTTCTTAGAATGGTATTGAAAAAGATTGTTAAATATTTTATATTTTTTTGTCAATAGGTTGTGAACCTAAATCCTTTAGAGGATCATCAAATGCAAGATTTTGATCATCAATAAGATCTTAGATCTTGTGTTTCAATTCACATCATATATTTTGGGTGGAGGTCGATTCATATCAACCTCAATAGGATGAGGGAGAGATATAAACTGACACTCTAGTAATTGTGGGAGTAATGAAGCTAGGAACTTAGGTAAATGGTATAATTGTCTCCTTGGTACAGTAGATAAAATAAGACAATTAAGATTCTATGTAACTATGTTAACTATGGTGGTTGTTTTCTTTTTAGGCTCAGAAGGTTCTACCTTATAACTTGGTTTGGTTGTGAACTTGGTACTTGGTGTGTTAGCAATAGGTAAGGAATGAATGAGGGTTGATCTTGTATTTATATATATTATTTTGGAGAAGTAACTCACATTAAATCACTTAGGTTTACAATTAGGATATATGTTATTTATAAAATAGATGAATTTAGGGCACTGGACACTTGCATCGGGTTAATACACTAGTGTCAATGCTAGTGTCTATCTTGAATGTTAATGTCTAAGGAGTAGGAAAGTATGTACAAGTTCATAAATTCTAGAGGTAGAATATAAGTACATTTTAAGCATTTTAGGAAAGATAGAAGGCTTGGGTCATCAACATGGTTAGACAAAGAGATAGTCCAAGGGGTAGAAAATAGAGAAGATGTGAGACTTGAAGAAGTGAAAAAGGTCCAAAACTAAGAGGAACAACCAAGGTTTGCATTTTCCAAGTGTATAAGATTGAGGTGCTATATAATCCATAAATATCATTTTCATTAAGAGAGTCATTATGAAACGTTTCAATTTGAAAAAATAACCATTAAAATTTTGGGGATAAGGATACACAAATGGATAAGGTCATAGTGTGAACCTAGTGGACCTAGTTCAGACTTGTCCTAGAAGAATAAATACTTTAGGGACACATTTGACAAGATCCTTAGATTGAATCAGGACAGAATTATCTAAAATAATGATGTCTTTATGATATTTTATGTGTGCAAGACAATGAAGGTGCTCTTATAGATTACGAGTTAGCGAAATGGTGAATAAACCAACTTAAGGTAACAATGTCAAGAATAAACATCATAAAATATTTAATGATTAATTTTATGTGTCTACACCCTATAAGTTTCATCATTGTAAGGCTGAAGGGCCACTCAATGAAATCACAATATTTATTAAAGGAAATATTGATAATAATAGTACTTTAGTGAGAGGTATGAGACCATTCCATACCCTCACAAACGAAAATTATTTTTTATAAGATATATGTCACAAATGAAGCCCATTTATTCAATGTGAAGAAAATGTTGAATTTAAAGCACTAAATCCATAGTAATAATATTTTATGAGATGGTTCAAATGGTAATAGGCCTTCAACTATTGATAAGCTCATGGTCCCTATATTTTGGAATAAATTTCATGATTCCCTTATCAATGAATTTCTCAAGGGAGTTAGTCTATAAATATTTAATATATACTTTATGAAAATCAAAACCTAAAGTCTCCCAAAAGGTTTGATATGATTCATAGGGGCATCCATAAATTTTGGTGATTTATTGAGTCATTTAATTGATAACATCTTGAAGCTCATCAATGGAGAGAGGCCTATCACATGCCACGTTTTAATCTTTAATGGGATTTCATGCATATTTGTAAGATAGTGTGCAATAATGGCCTTTCTCTAAGTCTACTGGAAGATTATTTTTGAAAATGTTTCTTTTAGTGAGCAACAAAAACTTAAAGGATGTCTACAAGAAGCAATAGACAAGTCCATTCTTTCTTAAATTTAATCTATGAGAGGTGTTAGAAAAAAAAACATTAGAAACTCTATCAGCATTTTGAGCTACTACCAACAAGATCAAGTTTTATATCTATATACTTGATTGGTTTCAACCAATTTTATTTTATGGTACATAGTATTATATTCAGTTTGATGAGTTTCATTAAAATTGTAAATCTATAATTTTTTTATAAAACCTCTTGAATTCCTTAAGGGTGGATTTATTAACATTTTTTCAACAAAGGGTTATTATATTTCCAAAACCTTATAGAAAGGTCGCAGTACAAACACTCATAAATTCACACCATTCAGTCTAGCCATATCTCTATAAGGGATAATAACTATGTTTCTAACTCTAAAGATATGTAAGATATGTAGTTGTGTTGGAAATATGTTGTAATCATAAAATTAATTGATTTGTAAAAAACTTAGTTGTGAGATTCAAACACTTACTATGAAACTTGATGAGAAAATAATTGGAGAGGATTTCCTTGGAAATCACATTAATTGGCTTATTAAAGAAATGGGTGAAAGAAAAGGTTTTTTTATTTAAAAACATGGCTCTATCCAACCATTTGATAATAAGATTTGGTCCCAAACAAATGCTAGACTAGATGAACCACACAGTGGGCAAAAGAGTACATTGGTGGTGATTATGGTAAAAATCCCATAGTTTATTTATCATGTAAACCAATGCCTCCATTTTGTTGACAAACCAATGCATATGGAGAGGGCCTTATTTATCTTATGTGTATTTAACCATATTAAAATTACCAAAAATCACGTAGTTGGCAATATAAAGCTCCTTCTCCAACTACCACCCAAGCATCATCTGCTCAATGACATCATTAAGGGTGTAGAGGAATATAACTCTAAAAGAGAAACCATCAAATTTGAAGACTATACAAATGACTTGGGTGGTTGGGTTTACATCCTAAACCACTAAAAATGGGCATAATTATGAGATATCATAGTTATGGTGCCACCACAACCTTATTCCTGGCATGACATATGACAAATAATATCAGACCAAATAGTCTTCCCTAATATACAAAAAAAAAGACAATAATTTTAATCTCTATTGACACAGTGTATGAGATTTGATGGGCATTCATACTCTCACTCTCAAGGATTTATAACAATGAATATACGTTATGCAATTTTTTTTATGATTTTTCTTTAAAATATCCTAACTACAAGGGTTTCCATTGGTCCTACACATATCCACTCTCCTCTCTGGGTCAAATAATTGTAGTGTGTCAAATGAGTGACCGAAACACTTTTTAAAAATAATTAAATAATAAATCCCAAAAAATTAACAAATTATATATTTATTAAAAAATGTGGATGAACTTCATCTTTGTGTGTGTGTGTGTGTACACGCGTGCTAAAAAATAGATGTTTTTATCACATTTAATTAATTAAACACAACTTTATTAAGAGGGAGATTAGAGTGTTTATGGCCTCAAAATGTTAAAAAAAGTGACACATTATTATGTTATCACCCCTTTTTTGGTGAAGGGATACATGAATGATAAGTAAAGTGTCATTGAGGAGTGAGAGGAACATCTCGTTTCCTAAATTTGATACAAATTTGTCATCACTATATGAGGTTGTGACGCGGACAAGGTATCCTACTAACTAGAAACAAAATTTTCAGCTTTCATTGTGCTTGACACTAACGACTGCATAGTAGTTTGAGACATAAGAGAGATAAAATAAGGCTTAGAAACCACATTCGTAATGAGAGTGTGGGGGTTTATTCCTAGAGCCCAATTAGTTTTATTTTGATTGTATTTTTTTTTTCCAATTACGATTTTCTATCCATCTTGAGTCCCTTTGGGAGCTTTAGTTGGTTATGTTGAGGTTTTGAAAATTGGGTTTGAGGGAGTCATGAGAGGTCAATCCCTTATCTTATGTTTCATAGATTGACCAAAAAGAATATTTGACTGGTTAACCTATAACACCCATTCTGTAAATCTTTGGTCACAAACTTGAATGTTAATTGTCTCCTTCAAATATTGGGAGAGGTTGACGTCGGTGTAGACCATCTTTTGATGTCAAGTGGTATAAAATTTATTTAGATTGTGACCAACATAATGCCCTAAAGGTTTTATAAATTCTCAACAAAGATCTAGAGGGAGAGAAACCAAGTAGAGAATTCAACCCATACAAGTATGACCTTATAAAAAATCAAAAAAGTTGTAATCGACAAAGAGAAAACACGCAAGATATTTTTGACAAACCAAGTGTCATATTTAATAATAATTACACAATATTCAAAGTTAAAAAACCTAAATATGGAAAAACCCTTGGTTATATTCTGCGCTACCTCAAACTTAATGTTATGAGAATGCTAATTAAATTGGACTCGATTTTTAAGTATAGACTTAAGACAATTTTAACTACAAAATTACTAATAAAAAAAATTACAAAATATCTAATAAAAATAAAAATTTCAAAATATTTATGAGTGAAGTTGTTTGGCTCAAAAAGAGTCCATCAGGGATCAATTCTTGCTACTAGAGTCCATCACGTATCAATTCTTGTTACTAACAAACAGGGAAAAGAATGAAGTCAGAATTGTACCTTAGACAACTTTAAAGGAATAAATACCTCTCAATACTTAACTTTTAATTTAAAATCACCACATATAATAATAATCAACCAAAATATATATATATATATATATATATATAAAATAAAAAAATTATTATTGAAAAAGAGAATCATTATCTTATAGAAAGCCTTTATGACGAACCCCCCAGCCATCTATGGTGCGATCACCCCTAACAAAACAAGTTGCATCAAAAGATTGGCATTTTTCATGTAAAAAGGCCCACATCATCGAAAAAGTAGAGGACAAACACCCATGGAGTCGTGCAAGACACTCGACAAACCAAATTTACTTAACCTTTGAGGAAGTCAAAATAAAACGGCTAATTCTGGAGGTGGTTGAGTGTGGAGACAATCTTATTCCTTAGTCTTTGGTACGAGAGAATATGTGCCCACTATGCGGGACCAAAGTCATTACGAATCTCATGCCAATGTTATGTTACAGGAATTACATACCAATGATTGAATCACCATGGGTTTCTTGCTTTCCTAAATTGCAAATCATAAAAGATGGCACCCACTCAGTTATATTGCAAATTGGGAGGACGCCATTATGGCTTTCAATGACCCTGCAGCTTCGGAATGGGTCCCTCGCACACCATTTCCAGGGTTGTGTTGAAATGTTTTTTTTTTTTTTTTTAAACGTTTCCCTTTGTGCCTAATCTCAGATAAATAATGATTATATGCACTTTGGAGATATGCAAAAGGTGATCAAATGCGCTGAGGCACCTGCTCTGCTCTGTGTGCCACTGCCCTGTTCTCTTTAAAACATCATTACTTTCACATCAATGTTAGCTGGCGTGTCTTTACGAGTATGCCCTTAAAAAAACACCTACATTCCTGTGAATATACTTACTACTGCGAGAGGTGGATCATGATTATCCCCTATTTATAGCCCATGAAAACTGTTTGCTGCATTGTTTAAGAAAATGGTTTAACTTTAATTAATATGGGTGGGTGCAGATGTCTTGTAACAATGACATGAACAGAGACGAGCTGGACTTTGAATTCCCGGGCAACAGAAGCGGAGAGCCATATGGAATGCTCCGTTGCTCCCAGGGACTAGACTGAACTGAGCTTTGAGATGGCATTATGCCTAGCTCTTGTTTGAATGGTACCTTGACAGTGGAATATGCTGTCTATTGATATCATAAAAGTCCCAAGTTAATTATGATCATACCATTCTCAGAATTTGAAGTTACAATCAATTTGATGTGACCTCCTTACATTATTGGCGATGGGATGATTGACCTAATGAATGACGATAGTTAATATTCCCATTGGATTGGAATTTAGATTTTTGTGTGGGTGTTTTTTTGACCCCAATGATGGGTCAAATGGATGGCCCACATCCAAAGCTGTGGAAAACAAACATATAAATTTTTTTAATAATAAAACCAGGGACCCATACATATCAAAATTAACTTTAATAGCTTTTCGTTACACTTTATATATATTTATTATTATTATGAATTATTCTTTATATTTGGATTTTGAATTTGTTTACGATTTGAAATTGATTTTTGACAAGTTTTTTAAATGAACCAAATTTTTTTATTAATAAATCAACTACATTTGAACTTTTTGTACATAAATTAAAATGTGTTATCACAGTCTTATCATATTAGCCTTAGTCTCCTTGTGATTATTTAGCCACTATTTACTTTACTCTTTTTTAGGATGATTATTTATTTTCTCCCTCTTTTGTGATGATTATTTACTTTCCCCTTCTTTTGGGATGACTACTACGTTTACTGGTGCTTATGTTATATCTCTTATAGGTTAGTACAACTTCCCTAGTGACATGAATATCATCACATAACCTCATCCCTTTCAACACATTGTTTTCCCTCATGATTAGCTATAAACATAGTCATCGTTGTATCATTTTTATTAAATGGATGGGTATTCCATGATTCCCATCTTTACCTTATTTCCTTTCACATGAGGCACACATAGGTTGGTTTTAATATCACACACTTACTTGTTGTACAAGTCTCAGAGTCTTTAGGCACTATAGTCTTTACGTTCTCCTTTCTAGTGGCCAAGTATAAGCTCTCTTGTGTTAGCTACCTATTTCAATAATGTTTGGTTTTTCAAATCTATATTGAGGAGGAATATTAAAATTACATAAGAGTTATTATCACTAAAAATTTAAAAGGCAAATTTTATCACAAAAGTCAGATCACACCAAAAGACATGACTTTGATTGGCACATATTTTATTCTAGTCGAAGCTCAAACCCCATAGTTGGCCTCATGATATATCTAAGGTCCATTACGGAAGGTAGGATAATTTTAATTTCATGCATATAGCCTTAATGGGATGATCTATGTACTTTAATTGTTAGCCCAACCCAAGCTTTGTGTTCAACTAGTTTGAGTGTTCTAAGTCCTTGATAATGATAGTTTTTAGCCTTGTCCACTTTTCTAGAATACATCACTCCCTCTAAGGATTTACACATCCCCTGTGTGGCACCTTGCATTCCTTATTTACATCATATTTTCTCTAATATCCCCTTGATGGTATCAATTTTAGCTGATCACATCTATATCACGTTATTATCCTATTTATTCCACTTGGCTCTCAATCTCTGAGTTGATTGTAAGACCCAAGAAATCTAACTAGGGTTTCCTCATAAACACCCATAACCTTTGTTTTTAACATGATCTAATTGTCATCTGTGTCATGTATTTAGGTGGTTGTGTTTTTAGACATCACATTTTATAGAAAGCACTAAGTTTGTTGTCTTCTTTATAGCTTTTTATTTCCATTTATCCATCATGTTTTTGTTTAATTTTTGTGGACATCACTTATCTTACATAAAACATTTTGAATCCTTACATATTTTTCTTTATGTTTGAATTGACATGATTTAATTACATTTTATTTTATAGTCTTATATGTTTTCTTCATGTTTGATTTGACATGATAATTTTACATGAGATCGCATTATTTACTTATATATCTTTGTTTGATTTTTCTTACATTGATATTTCACTTACTTACAATGTATTACATATCTCATCATTTATGATGTGTTTTACATTTACTTCATCATTTTACACATCTTTTGTTCATTGATTTTCTATCTAGATACTTAAGATTTCATTTCATTTTATTTAACTCTTTTTATTTTTAACCATGCATTTGCTCACTTTTTTTAGAAAATAATAAAATAGACATCATCTTATTTACCATCAACATATTGTTAGTTACCACGATATTACATACTTTTTCCATATCTTTGTTTCTGCATGTCATTTTCATGAACCAAAAAAGCCTTAGAATTTTGGCAAGAAAAAAGATTATTAGGTGCTAACATATTTTTTTTACAAAATTGGGAATTTTATCTTATTTTTAGGCCCATTTCTCATTCTGCACATTGGGTGCCTTCCATCACCTACAACACATGAAACATTTTCTATGGTTAACAAGGTAAGTGAAGGTAAATACTTTCATTTTATTTACTTTCAGTTCATTCATTTCAAAAATGTTTTTCTACTGCTATGTTTTCTTTTGCAAAGCACTATTATACGTTACACTATTATGACATGTGATGAGCTTCGGGTGGGACATATGTATACACATAATATTTTTCACTTTATCAATGTAAGATGATTTCTACTGCAATGAATTTTCTAGCATCAATCTCCCTGAATGCACACCTTTAAGGGTGCACTAGTAAAGGGGTGGAAAAGAATTATGGTGCTTTGTGAGATATGTTGCTATTATATCATGATTACATCATTCTTACTATCAGTCTAACTTTCTCATAGTGTCTTGCCATTTACCTCTTCCATATTATACTTATTCATTTGTGTCAATTTTCCCTATATCTTACAACATCGACTAGGACAAGACCATCTGTTTAGTGCATCTTCCCTCCCTATATTGTGTTGGCCAACACGATGCAAAATTGAGCTTGTCTTCTGACATCTATATTATATCAACCTAGATGATATGATTCTATGTTACCTGACTTAAATAAATTATATCAGTTGGGTTGATACCATTGGCTTAGTGATTAGGGTTGGTTTTAATCATTGGATCAGTATATATAGGTGTCATACTTCATTCCAATAATATCATATACACTTTATTCATTGTGCTTCCACTCACACATCTAGCCTAAGTCATATTTATAGTAATTTTTAATTTACAACCTTATTTTAAGGAATCTTTTATTATGGTGTATTTGAAGCTTAATAGGAGGAATCATTTGGAGTCTCAACCGAGGGTACCTTAGGTATTTATCCAATTATTTGAAGTCTTTAACCCACAACATCTCTTATAAAACTCCACTCGAGCCAAGGGTGAGATTGATGCTCGATGGGTCCACCCCAAGATAAATATTAATAAACATATACTCTTTCATTTATTTACATAGTAGATATATGTTGTATGTTTGTTAGTGAATGACTGTGTGTGTATCATTGTTTAGGTTTTTTATACACTAAATAATGTTGATATGGCTATAGGATTTCTTAGACTTGCCATATTTCAATTTAGGTAGCCTAGATCCTCATTTTGTTGACTATGGCACCTTACCTTTTATGGTATATATTTGAGACATTTATGCACTATAAAAAGTATTGCTTTGATATTTTATATCCAAGGGCAACCTAATATCATGTCAAAGACCCATGTGCTTAGTAGAACTAATAATGGGGTGGGCACAATGAGAGGGCCCACTTGTAAAGGTAACATTCTATTCCAAAGAGTATCATGTGTATGAACATCAAAATATTTGAGAACTCTATAACCAAGTGAATAAATGAGTATTATGGTGCACACATTTTTACTTGATATATTGTATATCATATCACTATGTATGAATTTTTTATCATTATATGATTGAATAAATCGTTCATGTCTATCTAAATTATCATAAAAAAATACACTATCATCAAATGTAATCATAGAAAATGATTCTTATTTACATATAATTATACCAATGATGCTATCAAGTGGATTCCCATATGTAGAATAAGGATGAACATTATATGCATAATGTACTTAAAAATTGTCATTTTTATATGCTTCATGATTTGGAAAATAATCTTTATATATTTGCGCTTTGCATTGTCATTGGTTTATGATTTATCCTCTTTAGTAGGTGTACTAATATCAAGATCATTCTCATCGATAAGATCTTGAATCTTGTGCTTGATGATGAGATCAAAATGTGGCTCATTATTGACATGTTATTTCCTTCAAATCATCTCTCAAAGGATATTATCTTATACAAATCTTAGATTGTTAGATAGATATTACATGGAAAATAGATATTTGTCTTGTTTATATTAAACCAAAGACTAAATTTTTACTTTATCATTAATGTCTAATACATAGCATGTTTTAGTGATCTTTTGTGTGAAGAATGATCACGAAGAAGACACAAGCGATGTATAGTGAACATTCCATTTTGATCTCCATCCAGCAGAACTACAAACTCAACAAGCTTGTTTCTACATACTCCATAGGATCATTTCTATAGACTCTGCAGGTTTGTTTCTATGGACTCCATAGGCTTATTTCTATGGACTCCATAGGCTCATTTCTACTGACTCTACAAGCTTATTTCTATGGACTCTGTAGGCTCATTTCTACAGACTCCACAGGGTCAATACCAAGAATTTTGTAAGGATAATGGGAAGCTAGAGACCAGATAGGATAAGAAAGAACCATTCCAGTTAGAATCACATAAGGAAAATAACCGCCTGCTATTTTGAAGGACTTGCTTTTGATAGATGTGTATATAATCAATTTTTAGGACTATTATAGGATAGGATATTTATTTCATTGAAATAATTGGATCTCTTAAAAATCCAATCTCTGGATGAAGGGATCGACTAGGAGTCCTATTCATTTGCATCCTATTTTGAGTTAATTGTATTAGTATAAAGTGTAAGACTTTTGACTATATGAAAGAGGAAAAAAGAGGAAAAAAAGAAGATATAGAGAAAATAGAGGATCAAGAATTAGATAATCATATAGGTTTCAATCAGAATGTAATTATTTCATTTCTATGAATTAATACTTCAAGTTTTCAACACTGATTAATCTTTGTTCCCGAGTCTAAGAGGATCAAGGGCCCACTCTCCTTGGAACTAGGAACTGTGTACGGTATTTATGTGCTATTTTATTAGTTAGAATATTGTTACTATTTGCATTTATTTATAAAAATATCAAAACAAATTCATAGTTTAAAAAGAGCATTTTCTTATTTCATTTCTTTTCTATGCAAAGTATCTTTTCTTTTACAGCAGAAGTGTGAATCAAATTTCCTTTCATAAGTAGGAGTGTGAATTTATTTTCCCTACAAACGTAAAATAGGAGTGTGACCTTTTATTTCTAGCAGAAGAGTGGATTGATTTGATTTCTTTCCTTTTTAGCAAAAGCGTGAATCAAGTAGTTTATTCAAAGTTAGAATAGGATCAATAAGCACCCCCATAATCAGACTTCTAGATCTCCCCTCCCATACCTTACCACCAATAGCTTTAGACACTGGCCCTGGTTGATAAGACAACAATTGAATATTAGTTAAATGAGGAGTTAGATGACACTCATCATTTTTGGTGCCATTGTCAGGGAACATAAGGTGGTAGTAAGGTAATAATTATTGATTATAAATAAATAAATAAATAAATAAATAAACAAATAAATAAATAAATAGTGAAAATCATTTTAGGGACGCTATATGCAATGCATGCCCAAAAAACTAGCTTGTTGGCTGGCTATGCATTGCAAAAAAGGGCTTTGGCTAGAAAACTAGCAATGGCTGGCCAAAGGGAAAAAAACTAAAATCTATAATAAAATCTCATCATGATACTATGATTGGTCATCTCCATGTAATAAACTAATCCATGTGAACCTATTTGTGCAGGACACATGGTGACCAAAGGATAACATCTAAGGTTAAAGTAAGTAATACATATATTTCATTTATCTATGTTTAGTTAACTAATTATCTTCGATTTGATTAAGACCCTATTCTTCTGAGATGAACTAAATTTGAAACTTCTAAAATGGAATGACACATGCCATAATGAAAAATCATGCAACGAAGCTGCCAAAGATGTATGGATAAATGTGCAGCTTTGATATCATCAATTGAGTCATCAAGTACCATAATGATGGGACGTCATAAAAAGGGGTTTAAAATGAAGTAATGAATCATTTTCAATGTCAATATGACACATCATCATTTCACATGACTTGTATTGATGAGATTAAATGGTTGGCACACTCCATAAAAATGTGCAACACTTAATTGTATCACATCATCATACAACACTACAGACCCATGAAACTATAGCATTTCAAATGAACCATTTCCCTTCTATAGACTTTAATAGAAGCTGATCCTCAGAGCCTTTTGCCTACTGACTTCAACAAAAGACTGGTCTACGCCTTAATTAGAGTTAAAGGAACTGCGCTGACTATAACTCTGCATAAAAATGGGACATAAGACAAGATCAGAGTTGAAGGATCCAACAAAGTTTCATAAAGATAAAGCTTCTATAGCAGTGTTTAGAGCCAATGGCTGGCTACCTTTCATTGAAAAGCTCCATAGTTTCGATGAAACAATGGTAAGTGAATTTATTACCAATCTCACCCCCGAATTTTAAATTGTGAAAGGCATTGTTATTCTTGTTACAACTCAAATCATAAGCCAAATTATATAAGTTCCAGAAGAAGGAATGAGAGCTATAAGTAGAGTTTAATTTAGTGATTTAATTAGTCAATTTAATGGTAATAAGTAGACTGGAACTTCATGTCTAGTATATTTCAAGGGAAAATCAAAAGGGATTACAAGGAATTCACTTCCTGAACCTTGGAAATCTATAGCCAAGTGGGTACTTAAATATATGATTTGTGAAGGGCAACACAGACTTTTAGAGGGAGATGGCATGAAAATGTTCATACATCTTAAGCATGGGAGATGAAACTCTTGGTACAAAATTAACCTCCCATATTTCTTTTATGGTGCTCTGCAAGTTATGTCTACAACCCCTACTATTGCTCTTAGGCATCATGGCCTTATTCACTTATTATCCAACATCATTTCCTTCAGCAAAGACAAGAGGTCTGGGAGGAATTTCATAATAGTATAGCACAAGAAACCCCAAATGTGCCACAGGAACACTCATCTCCACCTACCACATCAGATGAGAAAACAACACTAAGAAGAAAATCTCAAACTATAATCTGTATAGAAATCCCTTCTTCTTCTTCAAGAAGAATCATAAGCTCTCAAAACCATAAAATTTCAAGGTCTCCACAAGAACCTCATTAGCCTATTACATAACTAGTTCCTTTGACAGGAAGAATAAAATTGAGATAGAAGGTTGCTACAGACATTGAGATGACCAAGGGTTTGGTGGTTGAGAAAGAAAATCAACCAAGTGTAGCTCAAAGAGTAACCAAAAGAAGGAGAAGGCTCATTTTAACAAAAGAAGATGAACAAAAAATTGCATATATTTTAGATAATCTTAAAATGGTGTCTCATTCCCCCATCTATTAGAATATTCCTGCACCTATAGGTATTAAATAAACTCCTTTTGAAAGGAACTCTCCAATCATAATGGAGGAGATAAATCCAAAGGAAGAGCCACACACGGTAGAGGAATTAGGTATGGCAGAACAACCACTTGTTCCAATTAAAACTGCAATGGATAAAGGGAAAACTATATGTACCAATGAGAAAGGTGAATCATCAAATCTAAGTGATCCTATTATGTAGCTAACTTTTCAGCTTTCTCAATCTCAAGCTCATGAACAACAACAAATAGCTGACATTATTGAATTGATCAATCAATTACAAGACAAGGACCATCTCAACTCATCTTTGGTGCAGAAATTAGATATAGTATCTGTTGATCATACCATAGAAATTCACAGGTTAGAGGAAGTAATAAAAGAACATAAAAATGAAAAAATTGGTTTTTAGCTATATGTAGAAAGTCTAAAGATGGAAAACATGAGGTTTAAGAATTTGGTGAATTCTTCCTAAGCACCTACTATTGCACTTTCTCCCTCCAAAATATTTGCTGACCATGGTTGTCAAACAAGTGATCTAGGTATTCCTCCCTTGCAAATACTACATTAAATTGAAGAAGAATATTCTATACTTAAATAGAAAAACAAAGATGCAACTTCTTCGAACAAACTCTTGGAAAATGAAAAGAAAGAATTCGAGGCTAAAGTCCAAGAGTTAGAAGAAAATTTGTAGGATGCATGCAAATTAGGAGAAACTCTTTTGGCATGTAGGAATCTTTCTCCTGCATATAGTTTATTTTTATTTGACAGCTTCTATGGATCTCCTGTCATCTTCCTTATAAAATTTTGCAGCCAATAACATTTTTAGAAATTTTCTATAGTGCTGAACCTGATCAACAGAATTTGCTTTTTGAATTTTATTTGCATGACTTGATTCTAGGAGATCATGAGCACAATAAGTTTTTGATAAATCTTCATGTAGGATAAGTTCAATTGAGAGCATTACATTCTATATTCAAAAATTAGATAGCATGGAAAGGTAGATTTGAGGACTATACAAATCATGCTAAGACTACATGATTATGTGTCAGACTAGCCTTTCCTATTCCCAAATTGATTAAACAAAATTTTCACTATGATTTATTAAATGATGAGGTTAAAACACATTATTTACAAGCTCTATATGATTGTACTATTTCTTTTGATTTGGTTTCAAGATAGATTTTTGATTGAGTTGTGACTGCAAGTTGAAACAAATGGGACCAACTTTCAGTGCCTCTTAGAATTCGAGAAGTCATGTCCCCAAATAACTTAAGATGGAGTATGAGGAGAGCATCCTTAATTCTAGAAATTTTAATAGAGGTAATCCACTCTGGGGGAGAATAAAAATGGATTAGCATGAGATATAAACCTCCTTTGCTGATCATACCTATTCCAGGATGGTAGAGTTGGGCTCCATAATTAGAAGAATAATTCAATATATGGAAATAGATGATTCAAACACATCAAGGATTTACCAACAATTTAGACAGACACACAATAGATGAATTTGATGATTATGATTTGAGTCAGAGTGTAAAAAGCAGAAGCCCGAGTTATGAATGCCAATACATGTTTACAATGGGACTTGCAAAAGGTAAAGCTTGGGGGAGATGATGAGCTCAAAATATGGCTCATTATTAACATGTTATTTCCTTCAAATCATCTCTCAAAGGATATTATCTTACACAAATCTTAGATTCTTTGTTAGCTATTACATGAAAATTAGATATTTATCTTGTTTATATTAAACTAAAGACTAACTCTTTACTTTATCATTAATGTCTAATACATAAAATGTTTTAGTGATATTTTGCTTGAGGAATGCTCAGGAAGAAGACACAGGAAATGTACAGTGAACATTCCATTTTGATCTCCATCCAACAAAACTACAGACTCAACAGGCTTATTTCTATGGACTCTACAGGCTCGTTTCTACAGACTCTGCAGGCTTATTTCTACAGACTCCGTAGGCTTATTTCTATGGACTCTATAGGATCTTTTCTATGGACTCCACATGATTATTTATACAGACTTCATAGGCTCATTTCTATGGACTCCACAGGGTCAATACCGAGAATTCTGTAAGGATAATAAGAAGCTGAAGACCATATAGGATAAGAAAGAACCATTCCAACTAGAATCATATAAGGAAAATAACTGCCTACTATTTTGAAGGATTTGCTTTTGATAGATTTGTATATAATAAGATTTTAGGACTATTATAGGACAGTATATTTATTTCATCAAAATAATTAGATCTCTTGGAAATCCAATCTCTGGATGAAGGGATTGACCAAGAGTCCTATTTTTTTGCATCATATTTTGAGTTAATTGTATTAGTATAAATTATAAGACTTTTGACTATATGAAAGAGGAAAAGAAGAGGAAAAATAGAAGATATAGAGAAAATAGAGGATCAATAATTAGATAAGCATATAGGTTTCAATTAGATTGTAATTATTTCATTTCTATGAATTAATACTTCAAGTTTCCAGCACTGAATAATCTTTGTTCCTGAGTCTGAGAGGAGAAAGGGCCCACTCTCCTTGGAACCAAGAACTATGTACGGTATTTATGTTCTATTTTATTAGTTAGAATCTTGTTACTATTTGCATTTATTTATAAAAATATCAAAACAAATTCATAGTTTAAAAAGAGCATTTTCTTATTTCATTTCTTTTCTACGCAAAGTACCTTTTCTTTTACAACAAAAGTGAGAAATAAATTTCCTTTCATAAGTAGGAGTGTGAATTTATTTTCCCTACAAACATAAAATAGGAGTGTGATCTTTTACTTCTAGCAAAAGAGTGGATTGATTTGATTTCTTTCTTTTTCAGCAAAAGTGTGAATCAAGTAGTTTAGTCAAAGTTACAATAGGATCAACAAGCACCCCATAAGCAGACTTGTAGATCTACCGTCCCATACCTAACTACAAATAGCTTTGGACATCAGCCCTGGTTGATAAGACATTAATTGAATATTGGTTAAATAAGGAGTTAGATGACACTCATCATTTTTGGTGCTATTTTCGGGGAACATAAGGTGTTAGTAAGGTAATAATTATTGATTAAAAATAATAAAAAATAAAAAATAAACTAATAAATAGTGAAAATCCTTCTAGGGATGCTATTGACAATGCATGCCGAGAAAACTAGCTTGTTGGCTGGCTATGCATTGCAAAAAGGGCTTTGGCTAGAAAACCAGTAATGGCTGGCCAAAGGGAAAAAAACCAAAATTTATAAGAAAATCTCATCATGACACTATGATTGGTCATCTCCATGCAATAAACTAATCCATGCGAACCTATTTTTGCAGGACATATGGCGAGCAAAGGACAACATCTAAGGTTAAAGTAAGTAAGACATATATTTCATTTATCTATGTTTAGTTAACTAATTATATTCGATTGGATTAAGACCCTATTCTTTTGAGATGACCCTAATTTGAATCTTCCAAAATAGAATGAAACATGCCATAATGTAAAATCATGCAACGAAGTTGCCAAAGGTGTATGGATAAGTGTGCAACTTTGATATCATCAATTGAGTCATCAAGTACCATAATGATGGGATGTCATAAAAAGGGGTTTTAAATGAAGTAATGAATCATTATCACTGTCAATATGACACATCATCAATTCACATGACTTGTATTGATGAGACCAAATGGTTGGCACACTCTATAGAAATGTGCGGGGCTTAATTGTATCACATCATCACACAACACTATGGACTCATGCAGCTATAACATTTCAAATGAGCTATTTCCTTTCTATGGACTTCAATAGAAACTAATCCTCAGATCCTTTTATCTACTGACTTCAACAAAATACTGGTCTACACCTTAATTAGAATTAAAGGAACTAAGCTGACTATAACTCCGCATAAAAATGGGATAGAAGATAAGATCAGCGCTAAAGGATCTAGCAAAATTTCATAAAGACAGCTTCTGTATCAGTGTTCAGAGCCAATGGCTAGCTACCTTTCATTGAAAAGCTCCAGGGTTTCAATGAAACAATGGTAAGTGAATTTATTACCAATCTCACCCCTGAGTTTTCAATTGTGAAAGACATTGTTATTCCTGTTACAACTCAAATCATAAGCCAAATTATACAAGTTCTAAAAGAAGGAATGAGAGTTACAGGCATAGTTTAATTTAGTGATTTAATTAGTCATTTTAATGGTAATAAGTAGACTAGAACTTCATTTCTAGTATATTCCAAGGGAAAATCAAAAGGGATTACAAGGAATTCACTTCTTGATCCTTAGAAATCTGTAGCCAAGTGGGTACTTAAATATATCATTTGTGAAGGGCAACACAGTCTTTTATGGGGAGACGCCATAAATTTTTTAATACATCTTAAGCATGGGAGACCAAACTCTTAGTAAAAAATTAACCTCCCATCTTTCTTTTATGGTTCTCTGCAAGTTATGTCTACAACCCCTACTACTACTTTTAGGCATCATGGCCTTATTCAACTTATTATCCAGCATCATTTCCTTTAGCAAGGACAAGAGGTTTGGGAGGAATTTCAAAAGAGTATAGCACAAGAAACCCCAAATGTACCATAGGAACACTCATCTCCACCTACCACATCAGTTGAGAAAATAACACTAAGAAGAAAATCTCAAATTGTAATCTCCACAGAAATCCCTTCTTTTTCTTCAAGAAGAATCACAAGGTCTCAAAACCCTAAAATTTCAAGGTCTCCACAAGAACCTCATGAGTCTATCGCACAACCAGTTCCTTTGACAGGAAGAAGAAAATTGAGATGAAAGGTTGCTACAGACATTGAGATGAGCAAGGGTCTGGTGGTTGAGAAAGAAAATCAATCAAGTGTTGCTCAAATAGTAACCAAAAGAAGGAGAAGGCTCATTTTAATAGAAGAAGATGAACAAGAAATTGTAGATAGTTTAGATAGTCTTAAAATGGAGTCTCATTCCCCCATACATCAGAATATTCTTGCACCTATAGATATTGAAGAAACTCCTTTTAAAAGGAAATCTCCAATCATAATGGAGGAGATAAAACCAGAGGAAGAGCCACACACAACAGAGGAATTAGGTATGGCAGAATAATCACATGTTCCAGTTGAAACTACAATAGATAAACTGAAAATTGTATGTACCAATGAGAAAGGTGAATCATCAAATCTAAATGATCCTATTATGCAGCTAACTTTGCAGCTTTCTCAAGCTTAAGCTCTTGAACAACAACAAATAGCTGACATTTTTGACTTGATCAATCAATTACAATACAAGGACCATCTCAACTCATCTTTGGTGCAAAAATTAGATATAGTATCTATTGATCATACCGTATAAATTCATAGGTTAGAGAAAATAATAAAAGAACATAAAAATAAATAGATTGCTCTTTAGCTATATGTATAAAGTTTGATGAAGGAAAATAGGAGGTTGCAGAATTTGGTGAATTCTTCTTAAGCACCTACTATAGCACTTTCTCCCCCCAAAATATTTGTTGACCATGGTTTTTAAACAAGTGATCCAGGTATTCCTCCCTTGTAAATACTACATCAAATTGAAGAAGAATATTATGTACTTAAACAAAAAACAAAGATGCAATTCTTCGAACAAACTCTTATAAAATGATAAGAAAAAATTAGAGGCTAAAGTCTAAGAGTTAGAAGAAAATTTGCAGGATGAATGCAAGTTAGGAGAAACTCTTTTGGCATGTAGGAATCCTTCTGTTACATACAATTTGTTTTTATTTGGCAGCTTCTACGGATCTCCTGTCATCTTCCTTATAAAATTTTGTAGCCAACAAAATTTTTGAAAATTTTCTATAGTGCTGAACCTGATTAACAAGGTTTACTTTGTGAATTTTATTTGCATGACTTGATTCTAGGAGATCATGAGCATAATAAGTTTTTGATAAATCTTAATGTAGGAGAAGTTCAATTGAGAGCATTATATTCTACATTCAAAAATTAGATAGCATGGAAAGGTAGATTTGAGGACTATACAAATCATGCTAAGACTACAAGATTATGTGTCAGACTAGCCTTTCCTATTCTCAGATTGATTAAACAAAATATTCATTGTGCTTTGTTAAATGATGAGGTTAAAACACATTATTTATAGGCTCTATATGATTGTACTATTTCTTCTAATTTGTTTTCAAGATAGAATTTTGATTCAGTAGTGACTGCAAGTGTAAACAGATGGGATCAACTTTCAGTGCCTCTTAAAAAGTGAGAAGTTATGTCCCCAAATAAATTAAGATGGAGTACGAGGAAAGCATCCTCAATTCTATAAATTTTAATAGAGGTAATCAACTCTGGGGGAGAACAAAAATGGATTAGCATGAGATATAGACCTCCTTTGCTAATCATACCTATTCCAGGATGGTAGAGTTGGGCTCCACAATCAGAAGAACAATTTAATATATGGAAATAGATGATTCAAAAACATCAAGGATTTACTATAAATTTAGACAAACACATAACAGATGAGTTTCATGAATATGATTTGAGTCAGAATGTAGAAAGCAGAAGCTAGAGCTATGAATGCTAATACATGTTTGTAATGGGACTTGCAAAAGGTAAATCTTATGGGAGATGATGAGCTCAAAATATGGCTCATTATTGACATGTTATTTCCTTCAAATCATCTCTCAAAGGATATTATCTTATACAAATCTTAGATTCTTAGATAGCTTTTGCATGGAAAATAGATATTTGTCTTGTTTATATTAAACCAAAGACTGAATATTTACTTTTTATTAATGTCTAATACATAGCATGTTTTAGTGATCTTTTATGTGAAGAATGCTCAGGAAGAAGACACAAGTGATGTATAGTGAACATTCCATTTTGATCTCCATCCAACAAAACTACGGACTCAACAGGCTTATTTCTATGGACTTTGCAGGCTCATTTCTATATACTTTGCAGGCTTGTTTCTACAGACTCTACATGATTATTTATATAGACTCTATAGGCTCTTTTCTATGGACTCTAAAGGCTTATTTACTGTAGGCTCATTTCTATGGACTCCATAGGGTCAATATCAAGAATTTTGTAAGGATAATGGGAAGCTAGAGACCAAATAGGATAAGAAAGAACCATTCTAGCTGGAATCACATAAGGAAAATAACCACCTATTGTTTTGAAGGACTTGCTTTTGATAGATTTGTATATAATCAGATTTTAGGACTATTATAGGATAGGATATTTATTTTATCAAAATAATTGGATCTCTTGGAAATCCAATCTCTGGATGAAGGGATCAACCAGGAGTCTTATTCTTTTGCATCCTATTTTGAGTTAATTGTATTAGTATAAAGTGTAAGACTTTTGATTATATGAAAGAAGAAAAAAAGAGGAAAAATAGAAGATATAGATAAAATAGAGGATCAAGAATTAGATAAGCATACAGGTTTCAATCAGATTTTAATTATTTCATTTTTATGAAACAATACTTCAAGTTTCTAGCACTAATTAATCTTTGTTCCTGAGTCTGAAAAGAGCAAGGGCCCACTCTCCTTGGAACTAAGAACTATATATGGTATTTATGTTCTATTTTATTAGTTAGAATCTTGTTACTATTTGCATTTATTTATAAAAATATTAAAACAAATTCATAGTTTAAAAAGAGCATTTTATTATTTCATTTCTTTTCTACGCCAAGTATATTGTATTTTATAGTAGAAGTGTGAAGCAAATTTCCTTTCGTAAGTAGGAGTGTGAATTTATTTTCCCTGCAAACGTAAAATAGGAGTGTGATCTTTTACTTCTCGCAAAAGAGTGCATTGATTTGATTTCTTTCTTTTTTAGCAAAAGCGTGAATCAAGTAGTTTAGTCAAAGTTAGAATAGGATCAACAAGCACCCCCATAAGCAAAATTCTAGATCTACCATCCCATACCTTACTGCAAATAGCTTTGGACACTGGCCCTAGTTGATAAGACACCAATTGAATATTGGTTAAATAAGGAGTTAGATGACACTCATCATTTTGGCACTGTTGCTAGGGAACATAAGGTGTTAGTAAAGTAATAATTATTGATTAAAAAATATGTAAATAAATAAATAAATAAATAAATAAATCAATAAATAAATCAATAGTGAAAATCCTTCTAGGGACGTTATTGACAATGCATGCCCTAAAAACTAGCTTGCCAGCTGGATATGCATTACAAAAAAGGGCTTTGGCTAGAAAACTAGCAATGGCTAGCCAAAGGAAAAAAAAAACCAAAATTTATAAGAAAATCTCATCATGACACTATGATTGGTCATCTCCATACAATAAACGAATCCATGTGAACCTATTTGTGTAGGACACATGGCGAGCAAAGGATAACATCTAAGGTTAAAGTAAGTAAGACATATATTTCATTTATCTATGTTTAGTTAACTAATTATCTTTGATTTGATTAAGACCCTATTCTTTTGAGATGACTTAAATTTGAATCTTTTGAAATGGAATGACACATGCCATAATGAAAAATTATGCAATGAAGTTGCCAAAAGTGTATGGATAAGTGTGCATCTTTGATATCATCAATTGAGTCATCAAGTACCATAATGATGGGACGTCATAAAAAGGGGTTTTAAATGAAGTAATGAATCATTATCACCGTCAATATGACACTTCATCATTTCACATGACTTTTATTGATCAGACCAAATGGTTGGCACACTCCATAGAAATGTGCAGTGCTTCACTGTATCACATCATCATACAACAGTACGCATTCATGCAGCTATAACATTTCAAATGAACCATTTCCTTTCTATGGACTTCAACAAAAGTTGATCCTCAGAGCTTTTTGCCTATCAACTTAAACAAAAGACTAGTTTACACCTTAATTGGAGTTAAAGGAACTGAGCTGACTATAACTCCACATAAAAATGGGATAGAAGCCAAGATAAGAGCTGAAGGATCCAACAAATTTTCATAAAGACAAAGCTTTTGTAGTAGTGTTCAGAGCAATTGGCTGGCTACCTTTCATTGAAAAGCTCCAGGGTTTCGATGAAACAATGGTAAGTGAATTTATTACTAATCTCACCCCTAAATTTTAAATTGTGAAAGGCATTGTTATTATTGTTACAACTCAAATCATATGCTAAATTATACAAGTTACAGAAGAAGGAATGAGAGCTACAGGGAGAGTTTCATTTAGTGATTTAATTAGTCAGTTTAATGGTAATAAGCAGACCAAAACTTCATGTCTAGTAGATTCCAAGGGAAAATCAAAAGGGATTACAAGAAATTCACTTCCTAAACCTTGGAAATCTGTAGCCAAGTGGGTACTTAAATATATCATTTGTGAAGGGAAAAATAGTCTTTTAGGGGGAGACGCCATGAAAATGTTAATACATATTAAGCATGGGAGACAAAACTCTCAGTACAAAATTAACCTCCCATATTTCATTTATGGTGCTCTGCAAGTTATGTTTACAACCCTTACTACTACTCTTAGGCATCATGGCCTTATTTAGCTTATTATCCAACATCATTTCCTTTAGGAAAGACAAGAGGTCTAGGAGGAATTTCAGAATAGTATATCACAAGAAACCTTAAATGTACCAAAATAACACTCATCTCCACCTACCATATCAGATGAGAAAACAACACTAAGAAGAAAATCTCAGACTCTAATCTCCACAGAAATCCCTTCTTCTTCTTTAAGAAGAATCACAAGGTCTCAAAACCCTAAAATTTCAAGGTTTCCACAAGAACCTCATGAGTCTGTAGCACAACCAGTTCCTTTGATAGGAAGAAGAAATTAAGATAGAAGGTTTCTACAGACATTGAGATGACCAAGGGTTTGGTGGTTGAGAAAGAAAATCAACCAAGTGTAGCTCAAAGAGTAACCAAAAGAAGGAGAAGGCTCATTTTAATAGAAGAAGATAAACAAGAAATTGTAGATATTTTAGATAGTCTTAAAATGGTGTCTCGTTCCCCCATACATGAGAATATTCATGCACCTATAAATATAGAAGAAAGTCCTTTTGAAAGGAAAATTCTAATCATAATGGAGGAGATAATTCTAGAGGAAGAGCCACACACGGTAGAGGAATTGGGTATGGTGGAACAACCACCTGTTCCAATTGAAACTGCAATGGATAAAGGGAAAACTATATGTACCAATGAGAAAGGTGAATCATCAAATCTAAATGATCTTATTATGTAGCTAACTTTGCAACTTTCTCAAGCTCAAGCTATTGAACAACAACAAACAGCTGACATTGTTGACTTGATCAGTCAATTACAAGACAAGGACCATCTCAACTCATCTTTGGTGTAGAAATTAGATACAGTATCTGTTGATCATATTGTAGAAATTCATAGGTTAGAGGAAATAATAAAAGAACATAAAAATGAACAAATTGGTCTTTAGCTATATGTAGAAAGTCTGAAGAAGGAAAATAGAAGTCCTATTCTTTTGCATCTTATTTTGAGTTAATTGTATTAGTATAAAGTGTAAGACTCTTGACTATATGAAAGAGGAAAAATATAAAATATAGAGAAAATAGAGGATCAAGAATTAGATAAGCATACATGTTTCAATCAGATTGTAATTATTTCATTTCTATGAATTAATACTTCAAGTTTTCAGCATTGATTAATCTTTGTTCCTGAGTCTAAGAAGAGCAAGGGCCTACTCTCCTTGGAACCAAGAATCGTGTACAGTATTTATGTTCTATTTTATTAGTTAGAATCTTTTTAATATTTGCATTTATTTATAAAAATATCAAAACAAATTCATAGTTCAAAAAAAGCATTTTCTTATTTCATTTCTTTTCTACGCAAAGTATCTTTTCTTTTATAATAGAAGTGAGAAGTAAATTTCCTTTCATAAGTAGGAGTGTGAATTTATTTTCCCTACAAACGTAAAATAGGAGTGTGATCTTTTACTTACAGCAAAAGAGTGGATTGATTTGATTTCTTTCTTTTTCAGCAAAAGCGTGAATCAAGTAGTTTAGTCAAAGTTAGAATAGGATCAACAGGCACCCCCATAAGCAGACTTCTAGATCTACCATCCCATACCTTACTGTAGATAGCTTTGGACACTAGCCCTGGTTGATAAGACACCAATTGAATATTGGTTAAATGAGGAGTTAGATGACACTCGCCATTTAAGATTGAGACCTTTATTCATAGAATGACTAATTTATCTAGTAATCATAATACATGCATTGCCATAAAAAAATTTACATTTTAGTGTAGACATGTCCACTTCCATTAGTGGAAGGAGAGTGATAAAAATACATTCAAGTAGGTTTTGTAATAATACATAAGGATGTGAAGGTAGCCTTGAAAATAACCTCCTTGGTGGAGCTTGTAATTGAAGCCTTTATGTTGTTTGTGAAATATCATTAATTGTAACCTTAGCTTCATTCTTTCTTTCATTTTTTTGCTCTTATACTTTGGATTTATTTGAAATTTGACATTTAGAGTATAAGGAGCATTGAAAACATACTTAAGCTTATTCATATTAAGCAACTTGACCTCACGCTCTTTGACTATATGGCATAGTTCATCGAAAGATTTGAACTTATCAAACATAATTTACTCTTGAAGAAGAGATAGAAAAATTTGAGTGAATATATCTTACAGATTAATATCAGTGATTTTATTTTTCATTTTGACTAGCATAGTCTTGTATCTCAGGACATATTCATTGATTGTTTTATTATACCCTTGTTTGAGCTTTGTAATTTGAGAATATGATAATTTTTCATTCAATGTTGATGGAACAGTGTGTTAAAAATTGATTTTCCAAAGGATTGAAATCATTTAATAATTTAATTTGAAGAATATATAACCATCTAAGAGAATATTTTTTAAGACTTCATGGAAAGAGATTTGTTAAATTATCTATATAGTATAAAAAAGATGCATGAAATACATGCAAATGTTGTTCAAGATCACCTTTGCCTTCATATAGAAGAAACTTAAGAGTCACAAATTCATCTAGTAATGGATAAGATGCAATTTTGGGTGCCAAAAGGTTATGTAACTAGAACATGAGTCCATAGAGGACTAGCATGTGAGATTCAATGTGAGATATCTTAGCTTATAAAGAAAGAAGTGCATGTTCAAGAGTAACATTTGAAGATATAATAGGAGAGTAAGTAGCATAAATAGTCATAGGCGTAGATATATTTTGATAAACCAAGTGATGTTCCCAAACCAAAAGATGGTGATATATAAGTAGCTAAAGGCATAGAAGTAGAAATGGGTGCAATAGTAAAAGTGGAAACATGGGAAGAGCTATCTTAGACACCCTTCTTTTATTCATATATAAAATATTATGAAATTGAATCTACCTTATATAGATGTTCACGAAGATATTTCACAAATTTTACATCATTATTTGGACATGATTGTTCAAAAATAATAGGTTTTGAAATGATAACCATGATACACACATCAAGAGGGTGTGTAATATTAAATTAAAGATCTCTTGGAGTTACACATTTGAGAAAATGTATAACATATGCTTCCTATTATTCCCAATTCATTTTAGATTTGATAAAAGCTATTGGATAATAATAATGACATGATATGGTATTGCAATTATTTGTCTAAAGAAAGATATTGAATAAATTTCAACCTAAGATCAAAAGAAAGAGCTTTTGTGTCAAATTTATCCAAGGTGACAAAATAATATTTTTAGTGTTGGATTACTGAAAAGTCAAAGAAAATTGAATCATTTTATGTTAGATTTATATCCAAGGTTGAAGATGATTTTCTTTAAGTGATAGGAATATTTTAAAATTTAATGAAATATTAGGACAAAAATCAAGCAAACAACAAGTAATGTTCTAAAAATAATGTGTTCACTAGAATGTTTATTCTTTTTTGAATTAAAAATAATAAAATTAATATATTTAAACTATTGAAATTAGAAATATTGATATACATATATTTGATATTAATATATTAGTATGCTACATAATTATACATAATTTTTAATTTGATAAAAATAATAAATGAGCTTAAGGATGTGCAAACCTCCCATAAACAGATTAAATTCTAACTATGCAGGTTGATTATGACTAAAAATAACTTGCAAGGACTTGTGTACTGTGTCGTGGTCAAATGTAGTAACTACCTATGCACTAGGATAAGTCCACGAGAGGAGGACAACCTTGATGCACTATGGCCTTTTTTGATGACTATAGTCATGTCCTAGTTGACTGTGTGCTTGATTTTTAGATCTAGGGATGTGCAACATTTTGAGAGGGTTTGTTGATTAATTTTGTGTGCCAATTTAATGCATGAAAGACATGAAAAGCACAAATCCTTATCCCTCTACAATAAACAAGATATGGATCAAATATAAAATTGGGGATAGGGTTAGGGGAAAAGTTGATCTATCCTTAAAAAACCATGCATAATCTGAGTGTTACCTGCATAGCCCAAATGGGCCTCAGACTGATGTAGCTCTCCCTCTTAAGGTGATTGTGTGATATGTGAGTATGCAACTATATACAATTAGCTATACTATTAATTGAAATGTTTGACAATGGATGGCCTCAACCTATAATAAATGATATTCAGACTTGGCCTATGAATATTAGAAAGCAACATAATTGAAATTAAAATAAATAGTATTGTTTTACTCAGTGTGTACTGATTTGAAATTGCCTTACTAGGGGGGATTCTAGTGAATGCCTTGATTTTATTTTATAGAGGAATATTTAGAGTATTTTCACTCACTAAATTTATATGATATGCACGAGAGTTGTTATGAAATGTCTCAATTTGAGAAAGTAACCATTAAAACATGGGTAACAATGTCACGCTATTGGATAAGGTTGTAGTCTGACCCTTTCAAACCTAGATCAAAGTTGTCCTAGAAGACTAGAGACTTTAGGAATATGGTTGACAAGAGCCTATATATTAAATAGGGATAAAATTGACTAAAATAGGGATTTCTATATGAAATTTTATGTATTTATAATACAATGGAGGATCTATTATAGACTATGAGTTGACGAAATGGTGAATAGGCCAAGTAAAGTAAGGATGTCAATAATAAACATCATCAATCACTTAATGATTAATTTTATGTGTCTACACCCTATAATTTTCATCAATGTAAGGATGAAGGGTCACTCAATGCGATCATAATTTTTATTGAAGTAAATATTGATAAAAATGGGACTTTAGTGAGAGGTCTCACAAACTACAATTATTTTTTCCAAGATATATATGCCAAAAATGATGCCCATTTATTCAATGTGAGTAATAATGGGAATAAAATGTTGAATTTAAAGCACTAAAGTTGTGGTAATAATCTTGTATGAGATGGTTTAAAGGGGAATAGTTTTCAACTATTGATAAGCTTAGGGTCCCTATCTTTTGGAATGAATTTCATGATTCCCTTATTGACGAATTCCTTGAGTTAGTATGTAAATAATTAATATATACTTTTTGAAATTGAAAAAATTGAGTCTCCTAAAAGGTTTGATATAATTCATAGGGGAATCCATTAATGTCAGTGTTTTATTATTAGTATTTTGACAAAATATTAAACCTCATCAATGGAGAGAGGCCTATCACATGCCACATTTTGAGATTCAATGAGCTTTCATGTACATATGCAAGGTAGTGTGCAAGAGTGGCCTTTCTCTAATTCTAGTGGAAGATTGAGTTTGAAAATGATTCTTGTAGTGAGAAACAAAATCCTTAAGGATGTCTACAAGAAGCAGCAGACAAGTCCATTATTGGCACATTTCAAATCACAACTTGTGATTCATCATCAGGAATAAAACATATTTTATTCTTAATGATGAATGATGGGTTGTGATTCGAAATGCATCGAGAAAAAAACGTAGCGCATAGTTTTACCCAAAAATTTACATGTACTCACTCTTATGGACTGTGAAAAAATCAAAAATATTATAAGTCCATTCTTCCTTAACAAATTTAATCAATGAAAAAGAATGTCAAACTTTGAGGTGTTAGAAAAAAAACTTTAGAAACTCTATCATCATTTTGAGCTAGTACCAACAGGTTCGACTTTTATATCTATAAGTTTTACTGGCTTCAACCAATTTTATTTTATGGCACATAGTATTAAATTCAAATTGATGGGATTCATTAAGATTGTAAATAGATAATTTTTTTAGAACACCTCTTGAATTCCTTGAGGGTGGTTTCACTAGCCATTTTCTATAGAGGGTCATTATTTTTTTTAGCACACCTCTTGAATTTTGATGAAGTCACAAAGATGTTTGTGGGCATTAGACTATGTTCCCAAAATATTGAGATTCTTCTTCAAATAAGAATGCCATAAATTCTTGATCTCGTTATCAGTACGCCTAGGAAGCATCGAAGCGATCTGAGACCCCCTGTAATATTATAACCATTATTTTATAGAAGAGTAAGATAGAAGGATCAATAAAATCCATTGAGAGCTATGAATATATATATATATATATATATATATATATATATATATATATATATATATATATATATATATATATATATAAAATTGATAAACTTTTTTACATTTAATTATAATTTTTTTTAAGTTTTGATCTTTTATTTAAATACTTTTTATTTAAAAAAAATAATTTTAATATGAAAACATCATATATATTTAAATATTTAAAATTAGTTTTTTTTAATAATTATAAAAAATTTAAATTTAAAAAAATAGATTATTTTATAATTATATATTAAACCTTTTATCCATATTAAAATCTTAATAATATTATTATGATTGTATTAAATAAATAAATTACATTATATAACTTTAATAATATTATAATTATTGACAGGTGAAATGTCGTCCGGAACCCTAGTTACCGTCATGCACGTGTTTCAGCTCGTTTTAATGCAAAACATATTTAGAATGTTGTGTTTCTCGTAATAGGGGTTTCAAAACAAAAAATTGTAATTATTTTTATTTTTCTTACTATTTTTTCCCCAAACTATAATTTTCCACTTCTTCAAATTTCATGTTTTTCATGGACAATTAGAGGTGTAAAACTTGTGGATGGATGTTTGAAGGCCTACTTTGTGTTTTGTGTCGTGTGGATTAATGGTTGGGAGTTGGTTTTGCAATTCTTGTTTGTTTTTGGTTTTCTGCCGCATTTTGCTGTTCGCAGTTCCTACCTTAGCTTGGTGTGTGCTTCTATAGCAGATATTGATTCGCTGAATGTAAGGATTGTAAATCAAAATTGGTATTCTTTAGTGTTGTATGTTGGACTTATTAATCAGTGTTTTACTTCAAAATTTTAGTGTATTTTTTTTTTAAAGATTGTTTTTCCTCTTTTATTTAAAATATTCTTTTAATTATTTTTTAATATTATAGATATATAGGTGTGATGGAGGGTATAACTTGGTATAATTTTGTTTTGGTTAATGAATTATGAGGGAGGGCTCCATTTTATTTTTAAAAGAAATTGAAATGGACCGGAGTTTGTATGATGAATATGAGAAGCTTGTAATTTGTAGTGATCTGAGGGAAGACGTTTGATTCTTTAGGAAAACATTGTTTATGGTATAATGTAAAATGTATGTATAATTTTTTTTATTCACAGGTATTGTTTTTGTTGCTTGATTCATAAGTTTTCCCTCATATTTTTAAATTCTAAGTTATTCATTGACAACGTGTGCACGAAAATATAACTATAGTAAAAAGTAGTGGACATAATTATGTATCTCAATTCTTAGGTTTTGTAGACATTCAAGGTCAATTTTAGCTCTGTGTTTGCCAAAAATTTGACCCTGATATTTGTAAGTTCTGAGAAATTTGGAATTTTTTATGTTATGTTGTACCTTGGTGTTTCATGTAACAAATGCAAATAAAAACAAAAACACACATGATGGAGCAATCGGGTAAGTTCAAAAGTATGTTCAAAATTTGAGTCAGGTGTGAAGTAAAGAAAAGTGAATATTTGCACTTGGAAGAGAGTTCATTTGTACATGGTTGTTTATAATTCATTCTTAATAGAATCCATTCTTAATAGGAATTTTGATCGATGACTCTGCTGGGTTCTTTTCCACGTTGGTCTAGATTTGCTAATGATCGCCCTGATCTTCGACTCAGCATTGAAATTGAATATCATTAAATGAATTATTTAATTGTCTTGCTTTTAGAAATAAATTATCTCACTCTTGAATAGCCTATTCATCCTAACCCTTCATTCTAAAAATATTTAAACAAAATGCTTTCATAGATTGAGTAGGTAAATCATAAAACCTATAAAAAGCATAGTCTTTTAAGCATCTAAAAAAGAGTTCAATTAGAAATTTATCATTGAATGCATAATCCAAACATGCTACATGAAAAACTTTGAGATTTTGTTTAGGATATCCTTTACCCTCATATAAAGGAAGCTTAGGAGCTAAAAATATTGTCTGTAAAGGATAGGATGCAATATCATGTGTTAGGGGATTCTGAAGTGAAGCATGGGAATCCAATGATTGGTTAATTTTTAGGATACCTTTCTCTAATTGGAACACCTTAAATTACATAAATGTAATTTATTACTTGAGCGCTTATACATCAGGTAAGCTATGTGATATAGTATGTGTATCAATTAAAGGATTTTAATGGTTTACTTGGTTAGGCATAGTCATAGACATCTATTGTAAACCATATGTTTCCCTCAAACATAAATATGTGGATGGGATAACAATGTCAAAAATAGTAGTGGTAACACCTATGGTAATAGGACAAGAATTTATTGGTCATTTTTTTTTCATGTCTATCCATTTTGTACTTTTTTAGGAAATAGGAATTCAGGGAACAATCACATGCAATAGTGGAAAAAAACATGTGTGTGTTGATTTCATCTTCGGAGATGCATGGGAGATATGTGAATAGATTCTTGAAGTTGAAAACCTAGTAGGGCATGCAATGATTGAATGACATGTAAGAATAATAAATACGAGTGTAATTGGGTTGAGACAATCCCATTAACCCCAATGATGATTGAAAATTGCCTACATATCCAATACTTTAAAGCCAAAAATCAAGCCCAATGTAGTTTTCCTACTTAAGTGTTTTATACAATTGTGCTCTTTTGACTATATGAACACATCTATAATCAGATTGAATAATTGTTCATACAAGATTGGGGATTCATAAAATTGGTTCAAAACTTGACTAATAACTACTTGAAGTGCTTAAAATTCTATTTGGGAAGCATAATGAAATTTTACTCAATGTGCACTTGTGTAGATAAGCCTGTAAATTAAAATTGCCTAGTTGTGTAATAAGTGACTTAAATGTGATTTTATAGCAATTCTAAATGGATGAACACATCCTAGGAAGCTTTAAAACAAAGATTATGACTGTATGGAGGGCTTAATTTGAAAATGTAACCATTAGCAGGAAAGGGAAATTAACATTATGTATAAATAGGTATACTCAACATTATTGTCCTTCTTCAGTATTTCTATCTACAAGGGCATGGAGACAAACATTGGGTTTGGGATAAATCACTTAGATGCATAATGGGGTTTTCAGTGATCATAACATTTTTATATGCTACGAATGACAATTGTATGATAAAATAGGTCCTTTCTTAGGCTTAAGATAGGGTGAATTATAAAAATGAGTACTAATTCATTACACAAGTTAATTAAGGATAATAAAGGGTAAAATAAGCATGATATTAATGACTAGATTTAGATTACTACACAATCAAATAAAAAATACAAAAAGGAGAGATAATAAAAACATTACCCTAGATAAACTAAGTGTGGAAAAACTCTAGCAAAAGTGAAGCCATGCTTTCTAATGTCCACTATGTTCTATAGTTTACAAGCACTTTCCTTTTTTGTCTAACAAGGACACAAATCTCAAAACTATCATACTCTCATAATGATCTTTGCACTCTTCAGTGGATAACTTTCCTCTTTATCAAGATAGACTACTAAACTCAACTATCTTAGTTGTGTAATCTTCAACTTTGAGATTTTAAGAACTTGACTACCTTCTATGTACTTCATAGATCTCCTATTCAATGGTACCATAGCACAGGCAATGTAAACCATCAGGTGCACTTTAGCCCATAACCACAGCCTTCTCTCCAAAAGTAAGCTTGCAATATATTTGTATTTTGATGGCATATCCTCTGGTACGGGCCTCCGGTGCGTACAACAACATAGGTACGCATTCTTCTTTCGAGCTTTCTTACATTTTGAATATCATCGGCGGATATTACTGTTATCTCCACCGTCGATGCGTCCATACATCCAAAAATATGTGAATAACTTGAGAAATTAAAGTGTTTCTTTTCTCCTTATATGAGAAAACTACATTATTGAGAATTCACTTGTTTTGTTTCTGCATTTTGGAAAAAGCTGCTTATTACGAAAACTTAGGCAGGGGTTTTATGGAGGGGGCTGCTGCTCCTATTTTTATTAAGTTGGTAGTCTCATGAAAAATAAAATGTATGGTATAAAGAAATTTTAAAATCTTTTTCTAAAAGCGAGGAGTTGATTATTTTTTAGGGAGGAAATTTGAGGGGGTGATAAAAAAAGGGCGCTGGGAATTCTCCATATATGCTTTTATTTTGTAGGAAGATATTCTACGAGTTGTAAATATATTAGTGGAAAAAATTTATGTAAACTTTAATTATAAATAAAAATATAATAATTTTAAATAATAGCTCTTATAAAATAGCAGCATACACTCATGATTTTTATTCCATGAGACCACTTTTACTATATATACTCCTAAATTCATTCTGCACTACCTCTTAAGAAAATTTAGGAGCCCCCTTATTATGGAACCACTTCCTTAGAAAGCCTTGAATAAATATGAAGCCTTTGTTGCATAGAGGTGCACTTTTCTTGACAATTTGAAGTCAAAAGTTTGTACGATGTGTCAATCTTGAAATAACAATAGACATTCGTGCTTACTTCCAAATCGACATATATTTATTAAGTACATATTTCATACACGTTTGTTTCCAACTACTTGCCAACAATCTGATTGGAGTATTGTTTTTGACTACTTACCCCCAATTTAATGGAGGCTGATATATGCAGAACAAACTAGGTTCAAATCTCATGAGTGACCACATTATTTATAGCGGAGGACATATAAAATTAATGAATTGACATAGTGGAAATAAAATTGTCCCATCAATCATATAATTAATACGTATTAAAAAAAACATTTATATATGATTCACAAAAATATATAATACTTTTCCATTCCATCATCCATGTCGGTTCTATCGGTATAAAAATTGGTATGTTTAATCGATCCTAAGAGACACTCATGTCTGTTTCTGATTACTTGCCAACAATCTTATCGGGGCATTATTTCCATCAAGCATTCAAATCAATGAATTTGATTTATGATCTAAGCTGATGGAGGGTATAACCTGGTATAATTTTGTTTTGGTTAATGAATTATGAGGGAGGGCTCCATTTTATTTTTAAAAGAAATTGAAATGGACCGGAGTTTGTATGATGAATATGAGAAGCTTGTAATTTGTAGTGATCTGAGGGAAGACGTTTGATTCTTTAGGAAAACATTGTTTATGGTATAATGTAAAATGTATGTATAATTTTTTTTATTCACAGGTATTGTTTTTGTTGCTTGATTCATAAGTTTTCCCTCATATTTTTAAATTCTAAGTTTGTCATTGACAACGTGTGCACGAAAATATAACTATAGTAAAAAGTAGTGGACATAATTATGTATCTCAATTCTTAGGTTTTGTAGACATTCAAGGTCAATTTTAGCTCTGTGTTTGCCAAAAATTTGACCCTAATATTTGTAAGTTCTGAGAAATTTGGAATTTTTTATGTTATGTTGTACCTTGGTGTTTCATGTAACAAATGCAAATAAAAACAAAAACACACATGATGGAGCAATCGGGTACATTCAAAAGAATGTTCAGAATTTGAGTCAGGTGTGAAGTAAAGAAAAGTGAATATTTGCACTTGGAAGAGAGTTCATTTGTACATGGTTGTTTATAATTCATTCTTAATAGAATCCATTCTTAATAGGAATATTGACCGATGACTCTGCTGGGTTCTTTTCCACGTTGGTCTAGATTTGCTAATGATCGACCTGATCTTCGACTCAGCATTGAAATTGAATATCATTAAATGAATTATTTAATTGTCTTGCTTTTAGAAATAAATTATCTCACTCTTGAATAGCCTATTCATCCTAACCCTTCATTCTAAAAATATTTAAACAAAATGCTTTCATAGATTGAGTAGGTAAATCATAAAACCTATAAAAAGCATAGTCTTTTAAGCATCTCAAAAAGAGTTCAATTAGAAATTTATCATTGAATGCATAATCCAAACATGCTACATGAAAAACTTTGAGATTTTGTTTAGGATATCCTTTACCCTCATATAAAGGAAGCTTAGGAGCTAAAAATATTGTCTGTAAAGGATAGGATGCAATATCATGTGTTAGGGGATTCTGAAGTGAAGCATGGGAATCCAATGATTGGTTAATTTTTAGGATACCTTTCTCTAATTGGAACACCTTAAATTACATAAATGTAATTTATTACTTGAGCGCTTATACATCAGGTAAGCTATGTGATATAGTATGTGTATCAATTAAAGGATTTTAATGGTTTACTTGGTTAGGCATAGTCATAGACATCTATTGTAAACCATATGTTTCCCTCAAACATAAATATGTGGATGGGATAACAATGTCAAAAATAGTAGTGGTAACACCTATGGTAATAGGACAAGAATTTATTGGTCATTTTTTTTTCATGTCTATCCATTTTGTACTTTTTTATGAAATAGGAATTCAGGGAACAATCACATGCAATAGTGGAAAAAAACATGTGTGTGTTGATTTCATCTTCGGAGATGCATGGGAGATATGTGAATAGATTCTTGAAGTTGAAAACCTAGTAGGGCATGCAATGATTGAATGACATGTAAGAATAATAAATACGAGTGTAATTGGGTTGAGACAATCCCATTAACCCCAATGATGATTGAAAATTGCCTACATATCCAATACTTTAAAGCCAAAAATCAAGCCCAATGTAGTTTTCCTACTTAAGTGTTTTATACAATTGTGCTCTTTTGACTATATGAACACATCTATAATCAGATTGAATAATTGTTCATACAAGATTGGGGATTCATAAAATTGGTTCAAAACTTGACTAATAACTACTTGAAGTGCTTAAAATTCTATTTGGGAAGCATAATGAAATTTTACTCAATGTGCACTTGTGTAGATAAGCCTGTAAATTAAAATTGCCTAGTTGTGTAATAAGTGACTTAAATGTGATGTTATAGCAATTCTAAATGGATGAACACATGCTAGGAAGCTTTAAAACAAAGATTATGACTGTATGGAGGGCTTAATTTGAAAATGTAACCATTAGCAGGAAAGGGAAATTAAAATTATGTATAAATAGGTATACTCAACATTATTGTCCTTCTTCAGTATTTCTATCTACAAGGGCATGGAGATAAACATTGGGTTTGGGATAAATCACTTAGATGCATAATGGGGTTTTCAGTGATCATAACATTTTTATATGCTACGAATGACAATTGTATGATAAAATAGGTCCTTTCTTAGGCTTAAGATAGGGTGAATTATAAAAATGAGTACTACTTCATTACACAAGTTAATTAAGGATAATAAAGGGTAAAATAAGCATGATATTAATGACTAGATTTAGGTTACTACACAATCAAATAAAAAATCCAAAAAGAAGGAGAGATAATAAAAACATTACCCTAGATAAACTAAGTGTGGAAAAACTCTAGCAAAAGTGAAGCCATGCTTTCTAATGTCCACTATGTTCTATAGTTTACAAACACTTTCCTTTTTTGTCTAACAAGGACACAAATGTCAAAAGTATCATACTCTCATAATGATCTTTGCACTCTTCAGTGGATAACTTTCCTCTTTATCAAGATAGACTACTAAACTCAACTATCTTAGTTTTGTAATCTTCAACTTTGAGATTTTAAGAACTTGACTACCTTCTATGTACTTCATAGATCTTCTATTCAATGGTACCATAGCACAGGCAATGTAAACCATCGGGTGCACTTTAGCCCATAACCACAGCCTTCTCTCCAAAAGTCGGCTTGCAATATATTTGTATTTTGATGGCATATCCTCTGGTACGGGCCTTCGGTGCGTACAACAGCATAGGTACGCATTCTTCTTCCGAGCTTTCTTACATTTTGAATATCATTGGTGGATATTACTGTTATCTCCACCGTCGATGCGTCCATCATCCAAAAATATGCGAATAACTTGAGAAATTAAAGTGTTTCTTTTCTCCTTATCTGAGAAAACTACATTACTGAGAATTCACTTGTTTTGTTTCTGCGTTTCAAAAAAAGCTGCTTATTATGAAAACTTAGGCAGGGGTTTTATGGAGGGGGCTGCTGCTCCTATTTTTATTAAGTTGGTAGTCTCATGAAAAATAAAATGTATGGTATAAAGAAATTTTAAAATCTTTTTCTAAAAGCGAGGGGTTGATTATTTTTTAGGGAGGAAATTCGAGGGGGTGATAAAAAAAGGGCGCTGGGAATTCTCCATATATGATTTTATTTTATAGGAAGATATTCTACGAGTTGTAAATATATTAGTGGAAAAAATTTATGTAAACTTTAATTATAAATAAAAATATAATAATTTTAAATAATATCTCTTATAAAATAACAGCATACACTCATGATTTTTATTCCATGAGACCACTTTTACTATATATACTCCTAAATTCATTCTGCATTACCTCTTAAGAAAATTTAGGAGCCCCCTTATTATGGAACCACTTCCTTAGAAAGCCTTGAATAAATATGAAGCCTTTGTTGCATAGAGGTGCACTTTTCTTGACAATTTGAAGTCAAAAGTTTGTACGATGTGTCAATCTTGAAATAACAATAGACATTCGTGCTTACTTCCAAATCGACATATATTTATTAAGTACATATTTCATACACGTTTGTTTCCAACTACTTGGCAACAATCTTATTGGAGTATTGTTTTTGAGTACTTACCCCCAATTTTATGGAGGCTGATATATGCAGAACAAACTAGGTTCAAATCTCATGAGTGACCACATTATTTATAGCAGAGGACATATAAAATTAATGAATTGACATAGTGGAAATAAAATTGTCCCATCAATCATATAATTAATATGTATTAAAAAACATTTATATATGATTCACAAAAATATATAATACTTTTCCATTCCATCATCCATGTCGGTTCTACCGATATAAAAATTGGTATGTTTAATCGATCCTAAGAGACACTCATGTCTGATTCTGATTACTTGCCAACAGTCTTATCGGGGCATTATTTCCATCAAGCATTCAAATCAATGAATTTGATTTATGATCTAAGCTGATGGAGGGTATAACTTGGTATAATTTTGTTTTGGTTAATGAATTATGAGGGAGGGCTCCATTTTATTTTTAAAAGAAATTGAAATGGACCGGAGTTTGTATGATGAATATGAGAAGCTTGTAATTTGTAGTGATCTGAGGGAAGACGTTTGATTCTTTAGGAAAACATTGTTTATGGTATAATGTAAAATGTATGTATAATTTTTTTTATTCACAGGTATTGTTTTTGTTGCTTGATTCATAAGTTTTCCCTCATATTTTTAAATTCTAAGTTATTCATTGACAACGTGTGCACGAAAATATAACTATAGTAAAAAGTAGTGGACATAATTATGTATCTCAATTCTTAGGTTTTGTAGACATTCAAGGTCAATTTTAGCTCTGTGTTTGCCAAAAATTTGACCCTGATATTTGTAAGTTCTGAGAAATTTGGAATTTTTTATGTTATGTTGTACCTTGGTGTTTCATGTAACAAATGCAAATAAAAACAAAAACACACATGATGGAGCAATCGGGTAAGTTCAAAAGTATGTTCAAAATTTGAGTCAGGTGTGAAGTAAAGAAAAGTGAATATTTGCACTTGGAAGAGAGTTCATTTGTACATGGTTGTTTATAATTCATTCTTAATAGAATCCATTCTTAATAGGAATTTTTACCGATGACTCTGCTGGGTTCTTTTCCACGTTGGTCTAGATTTGCTAATGATCGGCCTGATCTTCGACTCAGCATTGAAATTGAATATCATTAAATGAATTATTTAATTGTCTTGCTTTTAGAAATAAATTATCTCACTCTTGAATAGCCTATTCATCCTAACCCTTCATTCTAAAAATATTTAAACAAAATGCTTTCATAGATTGAGTAGGTAAATCATAAAACCTATAAAAAGCATAGTCTTTTAAGCATCTCAAAAAGAGTTCAATTAGAAATTTATCATTGAATGCATAATCCAAACATGCTACATGAAAAACTTTGAGATTTTGTTTAGGATATCCTTTACCCTCATATAAAGGAAGCTTAGGAGCTAAAAATATTGTCTGTAAAGGATAGGATGCAATACCATGTGTTAGGGGATTATGAATTGAAGCATGGGAATCCAATGATTGGTTAATTTTTAGGATACCTTTCTCTAATTGGAACACCTTAAATTACATAAATGTAATTTATTACTTGAGCACATATACATCAGGTAAGCTATGTGATATAGTATGTGTATCAATTAAAGGATTTTAATGGTTTACTTGGTTAGGCATAGTCATAGACATCTATTGTAAACCATATGTTTCCCTCAAACATAAATATGTGGATGGGATAACAATGTCAAAAATAGTAGTGGTAACACCTATGGTAATAGGACAAGAATTTATTAGTCATTTTTTTTTCATGTCTATCCATTTTGTACTTTTTTAGGAAATAGGAATTCAGGGAACAATCACATGCAATAGTGGAAAAAAACATGTGTGTGTTGATTTCATCTTCGGAGATGCGTGGGAGATATGTGAATAGATTATTGAAGTTGAAAACCTAGTAGGGCATGCAATGATTGAATGACATGTAAGAATAATAAATACGAGTGTAATTGGGTTGAGACAATCCCATTAACCCCAATGATGATTGAAAATTGCCTACATATCCAATACTTTAAAGCCAAAAATCAAGCCCAATGTAGTTTTCCTACTTAAGTGTTTTATACAATTGTGCTCTTTTGACTATATGAACACATCTATAATCAGATTGAATAATTGTTCATACAAGATTGGGGATTCATAAAATTGGTTCAAAACTTGACTAATAACTACTTGAAGTGCTTAAAATTCTATTTGGGAAGCATAATGAAATTTTACTCAATGTGCACTTGTGTAGATAAGCCTGTAAATTAAAATTGCCTAGTTGTGTAATAAGTGACTTAAATGTGATTTTATAGCAATTCTAAATGGATGAACACATGCTAGGAAGCTTTAAAACAAAGATTATGACTGTATGGAGGGCTTAATTTGAAAATGTAACCATTAGCAGGAAAGGGAAATGAACATTATGTATAAATAGGTATACTCAACATTATTGTCCTTCTTCAGTATTTCTATGTATAAGGGCATGGAGATAAACATTGGGTTTGGGATAAATCACTTAGATGCATAATGGGGTTTTCAGTGATCATAACATTTTTATATGCTACAAATGACAATTGTATGATAAAATAGGTCCTTTCTTAGGCTTAAGATAGGGTGAATTATAAAAATGAGTACTAATTCATTACACAAGTTAATTAAGGATAATAAAGGGTAAAATAAGCATGATATTAATGACTAGATTTAGGTTACTACACAATCAAATAAAAAATACAAAAAGAAGGAGAGATAATAAAAACATTACCCTAGATAAACTAAGTGTGGAAAAACTCTAGCAAAAGTGAAGCCATGCTTTCTAATGTCCACTATGTTCTATAGTTTACAAACACTTTCCTTTTTTGTCTAACAAGGACACAAATGCCAAAAGTATCATACTCTCATAATGATCTTTGCACTCTTCAGTGGATAACTTTCCTCTTTATCAAGATAGACTACTAAACTCAACTATCTTAGTTGTGTAATCTTCAACTTTGAGATTTTAAGAACTTGACTACCTTCTATGTACTTCATAGATCTTCTATTCAATGGTACCATAGCACATGCAATGTAAACCATCGGGTGCACTTTAGCCCATAACCACAGCCTTCTCTCCAAAAGTCGGCTTGCAATATATTTGTATTTTGATGGCATATCCTCTGGTACGGGCCTCCGGTGCGTACAATAGCATAGGTACGCATTCTTCTTCTGAGCTTTCTTACATTTTGAATATCATCGGCAGATATTACTGTTATCTCCACCGTCGATGCGTCCATACATCCAAAAATATGCGAATAACTTGAGAAATTAAAGTGTTTCTTTTCTCCTTATCTGAGAAAACTACATTACTGAGAATTCACTTGTTTTGTTTCTGCGTTTCAGAAAAAGCTGCTTATTACGAAAACTTAGGCAGGGGTTTTATGGAGGGGGCTGCTGCTCCTATTTTTATTAAGTTGGTAGTCTCATGAAAAATAAAATGTATGGTATAAAGAAATTTTAAAATCTTTTTCTAAAAGCGAGGGGTTGATTATTTTTTAGGGAGGAAATTCGAGGGGGTGATAAAAAAAGGGCGCTGGGAATTCTCCATATATGATTTTATTTTGTAGGAAGATATTCTACGAGTTGTAAATATATTAGTGGAAAAAATTTATGTAAACTTTAATTATAAATAAAAATATAATAATTTTAAATAATAGCTCTTATAAAATAGCAGCATACACTCATGATTTTTATTCCATGAGACCACTTTTACTATATATACTCCTAAATTCATTCTGCACTACCTCTTAAGAAAATTTAGGAGCCCCCTTATTATGGAACCACTTCCTTAGAAAGCCTTGAATAAATATGAATCCTTTGTTGCATAGAGGTGCACTTTTCTTGACAATTTGAAGTCAATAGTTTGTACGATGTGTCAATCTTGAAATAACAATAGACATTCGTGCTTACTTCCAAATCGACATATATTTATTAAGTACATATTTCATACACGTTTGTTTCCAACTACTTGCCAACAATCTTATTGGAGTATTGTTTTTGACTACTTACCCCCAATTTTATGGAGGCTGATATATGCGGAACAAACTAGGTTCAAATCTCATGAGTGACCACATTATTTATAGCGGAGGACATATAAAATTAATGAATTGACATAGTGGAAATAAAATTGTCCCATCAATCATATAATTAATATGTATTAAAAAAACATTTATATATGATTCACAAAAATATATAATACTTTTCCATTCCATCATCCATGTCGGTTCTATCGGTATAAAAATTGGTATGTTTAATCGATCCTAAGAGACACTCATGTCTGATCCTGATTACTTGCCAACAATCTTATCAGGGCATTATTTCCATCAAGCATTCAAATCAATGAATTTGATTTATGATCTACGCTGATGGAGGGTATAACTTGGTATAATTTTGTTTTGGTTAATGAATTATGGGGAGGGCTCCATTTTATTTTTAAAAGAAATTGAAATGGACCGGAGTTTGTATGATGAATATGAGAAGATTGTAATTTGTAGTGATCTGAGGGAAGACGTTTGATTCTTTAGGAAAACATTGTTTATGGTATAATGTAAAATGTATGTATAATTTTTTTTATTCACAGGTATTGTTTTTGTTGCTTGATTCATAAGTTTTCCCTCATATTTTTAAATTCTAAGTTTGTCATTGACAACGTGTGCACGAAAATATGACTATAGTAAAAAGTAGTGGACATAATTATGTATCTGAATTCTTAGGTTTTGTAGACATTCAAGGTCAATTTTAGCTCTGTGTTTGCTAAAAATTTGACCCTGATATTTGTAAGTTCTGAGAAATTTGGAATTTTTTATGTTATGTTGTACCTTGGTGTTTCATGTAACAAATGCAAATAAAAACAAAAACACACATGATGGAGCAATCGGGTACGTTCAAAAGTATGTTCAGAATTTGAGTCAGGTGTGAGGTAAAGAAAAGTGAATATTTGCACTTGGAACAGAGTTCATTTGTACATGGTTGTTTATAATTCATTCTTAATAGAATCCATTCTTAATAGGAATTTTGACCGACGACTCTGTTGGGTTCTTTTCCACGTTGGTCTAGATTTGCTAATGATCGGCCTGATCTTCGACTCAGCATTGAAATTGAATATCATTAAATGAATTATTCAATTATCTTGCTTTTAGAAATAAATTATCTCACTCTTTAATAGCCTATTCATCCTAACCCTTCATTCTAAAAATATTTAAACAAAATGCTTTCATAGATTGAGCAGGTAAATCATAAAACCTATAAAAAGCATAGTCTTTTAAGCATCTCAAAAAGAGTTCAGTTAGAAATTTATCATTGAATGCATAATCCAAACATGCTACATGAAAAACTTTGAGATTTTGTTTAGGATATCCTTTACCCTCATATAAAGGAAGCTTAGGAGCTAAAAATATTATCTGTAAAGGATAGGATGCAATATCATGTGTTAGGGGATTCTAAAGTGAAGCATGGGAATCCAATGATTGGTTAATGTTTAGGATACCTTTCTCTAATTGGAACACCTTAAATTACATAAATGTAATTTATTACTTGAGCGCTTATACATCAGGTAAGCTATGTGATATAGTATGTGTATCAATTAAAGGATTTTAATGGTTTACTTGGTTAGGCATAGTCATAGTAATCTATTTTAAACCATATGTTTCCCTCAAACATAAATATGTGGATGGGATAACAATGTCAAAAATAGTAGTGGTAACACCTATGGTAATAGGACAAGAATTTATTGGTCATTTTTTTTCATGTCTATCCATTTTGTACTTTTTTGAGAAATAGGAATTCAGGGAACAATCACATGCAATAGTGGAAAAAAACATGTGTGTGTTGATTTCATCTTCGGAGATGCATGGGAGACATGTGAATAGATTCTTGAAGTTGAAAACCTAGTAGGGCATGCAATGATTGAATGACATGTAAGAATAATAAATACGAGTGTAATTGGGTTGAGACAATCCCATTAACCCCAATGATGATTGAAAATTGCCTACATATCCAATACTTTAAAGCCAAAAATCAAGCCCAATGTAGTTTTCCTACTTAAGTGTTTTATACAATTATGCTCTTTTGACTATATGAACACATCTATAATCAGATTGAATAATTGTTCATACAAGATTGGGGATTCATAAAATTGGTTCAAAATTTGACTAATAACTACTTGAAGTGCTTAAAATTCTATTTGGGAAGCATAATGAAATTTTACTCAATGTGCACTTGTGTAGATAAGCCTGTAAATTAAAATTGCCTAGTTGTGTAATAAGTGACTTAAATGTGATTTTATAGCAATTCTAAATGGATGAACACATGCTAGGAAGCTTTAAAACAAAGATTATGACTGTATGGAGGGCTTAATTTGAAAATGTAACCATTAGCAGGAAAGGGAAATGAACATTATGTATAAATAGGTATACTCAACATTATTGTCCTTCTTCAGTATTTCTATCTACAAGGGCATGGAGATAAACATTGGGTTTGGGATAAATCACTTAGATGCATAATGGGGTTTTCAGTGATCATAACATTTTTATATGATACGAATGACAATTGTATGATAAAATAGGTCCTTTCTTAGGCTTAAGATAGGGTGAATTATAAAAATGAGTACTAATTCATTACACAAGTTAATTAAGGATAATAAAGGGTAAAATAAGCATGATATTAATGACTAGATTTATGTTACTACACAATCAAATAAAAAATACAAAAAGAAGGAGAGATAATAAAAACATTACCCTAGATAAACTAAGTGTGGAAAAACTCTAGCAAAAGTGAAGCCATGCTTTCTAATGTCCACTATGTTCTATAGTTTACAAGCACTTTCCTTTTTTGTCTAACAAGGACACAAATCTCAAAAGTATCATACTCTCATAATGATCTTTGCACTCTTCAGTGGATAACTTTCCTCTTTATCAAGATAGACTACTAAACTCAACTATCTTAGTTGTGTAATCTTCAACTTTGAGATTTTAAGAACTTGACTACCTTCTATGTACTTCATAGATCTCCTATTCACTCATTATGCTTCCTCTAATATAAAATACACATAATTGATCAAATCTATTGAATACACTTCACACTAAGTGGATCAACTTAGCCACCCATATAATACTTGAAAATCAATTAATGTGTTTTATAACCCTCCATTGGCTCATAAACACACAAGACCTCTTATTTGAGCTGGAGAAAGAATCCCAAGAGTAATAAAATGAATCCCAAGAACTTCTTTGTTTGTTAAACTTCAAGTGTGTTACTTGCAAGAAAAAATGCTACTTTATTAAAGGTAAACCATCAAGGTGGTTATGAAGCCTCCACATAATATTATAAAACTACCAAGGAAATTAGGAAACAACCACATAACATTTCAAAATTACCAGGGTAGTTAACTGGGTAGTTTCACAACTACAAAAAATATTTTAACTTGAATAGAGGCCATAATTTTTTTAAACGAACTCGAAATCACATGACAATTTTTGAACTTTCACAATTTTTGGAGAGGATCCAAAATATGTAATCAAAACATAATTTTGATGCCAACCATATGTTATTTAATCCCTTAATATTTTTATATGACTTAGCATGTTGTATATACTTCTTGACTCCTATTGGATAGTTGATAGTCTACTGACTCAATTCAATGATATTCATGATTCAAATTTCCAAATAAATTTTAATAGATTTCCTATATGTAGATGACTTAATTTTTATTAGAAATTGAAATTTATTAGTAGACGAGTTCATATCATTAATAAAAAATAGTTTGTGCTGACAAATTTAGGTTGAAAGAAATATTTTATTGGTATTGATGTGAATCAAACAAATGGTGAAATTTTTACATGTCAATCTAAATATATAAATGATGTCTTGAAGAGGTTTAGCATGTTGAACAACAAATCAACATGGAGACCAATTTTTTTAACATGTTAACAACCAAGCAAAAATGATTGTGACCATAATAAAATTCAATGATAAACATTAATTACATCACATTTTTGTTTGATATTTATCTGATTATTTCTGCCATATTAGCATGGCTCATGGAAAATTAAGCTTAAAAAGAGAACGAGGTGAAATTGACCAAAAATTTTATGCTAATTTCACTTCATGTAGCAATGTTTCTAATATTTCAAGCATTTTATTTGATATATGCATAAGTAAAACTTATTATTTCCTCTTGTTCATCACAAACATTAAGTCTATTAAGTATAAATAAAACTTATTATTTCCTCTCTTTCATCACCAACATTATGTCTATTGTTAATATCCTTAAAACAATTACAATTTTTTTTTTCGATGAGTCAATAAATGTAAAGGTTTTACTTAAAATATATGCTCTTAAACTTAGATTAATTAATTTATAAATATAATTCTACACTCAAAAACTGAATTAGGGTGTTAGAGTTAAGTATAAATATATTTAGTTACGAAATTTATATTTTTATTATTGTGTTTTTGAAGTAGTTTTATCATGAATTGTGTTTGCCATCCAAAAAATGAAATTAACTTGAATTCATGTTGGCAACATGTGTACAATTATGATAATAAAGTTCTATTTTAAACTCTATTAAATATGATAGTATAATTCTAACGTGATATTTTAAAAAAATTAAAAACTCAATTTATTAAAGAAGTTTTTAAGTAATCGATATTAAAATAATCACATTTAATAATATATGATAACACTACCCTAATCTCACATAATATATAATATTTAAATATGACATTGGAATATTTTTTTTTCGTATATTTTATAAAAAGAAAACAGCCATATCTCCAATTTGATTGGAAGATAACATCCTTTCATTTTGATGGAACGATAAAACCTCAAACCTCAATCATATATAAAATAAGTGACATTTATAATAGTGAATAATTGTTGAACTAATATAACAGCGGTACATGGAAAAATTCATTGCATTGATTGGTGGATAGTATTGTGATTAATTGGCAAAGTGATAGACCTCCGATAAGAAGTCGTCCGACATAATCGTTTACGTGTTTTTCACTCATCCATGAATCTGGTTGGATAGGAGCGTCATCAGCTGTCTCGGGGATTGGAACGGAGGATGACCGTGGCGAAGGCCATAAGCTTACCTCCCCCCATGGGAGCTTTCCTCCCAATCATAGCATGGATTGTCCCTCCAAGATAACTTTTCCACCTTCGAGATCGCCGACGATTTCTCCTCTTTGTCAAAATATTTTATAAACGATCTGATAGACTTCCCCATGCTACCCTCATCATTCTCTCCATTAGCCTTGGGTTCGCTCATAAAATTGGACAATAAATGAAAAATGAAAATTATTACTGCTAAGGATGATACCGTTCCTGTGATGAGGAATAGCTCCAAGAAGCTCTTCACGCCTAGTCTGCTAGAATCCCCTACACTGTCGGAGCAGTTGGTGGGTGTTTTGAAGTATTTGTTTTCGATTTCTTGAAAACTTTGGCTCTCTGAAAGATTCAAAATAACCGTTGAAAAGTCTACGGCCAGAGGAGAACCTTTAGGAAAAACCTGCAACGAAGACCCAACTTCAAATTAAGCCGTTTTGAAATGCTATTCATAAAGTAGCTTATTAAGGACCGAGGATTTACAATAACTTACAAAACCAAAACCGCCAGATTTGTAGGTAGATCCAACAATGGTATAGCCACATCGACCAGACAGGAAGAGCCGAATATATGGGATCTCGTCGAAAATGGCAGCTACGCCTCCTTCGTATGGACCTTTTGACAGAGCCTCTGCATATTCATCTAGCGTTTGATACCTTTTCATATTTTTGGGATCAATTCCCAATTGCCCATGTAGATAACGACGTATGAAAGAGTTGTTTTGAATCCCTACTGGGAGTCCACTCGCTACCACCGCCTCCACGCTTGCAATAGTTGGCTTAATTTGCTCTACAGTAAGTATGGAACTGAGATTGGCTGTATAACTGGATGTCAATACTAACGCTACAAACAGCCAAACTACAATAACTACTCGAGCCAAACTGCTCTTGATATTTTCTCCTGCAAAACATGCATATTAGGAAAAAAATCTGCACTCTCATAAAATTTTAAAACTTAAACAACATTTCAGTTGTGGAGGAATTAATTTTTTGGATGAAACACAACATTTATAATGGGGAAAAAGATGCTTACGGTGAGCGTTAAATATGCTGGACAATGCGAACCTGAAAAAGTTTAACATTAAACAAAATTTGTAAACTATGTCATTTAAAATTCAGGGAAGTTTAAAAAACGTTTGAGACGGGAAAACAGGGAAGAGTGAAATACCAGATAAGTGTGACCACTTCGGTAGGGGGGCTCCCTCTAAAAGCGGGATTTACTCTATGCTCGAGAAGCCACACCACAACGCCTGTGAATACCACGAAGGCAACAGTTGTAGACCACATTCCTCTAGAAAATGGCAGCAAAAATGTCCATGCGTTGTTGCCATGGTCCCTTTTTGTAGGAACCACCATCACAAATCCTGTAGTCGTGTACGGTTGTGTGAAGTCCACAATTTTGCTACGATGCGCTAAAATTGTAGTGTCGCCCAACACGGCGTCGAATTTCTGTCATTGCGAAAGTTAATTTTAGAAAATTTAAAACATAAAATGATGGTAATTATATCAATCTTTGAGATAAAATTCGAAGGGGGGCGAAATCAGACTTTAAGATAGACTTGTCGGACGAGATTGTCATAAGTATTTTCAGTAATATTTCTGTAAGGAACTGTGTTGTACGGAAGTGGGTAGCCCAGCTCTTTGACAACAGCATCGAATATTTCTTTGCAGAAACCGGTGACCTCGTTCTCACTTTTTATTGCGATGAATTGTTTCCAACTGTTTGTAGGCACTCCGATTTTTAGGCTTTTAGATTTTATATTCCAACCACGAGGAACCTGCGCAGTTTTACCAGGCCAAATTACAGGTCCAACTCCTCCTGCACCATCAGCTGGAAGCGCGTTGGAAAGCTTATTAGGTTTGTCTGTCCAGTACCCAACTACATGATAGGCTTTACCCACTACATTCACTATCTCATAACTGGAAGTAGAATTATTCATTTCTCCATGACTGAGCTGAATAGGCCCGCTCATACCCCTATAATTTGTCCCAAGAATTTCCTGCAATAGAAACTTTCCTTGCTGCGAAACCTTGATTTCTGCATTTGCAACTATAAGAGAAGCGTTTAAGGGCTTTAGAAAGCTAAAACTAGAGTGAGTTCCCAATTTTGCAATCGCTTGAGCTATCACCACCACTGTATCGTATGCCAATAAACCGTATAGATTCAACTCAGCATCTGGGAAGTTGGGGTTTTCAAGACCAAAATGGTGTTTCCACCTCATACTAAAATTCCTTAGGTGGTCTGAATTTAGGAATATATGGGTTTTGACTCCAAGGAGACCTTGCATGGATGTCATGGTAGAAGCGTTTATCACAACATCCCAATGAGAAGTAAACCAATTTGTTGTTATCCAGACGTAACCAGCGCCTATCATTCCCAGTTCGTGCGCCTCCTTGAACAGATTCAAGTTGAAATCACTAGAGAGCATGTGAACAACAAAAACTCTTGATTCCAATGTCATCAATTGATGAAGCTTCTCTTTTATAGCAGTTCGGGCTATCGCCGATCTGTGCGCAATCTCAGAACCAACATCTCTCAACGCGTCGCTCAGTGAGGCGGCGGCTCCCAAACCAAAATTATCTTCCTGGTGGATAAATATTATTTTTCTCCAGCCATAATGGCTAACCAGGGCTGCAATGGCTTTCATCTGAAGATCATCGCTGTGTGTCATGCGGACAAAATATGGAAAAATTTCGTTGGAGACCAAGGGACTTGATGCTGAGAACGATACAATTGGTACTTTCGCTGTATCACCAAAACGTGATACGATCTCTGCGACTTCAGACATTTGTGGCCCAACAATTGCCACCACTTCTTTTTCCAGAAGATTAACAACTGCAATAAGTACCCACAAAACACAGGATGAAACCTGGATTATAATTAATATTAGAATAATTCGAAATGACGAATTTATTTTAATTACCGGCAGATACGCCCTCAAGCACTGATTGCCCGTGACATAGGTGAACCGCCAAGCGAGTGGCGTTGAGGAGTTGGGCATGGTTGTTAACATCAGCTACTGCTAACTTTATAGCCGTCTTCGCCACTTTTCCCACCCACGACTCAGAATCCACAATGACACCAATATTAACTGGGTCATTTGAAAACGCATAACATAGGCTTGTTGCAACACATAAAAGGCAGATAGGTCGAAATACTCGCAGTATCTTCATCTTCTCTCTCTCCCTTATTCGTTATACTGAAAATCCTAATCATTAATATATAGATTGTAATTCTGTAAGGGCATACATAAGGTAATCCCTGAGTGTGATGGAAAAAGACACATTAAAAAAACTTCCACAGTCAACATTCTGGAACCTAGAAAACTGTACGCGTACATAATAGATGCTTGGAAAATTCTTCGTCGAGTCAGTCTGATATGTTTTTCGTAGTTAGACTCTCTCGGGTTCATATGAATATGACTCTGACTATGAATAGGTCCCAACGGGGCGGGTTAAAAATATTTGAAGGGGCATTGTTGAGAATTTATAGGACTTTTTTCTCTGGTTTAATGATTCTTTAAATTTTTTGTAATATATGTTGTTCAAAGAAATTAGTAGAGCTTTATTATAATTTTTTTCAAGTTTTTTTTCTATTTATTAAAGCGTAGTAATGTAAATTTTTAGTTTTTTATTTTCACTCTTTAAAAATAATTATTTAAATAATAACTTTCCTTAATTTAACGTGTAGATTTTTTTAATCACTTTTTAAATTTTTGATGGTAGATGAAACTATTCTTAACAAAATTATAAAGACAATACTCTAACATAAGACGCTTCTTAAAAAAATTATAGACATATGGCCCCTACATAGAACCCTTTTATAACAATAATTATAACAAATTAATAGGTTTGCAATAAAAATACATTCCAAATAAGAATATACATTAAATTATAAGTCTTTTTGATGAATAGAGTTATATATAAAATAAAATTTAAGTAGCCTTCTATTCTATTTATTATGCTTATGTTGTTTGTTTGTTTGTTTTTTTATTTTTTAATTTTTGACATAACAATTAGTATGTAGCGGGTATCATTTTTTTATGTTTATTATATAAATTTATAAAAATAAACATTAATTTGATTTATTTTTAAAATTTTATCCTTGTTCTCTGATTTATTGGTTGTTTTTTAACAATACACAATTTTTTTATTAGTAAAACATAAGAATTTTTTAATTAGCGAATCATAATGCGACAAGTGATAATTTTTTTTAGTTTGCTTATAGTTTTTATCAATAAATATATTTTTTTGTAATTTAAAGAAAGGTGGCATACCAAAAATGACCTCTGTCAGTTCAGTGACACATACCTAAATTGAATACTTGTGCTTTTTATCCATTCAATGGCCCTACTATGGCATGTCGGTGGGTTTAATGCGTCTCAAAAAACTTATATATCTTTGACATGGGTGATATACCTGAATTCTCTTTGTTTTGTTTTCATAACTATTTTTAGATCTAATTTCAGGTATTTCTATTATTCATCTAAAATATCTTCCCTAGCTTGATTTTTAGTGTGTGAATATTTTAATTTTGGCATTTTACTTCTATCTACATTGCAAGTTTTATTAGGTACCATTTTCACAAAGAATTTTTCGTAGACAAAACTTTAACATAAGCATAATTCCATACCAAGAAAAAATGTAATGGCAATAGACATTATTTATATAATTACATCTACTAACCTTAGTTCCCAAAAAATAGGATACACGAGTTCTCCTTTGACCTAACTAAGACTAAATATCTACATGAGTTTTAAACAAATTATAACAATATATTCTTTTTACTTGAGTTGTTAAATTAAACTCACAATATTATTCATTCACTAGGATGAATTAAATTTTATCTAATTAATTATTCTAACAACCCCTCTCCTCCTCCTAAAATTCATCATAGTATCGAGAAAATAACATAAAAAATTTCAAAATTCCTCAAACTTATCATTTGCAAGTGACTTGGTGAAGGCATTTGAACAATGATCTTGAATGGGGAAAAACTTGGAGCTGAATGTTGTGATGTTGAACATGTTCACATATGGAATAAAATTCTACTTCGATGTGTTTGTGTGTTCATAAAATCTTAGATTTCAAATATGTTTCAAAAAACATTGATTATCGTAATACATAACTATAGGCTATTTTCATGATACTCCTAGTATTGAAAATAGGCAACATAGCCATATCACATAAAAAATAGTTCCTTGTGCTATAAGATATTCTACCTCAATAGAATATCAATAAATAAAGTTTAGCTTTCTTGCTCCCCCATTAAATAAGGCCAGATCCCAAAAATGAAAAATTTAGATGTCAATTTCATGACATCAATAGAACCTAAATGATTTATCTCTATGTAAAATTTCAAGAAGAAATGATCATTCTTATTGTATCATAGGCCATAGTCCTTTGTACCCCAAATAAAACCCTGATAGAGGTACTTCTAATTAAAATAAAATCTTTGCTCTACTACCAGCCTGACGTCCAATATATATATATATATATATATATATATATATATATATATATATAAAGGTTGGGAATCACCATTGGTTTCATGTATGTATAAGAAAACTTATTTTAATCAGTATGTCTTTGTCAATGTGTATCCATATCTATGTAAATTTTCAAGAAAAAATGATCATTCTTCTTGTATCATAGGCCATAGTCCTTTGTACCTCGAATAAAGGGCTGACAGAGATACTTCTAATTAAAATAAAATCTTTGATCTACTACCATCCTGATGTCCATAACCCCAATAGAGATTATTTGAATCACCACTATGTATATATAATAAAGGTTGGGAATCACCACTAGTTTCATGTATGTATAAGAATACTTATTTTAATCAGTGTGTCTTTGTCAGTGTGTATCCATTTCTATGTTTATTATCTACCATCCAAGTTTTAACATGTAATAGTGAAGTTATATTGAAACACAGATAAAATAAAGGTTGAAAATCACCATTGGTTGAATCTATGTCTAAGAAAATTTATTTCAATCAATACATCCCTGTTAGTGTGTATCTATTTCTATGTTTATTATCTACCATCCAAGTTTTAACATGTAATAGTGTAGTTAATTTTTGTAAATAGAAAGTATTATTAAACTTTGCATGATTATATTAGAGTAAATCCTAAAGGTCCAGTAAACTCATTCAATCAAAGTAGAACTTAATTTATTTACAACATATACCTTGTAACATCCCCACAAGGATTTACTAAAATAATGCAATAATTATTATTTTTAATTATTTACTCAATACTTATTCTTTCATTATATTACATCATGAGAATCTGATTAGTGATCTTCAACATACTAATTAAGCATATTAAACTTAAGTGAATATGTATAACTACATTTACTGATCACTAGCAACTTATGCAAACAATCATAATTACATAAAGAAAATAATAAAATCTAACCATAGATGGTACAATAATACATATTTTGATTTCAATATATTATAATCAATTATATTTCTATCAGACATGATACCTTATTATAATTACAATAATAGATACAATGCTCTATGAAACTCAAGTCATACTAACTCATGTATCTTTGATAATTTCAAGTGTAATCTATAAGTAAGTACTGTAGTGGGGAGGGAGAGCATCATCCAAGTGATTTTTTACACCAACTATGGACCATTGATTCCCTGCATAATCCTCCAAATAGGGAATGACCCTCTTTTTATAGATCAGTAGATAGTGATGGTGTAGGAATCTAGAGAGACATGCTATTACCTGTGTGCTATAGGATTTATACTACATGATGTATACCATAAAGAAATATATTTTAATATGATATTGAATAAATATTTAAATCATACATATGAAATAACAATGTCTATCTAATATTATATTGGCCAAAGTTTTTAAATAACATATGATATCTAGGATCAGTCAAAATCATACACACCACATGATCATATTACCTTCATTTGGTATTGGAGATACTAACTAAGACGCTGAAATCCAATTCACTACTTAGTTAAAATCAATAATGCTATATTTCATTAACATATATAATAACCAACATATACATGTAAATATTTCTACTAGCAAGTACAACACATGTAAATCTCTAAAATAATAATTATACATATATTTTGTCCATCAAACATATGAATGACCCTCACTATCAGTAGTTATCACAAAAATAATAATCACGATAACAATTTTATCTATCAAATGGATAACTACTACTCGTTCTATAGAATCTACTTTCCCTAAGAAAATGCTAAAGATACAAAATCATTATTTTGACAATATAAATCTTATAGTGTTTAATAAAATCCAAAAATCATAACTTATATAATGATTTTAAATAAACCATAACATTCACTTATTCATCCATTTAGGAACATAGGCTAGATTCATGTAGTTATAGTTCCCTATCCTTTAGGGTGTCATGACTTATTTTTTTAGTCACTACTATAACTATAGACACACATCCCATTCTATAGATATATGTTATATATGTATATGGGAACCTAAACTCTCCTATAGGTATATTTTGTATATTTATTTACCATGCATTTTTATTAACCCCATAATATATAATTTAATAAACATTTACTATTCTGATCCTACTAACAAAACTTTTCATTATTCTTTTAAAGCTTCAAAGATAATAACTTTCATGATAAAGGCTTTGAGAAACAAATAGGGTCTTAGTATTACCAAAACCCATGTTTTCATTATCTAACACAAATGATATAATTTCAATTTGGTTCATTTTTAGTCCCAATCTTATTTCTCTACAATTTCCTGAATTTTAAGTCATTATACAAAGATTTGAGTTACCAAGTATAGTGGAAAATAGTCAATAATTCTTAACACAATGAATTATGTTCTTTATATACATCAAATGCTCATGACTATCATTTCTAGATAATGACATATTTGACTTCCTATGTTCACAAGTTAGAAGTCAAATTCACTATCTAATACTACTCCACTCAAAATCATGTAGTCTATATATTCTTCTTCAAGCTTATATATGCTATAATTTTTTAAAATTTTACATAGTCTATTTTTGTATATAAAAACACGTAGTATACCTATTTACACAAACTATTTATGTGTGTCTACATATACTCAATGCAAAGTCTATTTATATGCAAACAATTTGAAGCATTTAAAATAATAGACTAATGTTTATCTTTATACATTATCTCATTATTTTGTGTGACTGATATGTGTGTGTATGTGTGCATGCTTGTGTGTGTGCTTGTGTGTGTGTGTGTGTGTGTGTGTGTGTGTGTGTGTGTGTGTGTGTGTGTGTGTGTGTGTGTGTGTGTGTGTGTGTGTGTGTGTGTTATTTAAGTTTTATCCATAAGTAGGCATAAGTAGATGTATATACTATGTTCAACATTATAAATACATAGTCTACACACACACAAACACATACACATATTTTTTTTTTATAGATATTCATACTATATATTTTGTATGAGTTACAATTAAATAATATGATATAGTAAATTTAGATATATATGCACTCAAAAATGTCACATATGGTATGTGGTCTGTAATAAATCAATAGTCACATCATATATGTTTTCAAACAATACCATTCCAATTTGATAACATATAAAACCCCTTTTAACCTCATTCATCATGTTCAAAGTTTTTAATTAAGTAAAATCCCCTATATGTATGTATGTATAATTACGTCTTAGTTTCAATTAGTTTTACCAAGCAGATAAAACTTATACATATATGTATTGATTTTAAGACAAATGAGTTCATTAATCACAAATGAGTTAATTCATCACAAATTTAGGTTCAACTTCATCTCGACTGTCACCAAGATATCTATGGTAATTTAAAAATGATAGTACCTATATTTTTTTACAAAATAGAAACTTGTTTAACATTGTTATTGACTCAATCTATTTTTTAAAAAAATAAGGATAACACATTGTTCCAGTGTTACATCTACATACTCACTTGACTAGGTCTTTATGTGAAAAATGTATAACAAAATACAATCATTGGTTAACAACAAACTATTCACTAAGGTTATTATTTTCCTGGTCTAGGGCAAAATTTTGTTTTTTATAAAACTTCATTTAACCCTACATTTTTAACATCCTAATGGATCTAAAAAAATACTTAGGATTTAGGGATAATGGGTTAACACTATAGATGGCTGAGCCATCCACATGGTTAAGCCTACATCCAAATCAAAAATATAGTTCATTTTCTAGAGACATACACATAATTTCCTTTAATAATATAATAACAATACCAACCTTATCAAAGCTTATGTATCAAAAAATCCAAGATCTTGAAACCCTTTTTCTTCATTGCTCTGTATTATCTTCTTTTATTTCCATGCCTATCCTTCTCTTTCATGACTCCCTCTTATCCTAATCTCCTTGCCGACTTATTTCCATTTGAACTTTGCATTCCATTGTTCACTAAATTTGAATTCCATGCATAATATATAAATTTTCGTTTAATCTTAAATAAGCCATAGTTATGTCTCTGTTAAACATACTAGAAGCCCTAATCTCTCTCTTTCAAAGTTTCTCAAATATTATAAACATATGTTTTGTTTAACAATTTTTGCATGATCTCTGTGTTATAAACCTTGACTAAAATAAGTCCTTATTAATGATCTACCTAATGATAAATATACTTCTAATTTTTCATGTTGTCTTATGCATGATAATCAAAGACTAGGCTTAGATTTTTGTAGGATAATTAACTTTCTTTGTTAATGTATATAGGTAATTAGCTCTTTTATAAAAAATATATCTAAATCAATTATTGATTCCAGTTATAAATAAATAATTTTTTTAATCAATTACTAATGTATATAGGCTATATATGTCTTATGTTATTTTAATAGCTTGACTTGTACTAATATTATTGAATATCAATAATAGTGAGCTTAGCATTCAATAATGTTTATAAAGACATTATACTAGTCTATATATAATAGTAATTAGATATACTTTATTTGATTTACTTTTGAAAACCATAGAAAACATAAGTAAAATAACCTTATGTAATCCTACTACACATCATGCATTGAGTCCATGTATAATAAATAAAATTCAATCATAAACAATATTTATTCCATAACTACGTACTATCATTTAAAACATGCAAACTCTAACATCTAACATCAAACACATGATGCATATAACATTTTTAATCTAAGATGGTATGTGTAGGGGTCTTAACAATTCATATATTGTCCTTCACCATCTTCATCTATGCCACCCTCTCTCATTATGCTCTCTCTCCATCATGCTCTAAGTGATAAACTCTTCTACATCCACCTCAAAACAAGAAGGTAGTTAGTCAATTTCATCATGATATAAATCATAAAATAATGCTATTAAAAATAAATGTAATATAGTCATTATATACAAAATTCATAATTATTCATCTCATAATAATGAACTCATGAAATCTAAGTAACACACAGCTATCCCATAACAGTAAATGACTTATAACTATTTAAAGTAAAAAAGCATTTTAACAACCATATTAATCCATGAATAATTACATAAATTAGTTTAGTGAGAGAATCAAGATGTAACATTTTTCCCCTCTAAAATTGGTCATCATCTTTATGATACTTATTCAAATAATATTTTTGAATAACAAACATAGTTTAATAGAATATAAAATAGTATCTAGCATCAAATCAATAAAAAAAAATATAGAAATAGCCTATAGAACTCATCATAGTCCTCCCAAGTGGAACTATCTTCAGAGTAATCGTCCTACAAGACCTTGCACTATAACACTTAATATTATTCAAATGAAATTTATGATCATCAATTACTTTGATTAATTCTATTATGACCATCTCAGGATCTAGAACTTACAAAGCATTCCAATCCAACACATGTGAAGGATCAGCTATATACTTCTTATGATAACATACATGGAAGACATTATGCAATAGATCTACGGATGGTGGAAATTCAAGGCTATACACTATAAGATTGATCAATTCTAAAATCATAAAGGGTCCTAAATATCTTTGTGAAAGTTTTTCTAACTTCTCAAATTTAATCAAGTTATTTTGTATTTTAACATTTAAGAATACTTTATCACCTACTACAAACTACATAGCTATTCTTTTTAGATCAACATTGCTCTTCTACCTATCGTTGGCCTTGACCAATATCTACTTGATTATTTTAACTTGTTCCTTAATTTTTGAAATCATCTCAGGTCCAAAGACTACCCTATCTTCCAACCTATCCGAATTGATTTGTGTCCTACACCTTTTTTCATAAAGTGCTTGAAATAGTGCCATATTCAAATCATATTGGTATGAGTTATTATATGAAAACTTAATCAATGGAAGCTATTATTATTATTATTCTCATTTATATTGTTGATCTAAGAAATACATACATAGAAGATCCTCTAACATTTAATTAACTTGCTCAGTTTGACTGTCAGTCTATGGGTGATAAGCAGTGCTGATATTTAGTTGCATACCTAAAGTTGAATTTGGATTTAACCAAAATCAAGAAGTCATTATCAGATCATGATCTGATATGATCTTATTTAGGAAAAGAAATTAATTGATACATTTCCTTTATGAACCTTTTCATAATAGATGGTACATAATTTATCAAATTGTCTAGGATAAAATATGCTACCTTGGTTAGTTTATCAATTACAACCAATATCATGTCATGTATACTTCATGCTAATGGTAATCCTTGGACAAAGTCCATACTAATCACCTTCCATTTCTACTCTGATATCTCATGTGGATATAACAATCCATCCAGATGCACATGTTTAGCTTTCACTCACTGACATTCTCGATAATGTGACGTAAATTTTGCTACATATTTTTTGATTCCCTTTTAGAAATAAAGTGGCCTATGCTCTACCATAAGCTTGATTACTCCTAGATTTTCTTAATTCAAGGCATTTTGTAGTTCCTTTAGAACTATGCTCCTTATATTCTCTTGATATGGAATATACATCTTTTTATTATATCGTAAAAGATCATCACTCTCTAAGTTGTATCCTTTATACCTAGGATTTTGAGCAATCTCAGACAAAACATCTTTGACTTGGTCATAGAATTCATCTCCTAGATATAAATCAATCACATAATCCTTGAAATTACTCCTGATAGTATCCAAAGCTTTTATGTACATTTTATGACTCAAGGCATCAGTTACTCTATTCTCTTTGCTTTTAATATAATTGGTATAAAAGTCATAGTCAGACAAAAATCTAACTATCATGTTTGATGAGCATTCAATTTTTTTTGGATAAAGATTTATTTGAGTCATAAGTTATCAAGATTAAGTTCAAATGGTTTTCCTAAAAAATAATATCTCCAAACCTACAAATCATGAATAATTACTACAAGTTCAAGATCATGAGGGGTGTAATTCACATCATAAAGATTTATCTTCCTTAACTCATAAGCTAATACTTCACTATATTTCCTAAGGACTCTTCCTAGTCGATCCATAGATACATCTATGATTACTAAAATTTGACCATTAGGATCATGAACTCTTAACACAAGTGCTGAAGTAAGCCTTATTTTCAAATCCTAAAAAGCTGCTTCACACTTATCTGACCAGATAAAACTCCAATTATTATGTTGCAAAGAGGTAATTTGATTAGCTATCTTGAAAAAAATTGAGACAAATTTCTTGTAATATCCCACTAATCCCATGAAAATCCTAACTTCATGCATAATCCTTTTTTTTACAACTCCATAATGGCTCTTATCTTAGTCAAATAAAAAAATATGCCATCTACTGAGATAAAATGTCACAGATATTACAATTTCTTTTATAAAAATGCACACTTAGATAGTTTAACATATAACTTGTGCTTTCGTAGATGTTTTAAAACTAGCTGTAGATATTGAAGATGCTCTTTTTCATCCTTATAATAAATCAAGATGTCATCTAAAAATACTAAAACAAAATGATCTAGGTAATCTCTGAACACATTATTCATGAAATTCATGAACACTACAGGTGCATTCATCGACCCAAATGGTAAAACTATGAACTCATAATGCCCATAGCAATTTATAAATGGAATATTTAGAATATATTCATCTTTTGTTCTTAACTGATGATATCTTTCTCTAAGATCAATCTTAGAAAAGATCATTACTCCCTACATCTGATTATAAACATCATATATTTGAGGTAGTGGATACCTATTCTTGATGGTTTCCTTATTCAACATTCTATATTCAATGCAAAGTCAAAGAGTACCATCCTTATTCTTAATTAAGACAACTGGTGCACCCCATGATGACACACCTTGTTTGATAAACTCTTTAGATAATAATTCTTAAAGTTGTGCCTTCAATTCTACTAATTTAGTAGTTGTCATTCTATATGATGCCTTAGATTGAGGTTTCAATCCTAGTTTGATATCAATAGAGAGGTCAAAATCTCATTTAGAAGGAAATCTTGGTAATTCCTCTAGAAACACATCATGAAAATTCCTAAGAAAATGATAATCTTTAATTGATGGTTCTTTAGTTTCTTCCATAAAGATCCACAACCATTGTGAATTCTAGCGACCTAATTTTTGCTTCTACTAAACACTTGTCAACTTAGACTTTGGAGTTATTCCCATATTTTACTGACCATGTATTTACCATTACACTACCTTTTATAGATAATTTAATTAGAATTATAGGAACTATAAAACATTTTTTAGCCCCTATATCTATCAAAATGAATACTAGATGTTCAAATAAAATACCTGGCAATTCTATGGGGAAAGCTTGGAATTCAACTTATCAATTATCAACTGATGCATGAATACATTATTGAAAAGTTCCTTGCTGAGGTGCAGAACCTTTATTACTCAAATTATCCTGGGTAAATTCACATGCAGAATAGTCACCTCCATAGATGAAGCAACCTCATGGTGGTCCCTTCCTATTAGATTATTAGTTTCCCTTGAAATTACCCTTGGAATAATTACATGGTTCATTTCTACCTAAACCATTGTTGAAACTAGTATTCTGATTCTAGAACTGACTCTTAGAGTCTTCACTCCTATACTTCTAGTTCTTCTTCCTAACATTTAGTTTAAAACTTCCAATTTTTTTTCTTAAACTTCTCCCTAACCTAAGCAAGAGATTTCAACTTTTGCTCCTACTTGACTACTTTCTCAAATACTTGGTTCATAGTATATGGTTCATAAACTTCCACCTCTTCACCAATTTAAGGTTTTAATCCCATGATAAACTTCCTAATCTTGAATCTTTCATCTACCTAATATTGAGCTGTAATTATATATATATATATATATATATATATATATATATATATATATATATATATATATATATATATATATATATATATATTTACTCAACACTTGTTCTTTCATTAGATTACACCAAAATAATATAATTAGTGATCTTTAACATATTAATTAAGCATATTAAACTTAAGTGAATATGTACAACTATATTTATTGATCACTAGCAACTTATGTAAACAATCATAACTATATAAGAAAAGTAATAAAAACTAGTCATAGCTAGTATAATAATAAAAACTCTATTGTTAATGGATAATAATAAATTATAATTCCATCAAGTATGATTTCTTAATATAAGTATGATAATAGATACAATTCTTCATGGAGCTCAAGTCACACTAACTCTTATATCTCTAATAGTCTCAAGTGTAGTCTCCAACTAATTATTGCAATGAGGAAGGAGAGCATCATCTGAGAAATTTTTTACACCAACCACAAACCATAAATCTTCATACATAATCCCATAAATATGGAATTTTCCTCCCTTCAAAGATGCGTAAATAGTGATGGCATGGGAATCTAGAGAGACATGCTAGTACTTATGTGCTCTAAGATTTATACTACATAATGTATATCATAAAAAATACATTATAATATGATATTTCACATAAATATAAATCATACATATGAAATGATAATGTCTATCTAAAATTACTTTGGCCAAATTTTTTAAATAATATATGATCTCCAAGATCAGTCAAATTAATACACACCACTTGATCGGATTACCTTCATCTAGCATTGGATATTCTAACTAAGCTAATGAAGTCCATCTCATTACTTAGTTAAAGTTAGTAATTCTAGATTTAGTTAACACAAACAATAACCAATAGATTCATGCAATTATTTCTCTTAGTAATTACAACACATGCTAATCTCTAAAATAATAATTATACATATATTTTGTCCTTTAAAATATGAATGAACCTCACTATCATTATTTATCATATAAACAATAATCATGATAAAAAAAATTATTTATCAAATGGGTAACTACCACTCATTCCATAGAATTTACTTTCCTAAAGAAAATCCTAAAGATACAAAATCATTATTCTCACAATAGAAAACTTTGTGTTTAATATAAACTAGCAATCATAACTTATATAACCATTTTAAATAAACTCATAAGATTCACTTATTCATCCATTTATAAGCATAGGATATGTTCATATAGTTATAGTTCCCTATCCTTTAGGATTTCATGATTTATCTATTTAATCACTATTATAAATATACGCAAGCATCCCATTCTATAAATATATGTTATATATGTATATGAGAATCTAAGCTCTCATATAGGTATATTCATATATTTATTTATCATACATTTTTATAAACCCCATAATATATAATTTAATATACATTTACTATTTTGATCATACTAACAGAAATTCTCATTATTATTTTAATGCTTCAAATATAATAACTATCATGAGAAAGGCTTAGAGAAACATATAGGGTCTTATTATTACCAAAACCCTTGTTTTCATTATCTAACACAAATGATATACTTTCAATTTGGTTGAATTGAAATCCCAGTCTCATTTCTCTACAATTTCACTAATTTTAAGTCATTATACAAAGATTTGAGTTACCAAGTATAGTGGAAAATAGTCAATAATTATTAACACAATGAATTATGTTTTATATATAAATCAAACACTCACGGTGATCATTTCTAACTAATGACATATTTCACTTCCTATGTTCATGAGTTAGAAGTTGAATTCACTATTTAAGACTACTTTGCTCAAAATCATTTAGTCTATATAATCTTCTTCAACCATATATACTAGAAGTTTTTATATATTTTACATAGTCTACTTTTGTATATAAAAACATGCATTATACCTATTTGCATAGACCATTTATTTATGTCTATATATACCAAATGCACAGTCTATAAGAGTTTTCTCCTCAAACATAAAATTCTTCAAGAACTTCATGCCTCTCCATTGGGAGATCACTCTAGATTTTTGAAAACCTGTCATAGAATCAGAAAAGATTTATTTTGGGAGGGACTCAAGGGGGATGTCCAAAAACATGTGGCTAAATGTGTGGTATGTCAATAAAATAAAGGTGAAACCATTAAGACCTAAAGTCTTTTCTAGACTTTATCCATCCCTAACTAGGGTTAGAAAGATATTTCTATGGACTTAATAATGAGGCTACCATGGTTTGAGGGTAAAAATGTTATTATGGTAGTTGTAGATCAACTCACCAAGTATGCTCATTTTTTCCTTATCAAAACCATTTATTTCTAGTACAATAACTTCTGTGTTTTTTCATATAGCTCATAAATTGCATGGTACTCCAAATATCATTGTAAGTGACTGAGATCCCATAATTACTAGTAATTTTTAGATTAAATTATTTGGATGTTTGGGCAACTAGTTGGCTCATAGCTCATTTTAATGGATAAACAACTATAGTCAAAAAATGTCTATAATGGTATCATTATTTTTTATTTTTTAATAAATAGAACAAATGGGTTCATTGGCTGCCACTTTTTGAATGGAGGTATAACACTTCTTTTCACCCATCTTCTAAGATGTCTCCCTTTTTAGCAGTATATGGGTATCATCCCCCATCCATTACTTCAGATTTGAAAATGCATCCTAAGGTTTAAGATCTTGAGGAACACATTCACCATTAATAAGAGGTGTTAGTCAATTTGTGAAAGAATTTAGAAATGACACAAAATCAAATGAAGAAACAAGTAGATCAACACTGTAGTGACCAGGATTTTGATATAGGTGATTGGGTATTTATGCATTTATAGCCATATAAGCAGATGTATTTTAAGCAACTAAAAAAGGATAACAAGTTATCACCTAAGTATTATGTTCCTTACCAAATCTTTCATAAAACTTGTAGTGTAGTTTACAAGTTGTAATTACCCCCATCCACTTGCATGCATCTAGTATTCTGTGTACCTTTCCTGAAGAAAATAATTAGACATAGAGTTTCACCTCAGATTGAAGCACCTAAATTGAATGAATAATGCTAAGTATTTCTTGAGCCTAAAGAGATCCTTCAGACACACACTAGTCAACTACAGACCAGAGTCATTAAGCATTATTTGATTAAATGGAATAACTTACATCATGAAGATGCAACATGGGAGGATGAAGAGTTCCTACAACAACATCTTGGTTTGATTAAAAATTGAGGAAAACATTGTTTTGAAGAGGAGGGGCATGTTACAACCTTAATCTATAATACATCTATGGATATGTGTGGTGGACTTGTGGCTTAAATACCTTTATATTAGCTTGTTGTATTTCTTGATGTTCTTAGTATGGTCGGCCTATAGAATAAACATGACTAAGTAGAGTATATATAGGAGGTAGTGGTTAGTCTTTTATTAGCATATTTTGAATTATTTTCTTATTACATTATTGTGTAGGTTTCCCCCTTGAAGTGGCTAAGTCATAATATTCAAGAATTCTACTCTTCTACAAATTATTGTTTTGGATCTACTTATTATGCTCTTAATTTTGTGATAGATAATTTTATTATTGTAAATCATCTAATTAATTTCCTTACACAACTCAACCCATACAAGGACATTCAGAGTAACATCCTTTATGTTAATGAAGTCTTGGGTCTAGGCTTAAAGCACTATCAAGAAGTTATGAACGTACCAATTAGAGGATTTATTCAATATTACACCAATATGGGTAAGGTTTACAAAACACAATAAGAAAAACCCCTTGGTCATGTTTTGGACACTTTCAAACTTGATGCCATGAAAATTCCAAGGTGATTGCACCCAAGTTTTAAGCATGCTTTAAGAAGGAATACAACCCACAAAATACCTTATTAATCAAAATTTCTCCAACCATTGACAAACAGAGTTAAATTTATGTAAAGTCAATACAACATTTGGTTTAAATTCATTATCTCATGATAGAACTTGGAGATAAATTTATTCATTCAATCAAGTAGGGGCACCATAGCTCAAATCTCCACCTTATTATTTCATGGCTTCAATAGTTGGTTGAGATGGGGAAGTGGTCATTAAATAGGATAATATTTTCCTAAGACAAGGCACACTAAGGGATAATAAATGTGAAAATCCTACATGATCCAACAAGAACCACAAAATGAATGCTTTAAAAATGGAAATGAAAATGGTGGCACACATAGGAGAAAACATAGCAAATAAAACACATCTTCTTAATATTATATTTTCCATAAGCAAATTATGATTTATGATCATTCTTAAAAAGTTGAGCTAAGAGCTTCACTGATGAAAAATGTAGTAATTCATCTCAAATGGATGCATGATACTCTCTAGAAATCCTACAATTAACCGATAACATACTAATTAATTAGGAGTAATATCTCAAGGCAGTAGTGGCACTATGTGTAAGAGTGGCTTTTTGGGGCACATCAACACGCTAATAGAGTTTGGGTGTTTCCTTTAGTGGCTATGGAGTTTCCCTCTTCTATATTAAAAATGAATGTGTTAGAGTGTCCAGGCATGTATTATGTATAACACAACATTTTAGACATGACTTCTAATTTGGAGATGAATTCTATTGAAAATGGCTATCATTGCTTTGTCTTGAGTATTGGCCACTAATGATAACATTCTTCATGATTGTTTCATCACATTTATTGGGGTCATAGAAGCCAAGGTATGCAGAGATTGTTATGTTTTTTCATATAGATGTTTCACTTTGTGAGTTGTTGAGCATATTCCTTAAGTGGTAGAGGTACTTATTGTACTAGGACTAGTGAGGATGAGTCGAGGAATTTGGCAAACATAATTGGAACATAGTTCTTATAGATATACCAACATTTCCATAGCACTTACAAATTGAGACCTACATTTCAATGATATGTATGGATTTGGATGTGTTGTGATACATAATAGTTGCACATTTGATAAACAACATTCATCCTTAGATTCAATAAGGGTAGTCAATGTTATCTAGAACCCTTGTAATTGTAAAGTGTTAAGTGATAGGAATGCGACTGCCATCTCATAAGTCTTTGGCCAAAGAATGATTGTAATAATCATTTTCCATGTTCATCATAATGTCTAGTTTAGTTTATATGTCATGGATTGTCAGAAAATAATGATAATGTGTATATGGATGTATTGTCTAGTTATATTTTACTTGATTTCTTTTTTATAGTGATTCATACTAGTTCCTCGCATGGTTCTCTTATACTCTCACTAGTTGGATACTCTTCTCCACTACTCATATTTTTTTAAGTTTTGCATCCTTACGCATCGTAATCTAAAACTAATATAAAAGAGTCTTTTATAATAAAACTAATTGGGATGTAACCACACCAATCTAATCCTAAAAACATGCATGTTATGCTTTTCTAAAAAAAGTGCATAATTTCTAACATTGTATAATTTTTTTTAAAAAATTATAAATTAAGTTTTTTCTTTTACCTTTTTAAATTTTTTTTCTACATTGACCTTTCATATTTGGATCATTTTTCATTAAAAAAAAAGAAAAAAAAAAAGAAGTGCTTTGTTCACCTCAAAAAACTTTATGCCAATATATGCTTCCATACAACTCGCACAAAAATTCTTGTAAAAAAGTTAACACACAAACATTCTCCATAAAATATCTCACAAAAAAAATTTCATGTAAAAATTCTATACACAATTTCTTGCACAAAATTACTCTAGAAAAGTTTCTGCATAAGACTTTTTGAAGGACTAAATTCTTATGCAGAACATCCATGCGAAATTTTCATAATTATACAAATTAGTGCTTCAAAAAATTAAAGGTATTATTTCTTTTAAAACTAAACTCAAATGCTTTTCAAACATGCAAAAGCAAATCAAAATAACACATGAAATCATTCCTAGCTAAAAATCTTATGCCCCCATGATTTAAGAAAGTTTAGTTGGGTTGTGTTATAACATGGAGGTGTTTTTCCTTATTTTAGTTTTCAAAATTTTAATAAAGTAGAAACTAGTAAAATAATTTAAATTGTTAAATATAGTATTTAAACATATATTTGAATATAAAATATTAAAATTAATTGTAAGGATTTAATATGTGGCATGCATGTTGAATATAGTAAGTATAATAAAAAGATGTGTACTTAGTTTTTCATTTACTATCCAATTATGATTGTATTCTGATAAAATAAATTGATATAAATTTGTGATTCATTCAACTCAAAAATTGTGTTTTTGTTTATGTAAGGTCAATTCTGTTAAATCTTGATTAGTATCGTTTGTCAATACTAATTAATAATATATCTAATTTTTAAATGATAACAAAATTATTATTTTTTAAATGTAAAATTAAAATTAAATATAAAATTAATTTGAAAGCTTTAGCAAAATTGTTTCTATATTATTATTAGTCTCTATAAAAAATCTATATTATATTTTTTGAATTTGTTGGTTAAATATATTTGTAAATTATTAAAAAAACAATTTAAAAAAAAAACATTACCATTAATAATAATAATATATCCTTAATAACAATATTTGATGTCATAAAATACTATAAAATATAGTATAGGTACTCTCACAGTTTCAAATAAACCCACTAGTTGAATAGAGAATAGATCACAATTCACGTAATATGCATCGACTACCTATGGCAAAATGGCATTGACAAGTATTTTTTAGTAGAGGTTTTATTTTTCCATTTCTATATTGTATTTATATTTTTATATTGTCAAATATTTTTTAGTTTTTGATATTTTTTTGACAGTTTATTTTTAAATTACACTTTTTTTAACGAATTTAGATGTATTCTGACAGATTCAATTTTGAAATATATGAGAGAGAGAGAGAGATAGTATAGTATAGTATATTAAATTATTTTTAAAGTTTATATTATTATGTACATGTTGAGTAGATATATATTGTAAATTATTTTTTTATTTGCTAGATTCAAATGATTTAATAAATGTTTTGGAGAAATTCAAGATTTATGGATGATAAAAATATTAATTTTTATACAATAATACATGAAAATAAAGACAATAAAGTTAAGAAAATATGGAAAAATTAAATAACATAATATAATGTTAATTGATATCTCATTACATGTCGATATATCATTTGATGTAGTGGTTATAATACCTTAAACAGAATCAAAATATTTCCAATAGTCCTAAAACTCTTTTTCATTCTTTTCTGTGTAGAGATTGATATTCTCACAGATAGTAGCTCGAAAATGGTCGATAACTTTGTCCTCCAATTGGGCACAAATATCGTCAATGCATTCCATGTGGAAGACATGGTTGCACTTGGGCATGACTCAAACCATTTCTTAATCAACAACCTTTGCAAAATAAATATGCCAATTGAATTTTACCTCCACCACTTCTGAAGCAGTGTTGCAAACAATAACAGGTAGGGTTCTCATGGCTGCCTTACTTAATCCCATGTTTATTAGTCTGATTGCCACTTCATTGGATGATTCAAATGTCAATCGTCAAACACAGTGAAGGGCACACCTCATCGAGTTAAGGCCGAGGGTGAAAATAAGCACATTGAACATAAAGACCAATATGATGACTAGGTCAGAGTATATGCTTATCTTGATCATGTAAAAGTTTGTCTACTTATGTTCTGCTTCTCTTAGTAGGGTTTATGCAGGACCAATTGCTAATATTTTTCTCCCCAAAAACAAACTTTTTTTCAGGATTTGAACTCAAAACCAATGATTTGACCAACACTCAAAACTAAAACCAAGCCTTCAAGGTGTTATATAGAAAAAATGAAAATAAAATGTAACTAGGGTGCTGAAAAAGTTGCCCACAGATAATTTTGACAAATAAAAAATTCTCTAAGAAAGCAGAGTACTTGTGAGTGTACTTAAGAGTGCACTAACTTAGCATATTTATAGTCGAGCAGGACATGAAGTGTGAAAATGTGCTTCAAGGATTGAAGCTTGTGATAATGGTAAAGCGAGGCTTCCATAGAGGCATTAAAGACTACAAGGACCATGATGATAGATCATCTTTTTACATCATCGATGAACTTCATTATTCTGAGGTACTTAGGGAATAACCCCAACAATGGGTGTTCTATAAACACATTTGTAATGTTGTGCACATATCATCCCTAGAGGAATTGGTAGACACAGATAATTTAGTGGGTGTGCTTAATGCCAAAATGTTGTAAAATATTATAAATAGAATCATTGTCTTGTTGCTTGTAGCCTTTGGTCATAAGTAACTAGCCAACTATTTACCCAGATTTGTTAGCGGTCATGTACCCATGTCTGTTTGGGTGTTTGATTTAGAGTCTTAAATAATTTCTATTTCACATTTTCTCATCCTTGAATTTTTTTTGATTATATATTAAGTTTAGATATTCATGTATTTCTAGATGATATTTTATGATTATATAACACCTTGGTCTTATACCCCTGGCAAACACAGACCTTGGTAACTTGGTTGTTCCTCTCAAATCTTTGCCTAACCACTTCTACAAGTCTTGCATCTGGTCTATCCTTATGTTTATTTACCTATATCTCTTAGTCTAACTAGTATCATTTTGATGACCTCAGTCTTCTATATTTCCTATAATGCATAAAATGTATTTATCTTCAATCTCTACAATTTATAAACTTGTACATGTTCTCTTTCTCCTTAGACACTAATGTTTAGGCCAGACAGTAACATCAATGCTAATACCCTATCTCGACACAAGTTTTTAGTGCCCTAAAGTCATCCAATTTACAAATTAAACATATCCTAATGATTAGCGTAAGTGATTTAATGCAAGTTATTACTCCAAAAGGATTTGATATAAATATAGGATCAACTCTCATACATTCCTCACCTACAAATACCTAGCAATTAGAAAAAAGAGAATTCAAGGAGCATTCAACTGAATAAAGTTTCCATATTTTTCCTATTTCTATACCAGTCATAGGGACTATACATCTATAGGTTTGAAGTACTAAAATAATAGCCCAAGATCCCCATTTTTTAAATTACAAGCTAGGTTAATATTGTATTTTCTTTGCACACATTGTGTGATTCACACATAAGCCAAAACATAGGGGAAAATTACATTAGTATGAATACGTCTTTAGAGTATTAGTTATGTAGGCAATGTCATTTGACAATGGGGTCATTAGAGTTATCTCAACATGTGCCAACTAACTCATTTTGTCCCAAGGTCATAATGAAGATAGAAATTTAGGGTTGTGGCATTTAACAAGCAAACACTATCCATGACCTAGATATGACTAGACTAGAGTGAACTCAAAGTAAAACCTAGAAGTATCCAAGTGGTTGCATCATATTTCAGTATATATTTTTTATAGGACACTAGTGTTGAACCCAGATAATAACATTGAGGCAACTGTCCCAAGTTGACAAATTGACATCCATAGATCCATAAGTGTAAGATTAAGAATCTAATGATTGTTCCAAAATCTACTTCCCACCTAATTTCAAGGTTTTCCATATCCACAACTACATTAGCACAAAAAAAACTAATTACCTCACTTCTTTGTCATTTCTATACCTAGCACAGTTATACTTTCTATATTTAGAATATCTTAACACAATAAATTTAGTGTATGCTTATATCTAAGTTTAACATCTAATTGGATCACTATAGATAGGATTATCACCCTTTTGTATTTTATTTATATATACCATTTTAATGTAATCTACATAACACCAACCTAGATATACCATTTTAGGGTTAAACATTTGTTGAACCTGACCTTTGAACATCAAACCTTAGGATAAATTTGGGTTTTACAATTGTTATACTTTGTTGTAAATTTTAAAATTTGCATTTATGATGCAATGGAAAATATTAGTGCAAAAAACCCAATTTCATATGGATTATAAAAAGGCATTGATTAATCATCTCAATAATAACAATGGTTTAATATATGCATTTATATATGTTACAAGAGATGAAATAAGTAAACAAGATAAAACTAAGTCTTCCTCACCTAGTAATGGTGAATCTTTAGAAGGTACTATAATTCACCCCACACTTCTCAATCCATCTAAATCTAGTGGGTTTATGAATTATGTGTTTAAATATTTATTCCATAAAGTACTATATATACATCTATCAAAGAATTACTTGTTGCAACACAAATACCAATTTCAATGCTTATTACTACTCAAAACATGTTTTCATCCCCTTTGGTGATACTCAACTTGCTAATCAAAATTCCACCGGGCCTACAGTTCAATCATTCCTTCAAGTTATAAAGACCTTGGAAGATAAGATTACAAATAATGAGCAAAATGCTTTAAAATACCCCCATACCATATATTCGCAATATATGTTATATAACCCTCTTGCACTTGAAATCTCTTTACACCCCTTTACAAATAGATTTGTTGCACCTAAGTTCACATTTTATGATGATAAGGGTGATCTTGAAAAATGTCTTTGAATATTTTATGCTACATGCCTTGACTATACTTCCAATTATAAACTTTTGACCAAATTATTTCCAAGAATCTTTAAGGACTATGCTTTAAGGTGGTTTTATGATTTACCTTTACAATCCATCAAAGCATTCAAACCTTTTACTAATGCATACTTTTCCATTAACATTTTTGAAAAGGTTTCTTATGCCTAAAGTGTAAAAATCAAACAAGGAACCAATAAACCTATCAATAAATTATGTCTTGAGAGATAAGACAATGATATCCAAAATGACCAATCTTATGATAGACAAAGAGTTGAAAGATATATCCAATTTTTTTTTAATCATTTACATGAGTCCATTGTTTACAAAAAGTTCAATTTTTTTGATGAATTATCCAATATTGTATGGGACAATGAAATGAAGCTCATGCCATTAAATACACTCAATTATGTAGCAAACACACCAACTAAATCTATATTTAACACCAAATTCAAAATTAAACAAAGTTATAAGGTAAATCCTCATCAACCTAAAAGGAAAAAAACACAATGGTTAACACAATTTTGAATCAAATTAATTAGCTTATGCTATCTAATAAACCACAAAGATAATTTACACATTTACCTAAGTCTCCAACTTCATTACTTCCATGATTACTAGAGTGTCAGCTTATACCTCTCCCTCATCCTATCAAGGTTTCTATGAGTTGACCTAATCTCAAAGGATGATGAAAAATATTATTTTGATTATCATTAAGGACCAGGACATTCTACATGTAGATGCTTTACATTGAAACATAAGATCCAATATCTTACTAATGACCAAAAACTTATATTTGAGGCTCCTCTAAAGGAATTGGGTTCACAACTTGGAGATCAACATAAATATAAAATATTTAACAATTATCTACAAGACCATTAGAAGGAGGAACCAGAAGTCCAAATCATATATAATGCACATCCTCCTCCATCACATTATAGACACCACTAGATGGGATTATTGGTACTTACATGCAATGTATACCTCCCATGGTTTAAATACCTTCTATTTCCTTTGATGACATTAAAATTAAGGATTATGACTTTGATATTCATTTTTTATTCATTCAAGCATACCTTGAAAAACACCCTATATGCAATTTTATGATTGATAATGGTGCAAGAGAGAATGTTTGTACCATGGCATTACTTACACATTTGGGTTATACTCATCATGATTTACACCTCTCTACCAAATTAGTTATATCATTTTATAGGACTTCCCAAAAGGTTTCTGGCAATATTTACTTTAGTTTGCTCCCATACTATGGTTACCACTTTCTCAATTATCCCTTTCACAGGCATCTTTAATATGTTATTGGGAAGACCTTAGATACACACTCTTCAAGTAGTAGCTTCTATGGTACATGGGTGTGTTAAATACATTCATTCAAATTGGGTAAGTGCAATTTATAGAATTTTATATGAGCATTCTCTTGAAAAAAATAAAATTATACCCAAACAACTAGCCATAAATACTACTAAGGCTAATTCATTGTAAAAGGGTAAGTAACAAGCAATACCCCTTACTAGGTAACTACTATTCGAGAGACCATTACTCTAGAGACATACCATGGATTCCATAGAATTCTAATATACTACTACACACCATGTTAAGATATATAGAACACCTCAAAATGCACATATTACTACTATGCTAAAGAAACTACACAACACTCAATGATGGGTTATAAAAATCCACACTCTTATTACACCTATTATTGCTTGAAAACCATAGAGTCCTATTTTACATGTAAAGAGCACCATTGATATCATAGTGACAAATATGGCACCTACACATACTCCTTGGTAGCATAACCCAAGTATTACACTGTATTTATATTGGGGAGATATATATGGCCATTCATTGGATGGAATGATAGGATGATATTTCCTATTATTTTTTTTTCAAAAATACCAAAATAAATTCAAAACTACAAAAACATTCACACTTTCATTTTTTATTAGATCCTTGGCATCCATATGTTACTTCCATATCGATCGATGGCATACCAATTTACTCCTACATATAAATATGTGTCACACTTTTACTTGAGTATCATACAGGAATACATAGACACATGATAAATTCTTTTTTAATATGTTTTCCTTCTTCATACTCATGAAATATGGACATTAGGGGAATCTGCTTCTTTGATCTTGATACATATAGGTTATATGATTCAATGATCACTCTACATTATTATGTTTGAGCTTACATATGTACTTACACAAGCCTATTTTCCATGATTATATCTTACAAAGGGTACTTGATATGATATATACTTGACATATTTTCCTAGCACATTGGATCCATCGGCTATTATGGCATGTTTATGCTAGTTGCTTATGCTTTAATTTTTGCAATTCCTTGAGTGTCTTGTATTCCTTTTTTGAGAATTTGAATATGTTCATTTTCTTTTGGCCCCCATGTCTATGTGTGATTTCATTAATTGTGTGTAGTATTAATATTTGAATATGTTATCCTTGCCTTTATGGACACTTGACTAAGTCACATCCCTTTAACTGTGTAGAATTTGAACATGGCCTTTATTTATTGTTTCCTTGGGCCATTACCTTTTGAATTGTTTTTGAGTATTCTTATGTGTGTGTTTATTTTATTATTGATATTGTACTATTACTATCTAGATATTTCCATGATATTTATCATGAATCTTAAGCATACGTGTAATCACAATGGTTATATCCACTTCAATGATACATTTACCTAAATATGTTTCCTTCTATACTTTACATGGTTACATTCATAGGGTATAAAGTTGTCTTATCCTTTTGAGGTGAGATAACTACTAATTCCTATCTTTACCTTGTCTTAAGGGGGGCATATTATTTAGATCATGTCATACAAACATGTTATCCACACTTGGCATAGGTTTTAGAATTAGTGGAGGCATGTCATATGGGCATGGCTTCCACACATTCACAGTTTCTAAATTTAATGGGGGTGTATTTTAGAAGCATGTTATCCACATTGATTCAGTATGGTATTTATATCATTTCTCAAATTCAATGGGAGCAGGCTTTAGAAGCATGTTCTCCACATTCATTAAGCATGGTACTTATGTGGGTTCTTAGATTCAATGACGACATGTTTTGGAAACATGTTCTCCATACCTATTGAATATTCAACATCTCTAGTTTACATTGGGGGCATGTTTTGGAAACTTGTCCTTTATATTTTTACTTATATCAAATTTTATATTTCTTCATATATAGTGAGAGCATGCTTTGGAAACATGTTCTCTGCATTTACATAGTTATTTCAACTAGGCAAAATACACAATTGTATGATTATGATTCACAATTATGGTATAGTTATATACATTGGTATTAATATTATACATAATTTCATCATGATATATATCTAAGGTACATATTCTATGTAATATGTGCATAATATTATAAAATTTAAATCATATTTAGATTTTAGAACTCTTTTCTAAATTATTACCATATCATAGACTTTTTTTTGTACTGATACTCTACAAAATTTTATTAGGCCAATCTACTATAGTAGTTGGTTAAACATTTGGTATGATTGAATAAATCAAATCACTCAATATTTCCATGTTTTTAGGTTGGAATTTATCATCTTGCCTCACCAGATTACAAGTATCATTGGGTTACATAGTTGAGCTAATCTCCATTCCCAAGTGGCAACTCATTTTTTCTCCAAATTTGGGAGTATGTGCCTCTCTCTCTCTCTCTCTCTCTCTCTCTCTCTCTCTCTCTCTCTCTTCCCTTGGATATATTCACTTTAAATATTTATCTATATTTCCTACATTTAATTTTCATAGCCTTACAATGTTAACTCTTTTTAAAAATAACTTGGCAATATGTAAGGAAGTTACATCGACACACGTGTATTTATAAGATTTGCTATTTCAATTTCAATCTATTTGAAGTAATTTCAAACCAAATTATATGCGCTAATTTTATATTATAACATTCTCTTTGTTTTAGGTCAATCACCAGTAAATCATTCAAGTTAGACATATGTAAATACAAGGTGTGCATACACACCCAAGTATGCATTCCTTAACTTTAAACTAGAAACTTCATTACTAGATTAAAGGAGGATAAATATAAAATATATTTTTTGATTATATAATACCTTAGTCTTGTACATTTGGAAAACTCAAACCTTTATTTCTCCTCTTAGTTTTCTACCTTTCTCGCTTCCACAAGTCTCACATCTGCTCTATCCTTGTGCCTCTTGGCCTATATATCTCAGTCTAACCAATCTTATATTGATGACCTAGGTGTTTTATATTTCTTATAATGCTTAAAATGTAATTATCTTCCATCTCTATAAGTTTTGAACATGTACTTATTTTCTTTCTCCTTAGACACTAATGTTTGGGTCAGATAGTAGCATCGGCACTATTGTGATATCCTGATGCAAATGTCTAGTGCCCTAAAGTCATCTAATTTATAAATAAAACATATTCTAATGGTCAACCTAATTTATTTAATACAAGTTATTAATCTAAATGGATTTTATATAAATACAAGGTCAACCCTCATTCATTCCTTACCTAAAAATTAGATAAAATAGCATTTAAGTTAACAAAGCTTCCCTTTTTAGTTTTATTTCCATATCAGTCATAAGGACTACATATCTATAGGTCTGAAGTAATAAAGGAGTAGCCTAAGATCTCGATTTACCAAATTACAAGATAAGTCACTATTGTACTTACTTTGCACATATTATATGATTTAGACACAACCCAACACAAAGGTGATAACTACACCAGTCTAAGGCCCTCTTCAAAGTATTGGCTATGTAGGAAACATCATTTGACATCAAGTTTATTGAGATCATCTTGACATCATGTGCCTAATAACCCATTTTTTCCAAGGTTATTTAAAGATGAAAATCAAGGGTCTTATCATTTCATAAGCAACAAGTATCCAAGACCTAGATCTGAATGCACTAGAGCAAAGCTGAAGTAAAACCTAAAAGCATGCAAGTGTTCTCATCCTATTTCATTAGATATTTCATACATGACACTAGCATCGAACTTAGAGAATAGAGTCAACACAACCATCTGAGATTAATATTACTATCTAGAGAGCCAAAAGTGTTAGATCTAGAATCTGATGACTATTCTAGATTCTACTTCCCACCTACTTTTAGTATGCTCCATATCCAAAGCTACATTAACATTAGAACAAGCTAAGTATATTAATTCATCATTATTTTTATATCTAGTATATTTTTACTTTTCATATTTAGACTATCTTAGTATAATAAATATAATATAGTTATATTTGAGTTTAGCATCTAATTGCATATTATAAATCTGATTATCATCCTTATGCCATTTCATTTCTATATATCACTTTAATGCAATCTAGATGACATGAACTTAGATTCCCATTTTGGGGTTAAATGGTATTCTTTGTCTGAGATAATTATAATAAATCATTATAACCATTTGATGTGTCTCTTTTTTATGAGTAGCCTATTATTTATCCACCCTGCCATCCCTACCCATTTGTTGAGGTCATAAAATACAATGTGACCATGAATTATTATGTTTGCATATATATATATATATATATATATATATATATATATATATATGTTGTGCTTTGTAAGTTGTTGAGCATATTTATTGAGTGGTAGAGATACTTGTTATATTGGGCTTAGTGAGGATGAATTGAGTATGTTATTATAGATAATGGAAACATAGTTATTATTAGATTTACCAACAATCCCATATCACTTCCAAATTGAGACTTACATTTCAATTATATGTATGGAGTTAGTTGTGTTGTGATACAAAATAGTTGTGTTTGATAGACAACATGACTTAAATTCAATAAGAATATTCAAATTTATCTATAACCCTTATAATTGTAAGGTGTTGAGTGGTATGAATATGATTTTCATCTTATAAGACTTTGGCCAAAGAAATGATTGTAGTAATCATTTGCCTTGGTCATCATAATGTCTAATTCAAGTTATATGCCATGGATTATTAGAAGATAGTAATAATGCATACAAATTTATTTTCTAGATGCACTTGATTTTTATTTGATAATTATTAGTACTAATTCATCACATGGTTCTCTTATACTTTCACTAATTGGATACTATTCACTGCCACTCATAATTTTCTAAATTTTAGATCCATAAGCATCCCAATCTAAAACTAATATATATATATATATATATATATATATATATATATATATGATTAAACTAAGTGGGACATAACCACACCAATCTAACCCTAAAAATATGCATGTGCATTATTTTCTACAAAAATGCATACCTACATATAAAATTTCTAACATTGCATGAAATTTATTAAAAATGTATTAATTGAGTTTTTTTTTCCCTTTTAAAAAAAATTCACTTCATTTCCCTTTCATGTTTGGATCATTTATTCACATGAATTTTTTGAATGCCTTGTTTACTTTTAAAACTTTTGCACAAATAAATGCTTCCATAATACTTGCCCATAATTTCATGTGTAGAAGTTATCGTATAGAAGTTCTCGACAAATTTTTTTGGACAAAAATTCTCCACAAAATATATCACAAAAAAGTTTTCATACAAAAATTGTATTCATAATTTCTCATGAAAAGTACCCTACAAAAGTTCTTGCTTAAATTTTTTTGAAAGGCTAACTTCTTGTGCAGAATATCAACATAAAAAATTCGTAACACCTATACAACTTAATGCTTCAAAAACATTACAACAAAAGTACTCTTTTAAAATTAAATTCAAATTATTTGCATACATAGTTTAAAATATTTTTTTAACTAAAAGGGGTAAAAATTTTATTCAGAAGAAACAACAAACAAGAAAATTACAAAGCTTTTTCCTGGTCCACCAGAAGACCCAACTTCTGAGTGAAATCCAAAGGCAATAACCTCTGATCAAGAATCTTCCACTGAGGCCCCTACTCTGAGGTCCATTTAGCTAGGCAGTTGGCAACCCCATTCCATTCTTGGGGGATGTGTTTAAACATCATAGATTCCAAAGAAGTACTCAATTGGAGAGCCTGTCATGCAACCACTGCTAGCTGCCAATCAACACTGTCAAAATTAAGATTATTTAACATATTTATTACAACCTGAGAGTCTGACTCATAAATAACTTTATCCCATCCCTATTGGCAACATTGTTGCATCTCCTACAGGATAGCCATCGCTTCCATGAGATTATTAGAATACCAGCCTTTGTAAATGGAAAAAAATAAAAAGGACATTTCTTGCATTGTCATGCCCCATTCCTCCAATGCTCACTTCACTTGGGTTCCCTCTCGAGGAGCCATCGGTGTTGACTTTGATTGTTTCATCCAGAGGGGGAGCCCATCGTCCCATCCTACCAACCGGTCTTAGCAACTGCTTGGCTCTGTTCACAGGGCGCATGGGAGGTACACTGTAGGGGGTGGTTGAAAGTGTCCCAACAATGCTAGAATAAATTCCAGTGTCTTTCAGCCCCAGGTCATCAATATTATACACTTTCACTGAGAGAGTCTCTTGCAATGAATATCTAATTTTCTCCCAGAGGGCGCTAAGCTCCAGTTGTGTCTCCTAGAAAATCCACCTATTTCTTTCTATCTAAATGTTCCACATAATAAATGATAGTCCTGCCATCCAAGCAATTTGTAACACTGACGCTTTAGATGGAGGGTGACCCAGCCAACTCCAAAAGTCTGCAAGCAAAGATGCGTGCCAGCAGGGGAGACCCCACACACTCCACCAAAAGTGCTAGATTTGCTTAGCAAATGAATAGTGAAAGAATAGATGAGGCCCTGTTTCCTCATTACTACAACAAAATACACATCTGGACGGTCCCTTAAAGCCGCTCTTACACAAGTTATCCTAGGTAAGACACATGTTGTATAATAATGTCCATAGAAAAAAATTACATTTAGGCCATGTAAAATTGTTCCAGATTCTCTTCCCCCATTAGAAGTGAGCTTCTCCATGCATTTGTTTAATCAGGGCCTGATATCCACGAGAAACTGAATAGCACCCAGTAGAGTCCCCTCCCCAAGCAAGAACATCATACCCTTATAAGGAGCTACAACTTCTTGAAGCTAAGATATGAGAAAGTTCTAGTCGCTCCTCCCAGGAGCTGCCCGATGACCAGTCTGAAGAACTTTTCCATCTAAATCCAGTAGTCACACCCAAATTGTACTCCTCCTTGTAGTGAGCCATAGTTATCTAGCTAACAGCTTGGAGGGTGTTACATAGTGGTTGCAAATTCAGATGTGATGACAAGAGTGGGGGCACTCTGTCCCATGAGTCTTCCTAGAAGAGGGCCTCCATTCCGCTATTACAAAGCCAAAATAGGCTGTGTTTAACCAAGTGAGCTCCCAATTTGAGAGTCTGCCATATCATGGATCCTCCTCAGTCAAGAGGTAGCCTAGCGATGTCTGAAGGATTCACCCCCAAAAAATACTTAAAAGCCAAGATGCGAGCCTAAAGTTGTGATTGATTAGAGCACCATCTCCAATATAGTTTAGCAGCAAGCACTTGGCTAGCCAAGATGGCTGAACGCAATCCAAGACCCCCATCCTTCTTTGGCCGGCATACTATATCCCAATTAATAAGACTCCATTTGGTGTTCTGTAAGTTACCACTCCAAAGGAATTGGTGGGAAAGGGCATCAAAATCCTTGAGGAAGTACATAGGGGTGGCCTACACCATGCACCGGTATATTGGGAGTGCCTGGATCACTGATTGCAGGAGTGTGACCCTTCTTGCCGTAGAGAGCCATCTGTGTGTCCAATGACTGAACTTTTGCCTGAGTCTATCTAGTACATTCTGCCAAAATAGTCTTGGCTGCCTTCCAACCACAATAGGAATCCCCAAATAAATTCCCGAGAGAGCTTGAATTTGAAATCTCAAAATAGCCGCAATCCTCCTCTGTATAGGCATAGGTGTGTTGAAGAAGAAGATAGAGGATTTGTGGTCATTAATTTTTTGCCCAGTCACTTCAAGATATATGTCTAGGGTGCCTCGAAAGGCTCTCGCCTCTCTAATGTGTGCTTTCCCTACCAGGATAGTATCATCCACAAACTGGAGGTGGGACGTGATTAATCCATCCCCCCACTGCCAGCCCTGCACAATGCTCTGGGACACCTAGAACCTGATAAGCTTCCCAAGCCACTCAGCCAGAATGATGAATAAATATGGAGAAAGTGGATCTCCTTGGCAGAGGCCTCTTGAGGCACCAATAAGCTCAGTGGGTTGTCCATTGATAAGGACCGAGTAAGAGGGTGTGGTAACACAACTTAGCACCCACTGGACCCAAACCATATTAAAACCAAAGGCCATCATGATTTTTTGTAAAAATTTCTAGCTGGCCCTATCATAAGCCTTGGCTAAGTCAAGCTTGATGAACATGGCTCAATCCTGAGAGGTACTCATGGAGTGAATAGCTTCCGAAGCAATAGCCACCTCATCTAGAATTTGTTTGCCAGCAACAAAGCCCCCTTGTTCCTCTGAAATAATCAAGGGGAAGTAGGCTTTGAGCCATTCTGCAATGAGCTTGGTGATGATTTTATATACCACATTGCAAAGTGCAATGGGCCTAAAATGGTCCAGTTGATTCACCTGGTCTTTCTTTAGAATTAGGATAAGGAAGGTAGCATTCAAGGCCCTGAGCATTTCTTTGTTGGAGAAGGATTCTTGCACCACTTCAAAGAGGTCCTATTTTATAATATCCCAAAAGTCCTAAAAGAATTCAACTGGGAAGCCATCAGGCCCTAGAGCTTTACCTCTTTTTATGCTAAAAACCACTCCCTCCACTTCAGCCCTATCAATAAGCCGCAAGAGGGAATCATTTATTCCCAGAGTAACCATAGAGGGGATGCAGGATAACACCGTATTCTCTGCCAGCTCAGAAGGAGGTAGGCCTTCAGAAAAGAGGTCAGAGTAAAACTAGATAGCTTCTCAAGAAATAGCTTGAGAAGTGTTCAGCCGAGTCCCATTTGGGCCAACCATGGAGGAAATAAAGTTCCTGTTACACCTTGCCTGAACTGACTTATGGAAAAAAGTGGTGTTCTTGTCCCCCTCTCGAAGCCAATCAATGTGAGCTTTCTACTTCCAGAATATCTCCTCACGAAGCTCCCACTCAGTTAACACTTTTACCACTTGTGATTTAGCTAGATGGAGCTCCTCAGAGAGGCTGAGGTCTCTAATCTACCTGGTCACCCCATCCAGGTGGTCTTGAGCCCTCTTCCTCATTGTGTGGAGATTACCAAAACTATGTATATTCCAAAATTTCAGCTTCCTCTTAACATACTGTAGTTTTTTGGCGAAGGTGTACATAGCGGTGCCATAGTTGGGTCCTCCCTATTTCCACCACTACTCCATTAAATCTTAAAGGGAGGCTTCTCACAACCACATGAGCTAGAACTTAAAAGGTGGCTTTTTTGGCCCAAGGATGTGGCTGGTAGTTAGCTTAATCAGCCAGTGATCTGATCCTCTCTAGTCAAGAATTTCTGAAGCCAAGGAAGTGGAGCTAGATTGCCAGAAAGAAGAGACAAGGAATCTATCAAGGTGCTCTAATATACTAGCATCACCAATTCTCCTATTGCTCCAAGTGAAGATCCCATTGAGAGGTTTGATGTTTGAGAGTCGTAGTAGGTCAATATTTTACCTAAGGATCTCTGAAGAGGGTCCCAATTTGGCCAGCCCTCCCCTCTTCTCTTTCATATTGAGAACTGCATTAAAATCCCCAATCAATATCCAAGGCAAAAAGGGGTAGCAGCTTTTGAGGTATCTGATATGACTCTAGAGTTTCAACTACGCGTGGAGGTCCACAGGGGCATAAACATTGGTAACAAGAATGATCTCCCCCGATTCCGTAGATGAAGCGGTCATTGTGAGGGCTGAACTGCCAGCTAGCCAGTGAAGAGGCGTTATTCTCTCAAGATTCTAGCATAAGGCCAGCCCACCAGAGGACCCCACTATGCCCACACATTGGCTATGACTGAACTGCCATATGTTCAACAAACAAGAAAACCAAGAATCTACTAAAAGTTTCATCTCCTGAATACAAAAGGTATCTGGAGACTGTTCAATCATCAATTTGTGCATAGATTTTTGTCTGGGGATACTATGCAGTCCCCTTACATTCCATGATAGGACAATCATTATGTGGAGTGGGGGAAATGTTCATCTAGGGCCTTAACCAGCCCTGACTCTACCAATAAATCTCCTGTGAGCTTGATTTTGTCTTGATCCTTCCTTCATCCAGCTCGTGTCAGAGTTGAGACTGAAACTTTCTTGAAGGGTCTTTGCATGAGACCAAGGGCTGAAGAGGAACCTTTTTCTACTCTGGAAGCTTCCACCTCTTTGGCCAGGTCTACCCAATGGACTTCCTTATCAACTGGGACTAGCATGACTGTAAAGGCCTCTTCCTACGGCTCGAGGGAGATCTCCTGGGTCGATCGAGTCTCCATGTCTTGTGAGCCATCTCTGAAGGTGATTCACTCAGACACCTCTGCCTCCTCCCCCTAAAGCATTTTTGGGATGCCATCCTCAATAGCCATATTGTCCAAAATTTCAAATCGGTTGAAGCCTACCTCGACCTACCTGTCAAAATTTGGCCATTTTTGCCCTCGGCTCTTTGCTTAGTGTTAGACTGGAGTGAATCTGTCCTTGTTAGTACCCCTGAAACCTACTATACCTTGCTCTATTCCTATGGAGTTGAGGTGATTTTTCCCTTTTAAAGCACTGTTTGGGTGGGTCTGAGCCGTTTCATTGTGGGCCAGTTGGCCAATTCCTCTGTCACCATTGGCCGCCTGGGGCCTAGATGAATCCTCAGATGAAACACTCCCTCTGGAAGCTTGAGGGCACTAACGATGTTGGTGCCCATACACATGGCATATGTGGCAGTGAAAGGGAATAGCCTTGTAATCTATTTGTTGAATCCAAGAGGAGGTCCCCATACAAATTTCTAGAGAATCTGGTAGAGGATTATTCAAATTAATATCAACGCGAATACGGGCATAAGAAATTACCTTTTTGTCCAGCATTTGGTGCGCTATGGCCATCAGAGTTCCCAGCATAGCGGCTATCTGGCGTAGGATATCGTCTCGCCAGAATTCCAAGGGGAGTCTCGATAAACAGACCCAAACAGGGACGCAAGCTGGAAGATCTTCAGCTGAGTTAAACCCTGCATGTCAGGGTTTAAGGAAGAGACCAATGCGGTCATAAAAGTAAGGGCCTCCTTCAAAAATCCTATTCCAATCAGAAATAGAGGAGAAATTCACCATGAAATAGCTGTTTCTAGCCAACATAATGTCAAAGTCCCCCTCAATCTGCCATGACCGACGGATCCAGGCTTCCAAGGCTGATATCAAAATATGAATACCTAGGAATTTATAGATTAGAGCATGGGAAGATAGGTATTCCACCTCTTCCTTCACTGCCTCTGAGGAAATAACTAGGACAGGTCGCTCCTGGCTTCACGGCAAACACCCATTAATCTTCCTCAATTTTGAATTTTCACTTACATACAATGGCTCAGCCTCCTTCACACTCCCCCCAGGCAAAGGCCGATCCTCCCTGGGGGCTTCCGTCCTATCGCCCAGCCTCATGCTCTCGCTCGCAGCCATCAACACCATTTGTATCATAGTTTAAAATATTACTTTATCGGTATTGGTTCTATTTATCTTAGATTTCTATCTGAATGTGTACTATTGTAATTCAAACAATTACGTTTAATAATATTATACTAAATGTAGAGAGTAAACTTCCTTAAAGTGAGTATAAACATGGTAGTACATTATACATTTTGACAAACATTATTTATAAAGATTGAAACTATAAATAAAATAATATTTGTAAAATATAAAAATAATTATAAAAATTTGTAAAAAAGTCACTATGTATTATATAAACATGTCTTTTTTTATTATCATAAATTAAATTAGATTTTTACATTTTTAAGGCCACCTTAAGGTGTGCATCATAAAATATACATATTTTACTGGCATAACAAAACATACACATTTTATTGATATATATTAAATATAAAATTACACATTCTAATGATATATGTTAAATATAAAATTATTAATAAATAAAATATAGAGGAAAAAACACAAGAATGACTTGGTATAATTAATCTTAACACAAAAAATATGTGTAAAGCTATCATATATAATATTAATATTTTCATATTTCTAAAGTACGTGTAAAATATCTACCAATCATAAATTTCTAGGAAAGGACATGGGTGAATGCACAAAGTTGGGGGACATGAAAGGGATAATTTATATGAATTTTTTTCATTTTTAAAAATGGGCTAGTGCCTTTTTTCAAAGGATGCACACCTTTTTCTTAAAATACCAACACATATAATAAATGGGTTGGTAATGATCCTAAAGGGCGTACACCCTTTATAGACCCAAAAATAATACATAAATAGATAAAACCCCACATTATGTTCTTATTTCACATTGTTTTCTTGTAATTTAGGAGAGGAAAATAAAGGGTGTACATGTTATTCTTCTCCAAACATATCCACCAACATTCCAGACTTGCATCACTGCCTCAGGTATGTTCCTTATGGCATGCTTAGGGGTTGTAATGATATTTTTTTTATCATGCATTTATCTATAATAATCATAGATCAAGGGGCCATCAAAATTAAAATTAAATTTTTCATTTGAAATATTTCAACTATCTAATATAAATATTTATTTTAAAAATTTTAGATTCTTGATTTAATGGAACCAATACCTGAAAAAAAACTCCAACAAAACCCTAATGAACCCCCCCAACATTTTATTTTTTAGAAGAAGCAAAATTATATCAATAGTATAATTCAAAGTGACAATAGTTGGAGATTATCATTAATATTTTGTGACTCGTAAAACAAAAATGCATACAATTCACTTATTGATACATTAGAAACTATCAATGAATTATCATTTTGCAACTCGATGCAATGCAACATCAAAGAGAGGTATTGAATAATGATTATTAAAATAACTTATCATATGAGGATATTAAAAATAAAAATTAAGAATTATTTGTTTTGTTTCATATGTCTAGAACCACCGACACACCACCAATGAGTTGTAGACACATTAACATTAATTGGTGTATTCATGTGGAGATTTTATAAATTTTTTGGGTTAGACGGTGGATGGTGTTAGATAAGCTTCAATGCATTAATAATGAGGTTCCATTATATTTTTTGAGAAACTTTATTGTGAATTTTTTCTACAATAAATACCTTTTTTTTTACATGAAAGCGTCCCAATACCTATAAAACATAGACATCAATACCTATAAAACATAGACATAACACATTCAAACTTTTATCCAACACTATGAAAATATAATAAACATAATTAATTATTAAATAATGAAAATAATCTTTCATATAAACATAATAAATTCAAACTTTTATCCAATAATTTGAAAATATAAAATACATAATTAATTATTAAATAATAAAAATAATTTATCCATAAATTTCAATAACATTATATCAAGTACTAATAATTATATTATAAATGTATAATTTTTTTTTAATAATAATTATAATTTTACCATCTTAATAAATATTTTAATGAAATTTATTAATTATATTTATAAAACAAATAGTGAAAATAAAAATCAAATTTATTACAAACTTATAAATACCTTTTTCATATTATATTATTTTAATTTTATTTAAAATTTACACCCAAAAAATAAAATAAAAAATAAAAATAAATAAATAATAATAATTAAATCGTAAAACTAACCTAAAATTATGATATTTGAAAAGCAACGATGACACATGAGGCAAGAATGTTTATGAAGACTTGTTTAAAGACTTTTTTGGGCTTGTATAATAGATATACTCATTTGAATTTTATTTCGAACACATTTTAGTTGGTTAGAATTAGTATGGCACTAAAAACAACTTTTCTAGTTGTTTCTTATGGATTGAATCTTTTCATATATATATATATATATATATATATGTCAGTTCACAAAAAATAAAAGTGAATCATTCATGTCATTACATTATGTAGTTATTACTATACTTTTCGATGTAATAAATAAATTATTTTATTTTAAAATAAATAAAATTACCAAAATAACAAATATAATTCACCTATCATATATTTCAAAACATCGTAAATAAATAAATAAATTCTTTTATTTTAAAGTAAATAAAATTTCTACAATAATAAATATAATTCACCTATCTATCATATATTCCAGCATGATAAATATATAATTAAAAGTCAAATTTAAATTAATTATTAATTACACTCTTCCAAACCTGTCTATATTAAAAGATGCCACTATAGGGAATACCTATCAGTGTAATAACAGTTAAAAGTAAAATAAATATTTTATAATTAAAAATTAATTTTTAGTTTACTTAATTTAAAATAAGTTTTTATTTTAATAATAAAAAATGAAACTACACATTCACCTACACTTTTTTCTTTTTGTTTTGAGAAGTTAATCAAAAAATCATATTAGTTTGGTCATATGGTCGACTTTGGATCTCCTCTTTTTTTTCCAAACATATTTTTTTGAGCCCAACACATTAGTGTAAATAGATAGATGCCATTGTCACCAATTCATATAAATTTGGAGGAGAAGGTAATGAAATCATTAATAAATGCAATATGTAAAAAATATAAGATAAAAATCTCGAGATTGATATCTTTCATCATATTTCAGATAGATGTATTTAATATATCTATACTAGTCTCTATTAAAAATTTATATGTGTGTGTATGTTTGTATGATGGTTACAATGAGCATAATATTGATACTAAAATGAAGGTCAAGCTTTAATGATAAATATTATTTATTTCAATTTTTTTCTTATCAAGAGTCATCTCTAATATTTTTTGTATGGTTAGTATTCATACCATTTTGTGTAGTATATGTCAATGATTACTCTTTATAATAAGAGGAATTGACAAATGTGTCAAATTGTTAATATCCCATGAGGGGCTAGAGTATTTTTTTGAATGCAATAACCACATACATGGATAAAGTCATGTGGTTTTGAACTTGGATTGAAGACAATGTGATCAATTTTCTCGATGGTTCAATTAACTAATCCTACTTTAACCCACAAAATAGATGTCAACATAATCTCTTGTCCTTTACACATAAGCACCGTTACCTCCAATATAATGTTGTTGAGATTAGGTGTGACCTGTTATTTTTTTTGGTTTATTTTAAGCATTGTAATTGAAATGTATAACAATTTTAGCATTTTATTATTATGTAAATATAACCAAGTTGTTAGTCACATGCAAATGTGTTTTTAACTTTTTTTGTTTCTTTTATAAATATCAAGAACTTAATTTTTTATATAAGAATATTCTAATTCTCGTTAATCAAATATACATTTTTAATGTTAGCTAATAATTTTCTAAACACTCATTGCTACATGGTGCACCCTTATTAATGTGTGTCTAGATGAATTTCCTACATACATTAATATATCATTTATGAGAGGTAATTAACCTAATTTTATTATAAATATAATTATAAAATTATAAAAAAAATATTATTTTAACAAAATACTTCCCACAATTCATTGTTTATATTATTAAACATTATTATATTTATGAAACTTATTTCATTAATAAAAACATATTTAATATAAAACATATTTAATAATTATAATCTTTAAATGTTATTCAAATCTTAATCAAGAATTAAAACAATAATAATTTATAATATATTACTAATGTGAACTTTAATTATCACAATAAATACTTTAATAATGACTTAAATAATATGAGACATCGAATGATTACTTTTTGTTGTGACAGTTTCCACTTTTCATTTTGATGGTGTCTAAACTACAAAAAAGGCATTATAAGTTGCTTGTCCCCAAAAAATTTACATTTACTTAAATTAATAAAAGTTATGATGAGGGATACGTAAAATTTGACTCACTGTAGGATAAGCTCTTTCATTTATGAGGCCTATATTATCTACATGTCATACCCACATTGCTATATGGCACGCTCACAAACCTGTTGTGTTTGCTTGGCCTACAAATAAATCCTCTAGAAATAAACCAAGAAAAAAAAGGATACGTGAGTGTATATTGTCAAGTTAATAAAAATTATTTAAAAGAAAAAAATTAAATGGGACATATTGAAAACATAGAATGGAACATATTAAATCTAAGCGCAGTTTTAGGAAGGGGCTTCTTTAACATATAATATTAAAAATATATAATAGATAATTTATCATATATTTATAGAACCTTCGTCCCTTTTGTTGGTTTGTGTTTTCTATTTTCCAAATTTTTAAGTAGTATATCGTATGGTCTCTGTATCTGAAAAACACTATAAATATAATAGACGTATAAATGAATCTCGCTGAAAAAATACGTGTAGTCATATAATTTTTAGGGTAGAGAAGGAGATGATAACGAGTATGTTGGGCATCCATGTTTTTGTGGTGTCGAGATGGAATCCGGCGTCTAATGCTCTCGTGCTTTATCACTTTATTTACCTTCTATTCAAATTCCACTCCCCTGCCATTCATTGCTCTGTTCTTATCCAAGAGAATATCATGTATGTATTGGGAAATGGAAACGGTTTATTTTGGATTGTACATATTACATTATGGGCCAAAAACAGTACTTGAGAAGAGTTTACAACTATAATATATTGAATCATCATATGCCTTATTAACAACACATTCACTAACAGAAAGATACCAATAAATGAGCGAGGTTTAATACGTGAAAGGGTATTTCGGAATATAGGCCCAAATCTTCTGTATTAATATTTTATCATAATTCATATAAACTCTTAAATTTATACATAAAATATTGTATTATTGTTAGTACATTTTATTTTAATTGTATATATATATCAATTTAAGATCTGTGTAAATTAATGTTATTATCAACAATGAATGAGTGAGGTTTAACTACCAATCGCATTACTAACAAAACAATTGTCACTTAGTTATCACTAATGCTAACACAATGTAATATATATCAAATTATGCTAACATTTCCCCCTTTATTACATTATTTCTACAAACACTATATTTCCTACTAGTGGTCCCCCCTTTATTACAAACATTGTAAAAATATTTACACTCTCCGTGCAGCGTTCTCACTTTTTAAAGTGGCATGCCATTTTTTTGGCTTCAATGTTTCGATAACACCTCAATTTTTCTTTGCAGGAGTACCAGAAACGTGGCAGTGACAGGGACACTTCTCTCTACTAACACCTTTGGTGGTTTCTAGAATTACCACAAACCCATATGGTTTTCTGCTACAAGTTAACCATGAACCTAGACGGTACAGAAAGTTTCTACTAAACTTCAGTGGTTTCTCAGATTACCACAAACCCTTTTCCAAGATCCAAGTGTTACTTTAATGCTTTTGCTTCCCACAATGTTCTTTTTCAGGGGGTACCAAACTAGAAAATAATGCTCAGTATTTTATTAAAAAATACACTGCAAAACATAAAACAAACACATCAAAATTTGTTACCATAGAAATGATGTGACCCCATCGTAGGCAACTCACAAGAGGATGCCACATATCATCCAGCGTCTATGTATCCTCCATCCTCCAATTGATGAAGTTGTTTCACTCAGTTGAAGAAGTCATGAAGCTCAGTTGCATGACTTTGTTGAGGAGAAATCCCCTCATAATTTGGACCCATTTGACATTTGACTCAGGATGTTGCTTACAAACAATAGTACATCTTTATACAAATAAATAATTTTTATTTTGATAATTTTAACATAGAACTGACACTTCAACTCATTATTAAATTTTGATATTTTTAATAACTTTGATAAACACACCTTTGACTCTAGATTTGAGAACAACAAATAACTGACTAATTATACCAAACTAATAATTTTAATCTTAAATTGCTAATGAACCTAAAAATTAATGAAATACCCTTGACCATATACTAATATTAAAGACTCACTCTTAAAAGCAATATTGTAACCGTAACAAGTCTTTATTTGACAACTTAAAACTATGACACATAATCGAAATAAAATGTTAAACTAAAAATTAGAAAACTAAAAATAGAATATATCTCTAAAATAATGGACTATACAATAAATACTAACCAGCTTTAACTGACATGCGAGTGCTATTGGTATTGAAATCAAAACGTTAAGCATTCATTTTAAGATGCTCCTTCCCAACCGTCACCATGCTTTCTCCTTTCCATCTACTTCTCTACTACTACGCAGATGTCTCAAGCTTCCGTGCTTCTATTGTATGCTACACAACTTTCCATGTTGGCTCAGATTTAAACTTCAATAGACTACCTTACGTTTTTGCTCCTTGCACAGGTCGATTGCGCTTCAAGGTTGAATGCTTTTGTTATGACTGCATCTTCAAACTCTGACTCATCTTCAGGTTTTAATGATGGACCAGGCTATTGCTTCATGTGTTTTTTTAAATTAGAAACTGGGATTCGCTTCTCTATAGCACCCATAGTCTCTAACGGTTTCTTGCATGCTTTTGCAGTCTCCAACAGACTTCTTTACACAATGTCCAAGACCTTGATCACTTTTGCTATTGCACTTCGATAAAAAAAGGCATCAAACAGTGCAGATGAAATCTTGTTGCCAATTTCACTACTACGGACCACGCAGAGTTCAGGCAGAATGTTGATGCTCTAATATATGTAATTATTGAATGCACCCAACAAATTATTGGTGCATCATGCACACAGAATGCCAAGACAAAAATTTAAAAATGCTAGAACACTACAAAAATTTAATCTAATCTAAATAAGAATTCCTCAAAGCATATAATGCCATTGGTGGGGCAATGAGATATAACGTTGCCCCTTATAATATTTAAATACTCATTACAGCCATGGGAATTAAGAGGCGTTGATACCAATGAAGTAAAATAATGCAGAATACTTCGATGATATTATTCAACAAGTAATGAATATATACAAAAGGGAAATGGTTATTCGTTTGAATAACCAACATTTTAACTACCAACCGCATCACTAAAAAAATATATATGTCACTTAGTTATGGCTAATTTAAACACAATGTAATATGTATCAAATTATGCTAACACTATAAGAGTTCTAGAACTCTTAGCATGTAAATTGGAATACTTTTTTTGCATATATTTGACATTTTTATATATATGAATGGAGTCAAGAGAAAAAAATAAAAATAAATAACTTTAATATAAGTCTCCAATCAAAATCATTATCATTGCAAAAAATCAATCGATGAAAAAGTTACTCAAAAGTACATATCAGTGTTTAAATGAAAAGTTTGAACATATCAAAACTATAATTAACTAAATAAGGAGATAAATCCAAGAGGCACTTTTTTTTTATGTTTATGACAATGTATAATAGATGAAATATGATGTGGAGACAATATTCACACTAGTGAGTTGTCATAAGCATTATTCCTGTTGATTAGGTGGCTTGGGGTGCCATAATTCTCAAGGGCACAAAGGGAGATTTGATTTTTTTCTACCTTGATCAAAATGAGGTGCAATTCTATGTGGATACCAAGGATAATGGGCTTGACCTTTGTTAAAATGAGAATCCACTAACTTTTCGGATGCACATGTAGGTGGAGGACAAATATTACTATTTTGATTGACCATCCATGTAGAGTGGGACTCCATTTGAGTGGCACATGCTAAAGGGACCCAAGCTAAGGTGGATCACTTAGAAAAAATATTCAGCATGATCCATTATCCCCTCCATGAAAAGGATGACACATTTTTCTTGGAGATTGTCTTTTGTCTTTCCCTCCAAGTGGAGAATGCTTTTGTCTCTTGCTTTTATTGTCTCCAAGTAGAGGAGGGAATAATTCTTGGGTTGAGATTGTTATCACATGCTTTGGTTATTTGGTTGATTTTTCTAGATAAGGAATTGAGATCCTCTTATTAGGCCATAGTGGCTTCTATGCATTTGTATTCAAAACAGTTTGTAAGGAGTGTCATTGAAGTAATATATGAAGTGTGAGTTTGATTTCACCTAGTTTTGAAGTTGTCCATGCCTATTGATTTATTATTTGCTTAAGCAATCTAGTGAGAGCACATCATGTGGTATCAGATCAAGTGACATACTTATGGAGAGTTTGATGTAGGTTTAAGAGATGGAAATAAGACAAAGAAGATAAGTTGATGATCAAATGAGTAGGGATATGCAAGAGCTGTGGAGGTAAATGGCATAACTAACTAAAATTATCATCAATCATGTAAGAAGGTAACCAAAAAATGTTATTGAAGAAGAACCAGTTCATGAAGAATAATTAAATCAAGATCGACTATCACTGGAGGAGAGAATGATTAGAGCCTTCAAGGGAAGAAATGGAGTCAAAGTTGAAGTTTCAAACTACAGGGAATCTTACAACTAGAGGAGATGATAGATTTGTTGAACAACATGGATAAGTTTTTTGAATGGAAAACCATGCCATAAGAGAAGAAGGTAAAATTTACATGCACCAAGTTGAAAGGTCATGCAATGATTTTATGGGATCATCTACATAAAGAGAGGCAAAGGAAGAACACAAAAAATATAAACATATGGATCAAGATGCAGATATAAGTTGAGGGAGAAATTCCTTCCTGTAGATTATGCACAAACCCTCTACATAAGTTTCTAGAATTTAAGGTAGAAGGAGCATAGTGTACAAGAGTACACCGATAAATTTTACAAGCTATCTGTATGATTGTCCTCACTATCATGAACAAGAAAAGAGGTAGGATGACCGCCAAAGAGAAAACTTGGTTGAATTTGAGATATAAAATCAAGCTACTGAAGTTAAAATAATAGATGTTATGCCTTCTATAGGAAAATAATAGATATAAGAAGAAATAAAAAAATTATTGGAAGTATATGTAGAAGTAACCTGATGAGCTACTAGATGGTTTACTACCAAACAGAGACATTCAACATCACATTGATTTGATTTCAAGATCAACTCTACCTAATCAAGTAGAATATAGTTTGAGCCCAATAGAACATGCAAATTTGAACAAGCAAATTACCAATTTGGAGAGAAAGGGTGTAATAAGGGAGAAAATGAGTCTATGTGAAACACTAACATTGTTGACTCCAAAGAAAGATGGATATTGGAGGATGTGTGTGGATATTAGAGAAATGAACAATATTACTATCAAGTATAGATTTCGTATACCCCATTTGAATGATATGATTGATGTTCTTATAGGAGGAAATTATTTTACAAAGATTGATCTAAGGAGTGGCACTATCAGATTTGCATTTGTGAAGAAGATAAATGGATAATGGCATTCACAACCAGATATAGCCTATATGAGTGGATGGTGATGTCATTTTCGTTATCTAATACACCTAGGACATTCATGAGGATGATAAAAAAAAGTGCCATTGGATTACATTGGTAATTTTATGGTGATTTATTTTGATAATACTTTGACATTTAGTAAGACTAAAGAAGATAACTTAAAGCATTTGATAATGGTGTTAAAATTGTTGAGAAAGGAGAAACTCTATGCAAATTTTATGAAATATAGCTTTATTAAAGATAGTTTGGTATTTTTGGGATTTGTAATTCTAGCTAATGGTTTTAGAATGGATGAAGAAAAAGTGAAGGAAATTATTAAGTGGCCTATTCTAAACAGCATCACAGAGATAAGAAGTTTCCATGGTTTGGGAAAAAATTACATAAATTTCAATAAAAAATTTAGTAGTATTATTACACCAATAAAAAAATTTATGAAAGGAAAATAATTTGTGTGGATAAAAGAAGCAACTAGTTTTTTTTAGTAGTTGAAGAAAAAGATTACAAAAAATCTCGTTCTAGCCTCACCATATTTTGACAAAGTGTTTGAGGTGCATTTTGATGCTTCACATGTTGGAATGGTTGTTGCGTTGAGACAATAAGGAAGGCCAATAGCATATTTCCATGAAAATTTGAATGAGGTAAGAAAGAAATATTCTGCATCTGATGTTGATTTATATGCCATTGTATAAGCATCGAGATAATGTAGGCATTACTTGGTACCTAAGGAATTTATTAAATATACTAATTATGAGGCTTTCAAGTAGATGAATACTCAAATGAAGTTAAATAGTAATCATGCCAAGTTGGTGTCTTTCTTGCAGGGATATAGTTTTGTGTTGAAGCATAAATCAAGAAAGTAGAATCAAGTAGTTGATGCCTTGAACAAGAGAATGGGGTTGATAAATACTATGGTAAGTGAATTAGTTTGATTTAATTTATTAAGGAGTTATATGCACTACATATTTGCATATATAAGCTAAAACACATATGTTTGATTAATATAAATTACATAAACTAAAGATATTTTGAGGAGAGATTGGAAGTGTATGTGACCTTCTTATGCGAAAAAATGGTACACAATATTATGTTTTGACCTATATTCTGTTTCACCAAATTTTTATACATGAATTCCACCCATGCCAACATGATGTCCCATTTAGTTGGTTTATCTCTAACTAGATATTACAACAAGTTCAACAAGTTCAACAAGATATTTTTATCAACCTAGGTTTTTTTTTAGACTGTAGGAGTGATTCACTAGAACTCAACTTCATTCCCAACTTTGTCCATAAGATTCACCAAAAATGGCCTAAACACTTGGTATATCTATCTAACATTATGTTGTGTGGTAATTCATGTAGCCTCACCACCCATTTGACTTGAATAGAGTTGTATTTTTTATCGCATTAAGTGTCTTTGTACATGCAATGAAATATGCCTTGTAAAAAAAATTATCCACCATTATGAAGATGGAATCTTTCACCTTCTAGATCCTACATTTTGACTTCTCCCCTTAACCAAATAGAAAAATATATAGTATCTCACATATCTACACATGTCTTTGCCCATCCTTGGCCCAAAGTAACCTCATGCCAATTGTGCCAATGTATTGTCATTCTTGAAGTGTAATGTGAATCCTCCACTATGCTTATTCTTTATTATATTCTTCTGCACTAGTCCCCTTGGCATACATAATTTCACTACATTGAACATCATCCCCTCTTGTACAAAATACTCCAACAAAAAATTTTGATCCTCGCTTGTTGGCTCTATGCATGCTCTTTGAGTATCTCTGAAATTTTCATCTTTTGTATATATATCCCTCATGTAATCAAATACCCTCCAGTCACATATCATTCAACAACATAATCCTTTTTCTCAGTGTGTTTGTAGCCTTGTTTGATTTTCTATTGATGTATTTCAACAGAAATGAGTATCTCTATAAGAATTCAACCCACTTCATGTGTTGGTGATTTAGCTTCCCTTGGTTGTTGATAAACTCACCGAATGGTTCTATGTATAACACTAAATAATCTAACAATAAATAATGTCTCCACTTCTTGAGCACTTTCACAATGGCATAAAACTCGTAATCATAGACTGAATATTTCCTCTTTGTGTTGTTCAATGTTTTACTAAAGTAAACTACTTGTCTACCTCTTGGCTCAACACAACTTTGATCATTACACCACTACCAGTTTGATTTACTTAAAATACCTTTTTGAAATCAAATAGTGCCAACACTAGTTGATCAATCATTTCTTCAACTACTATAATTTTTACTTAACTTTTATTGACCATAAAAAATCCATATGATCTCTCATCACATCCATGATTATGATGCATGTCCCATTGAAATTTATAATTAACTTTTTATAGAAACTTGCTAAGCATTGAAAGCTTCACACTACAATGTGCTTCTTGATGATGACCATTTAATGATGGTGAACACTTTTTTCAAATCCATCTTCAAACCTTCTTAGGATACCACAAAATCAATTACACAAACTCCTTCACATTTATCATCAACTTCTCTTATTATAATCATTGCTACACGTTTCTCAAATGCACTAAGTTTTCCTCTATTTTTTTCAACACCAAAATATCATTTATGTACACAATGACAAATTTATGAAAAACTGGCTTTAAGACTTCATTCACGAGACTCATGAATGTGTTCAATGCATTTATCAATGCAAATGGCATGGCTATCCGTTCATGCAATCCTTTCCTTGTCTTAACTACAATCTTCCATTCATCATCTTCTTTGATTATGATCTGTTGATACACACTCATTAATTATATCTTTGTGAAGTATTGAGCTCCACTTAGGCAATCCATCAAATCATCCATGATCATTATTTTGTTAACAATTGTTAAGTCTGTAGACATGTGTCATCCTCCACCTTTCTTTGGCACCAATATTGTAGGTATTGTGCACAGGGTTACACTATCTCTAATAAACCCTTTATTTAAAAACTCTTGCACTTGCCTTTACACCCCTTCATTATCCTTAGGTGTCAAACTATATGTGGCATTGTTTGAAAAACTTGCTCCAAGAATGAGATCTATGTGATGACTAATACTTTGCATTGGTGGCAATCCATCTAGTAGAGTGCTCAAAACAATATCTTTCAACTCCTCCAACAGTTTCTTCACTTAATATGGAACTATCTCCCCTTTCTCTATGCATGTGCTTTCATCTTGCACTAGCGTGTACACAACAGTGTAGCATGCCTTCTCGTATGCCACCTCTTTCAAGAATTCCTCTCTCAAGACCATTAGTATGCACCCGTAAAAGTTGTTGCACACTACTCCCTTATCCTTCAAAGGACTCAAAGTGAACTTCTTTCTGCATCCCTTGAGGATCCAAAATTGGGGGAGCTTAACCCCATGATTTAAGCAATGGTTTTTAAAAGATTTGACCAACAAATTTTTATTTTTGCTATTCTAGATTAATTGACCTAAGCTTCCCCTTTGTTTAGGAAGCATAAGCTATGGTATAAGATATTTAAATCCAATGTTCGGTTGTTCAGCCCTATGCATACAACGCAATTCCAGTACCATTAACTGCAAAATCTGTATTACAAATATCCAAGACGTAAAAGGGAGTAGAAACCTTTCCAACATAACAATAAGTTTAATCGCATATTGCAACGCTGGCATCATCATCATCATCATCATGATGGGCAGGGAGAGGCGTAGCCATGGGCGAAGGGAGGGGAGAAGTTCTGCAGACGGGACATGTGGCGTGCAGGCTGAGCCAGGCGTCTATACAGTCGAGGTGGAACATGTGACCGCAATCGTGTATGAATCGCAGCACATCCGACTCGTTGTAATCTCTAATGCAAATCGAACAGCAACTCTGCGATTTCAGATGAGGAGGACAGCTTACACTTACACTTGTTTTCTCCCCATAAATCATTTTCGGATACGAATTGAAAGTGCCCGCATCGATGTCTCCTCTCCTCGCCTCGACGTCGGCGTAATTATCGTTTGCCACCGTTCGATTAGAAGAAGAAAACACCGGTCGGCCCCGTAGACAGACGATCGAACTTAGCAACACCACCGCTGGAAGAACCAGAGTCCCGAGTGTGATCATTACTACGCCGTATGTAACTTTAACGTTCCCCCATTCGTTGCTGCTCATCCTCAAAGCGGAAACACCCGTATCGGGTGCGCTCATTCTCCCAATTGGATTACAGTCAGCGAGGCAAATCATAGTAATGGCTTTCAACTCACGACACTGCCTCTCAAAGTCTAAGCAAATCTATTGCAACTAGCCGACATATGTATTTATAACGACCCTTCCCGGTGTGCTCAGCCGTTGGCTTTGTGTGAATAAAATATTAAATAGTCGACCTGGTTTCAAGGTCAATCAAGACGTATCTCTTTTATAAGTTTTATTCTTTTATAAGGTCACTCGATGGGAGTTGTAGCCTCCCATGGGTTACAAAGTCCACAACTCTTTTTATCTACGTTATGTAGACAGTTAAATATGGCCTCATGCCAATTTATTCCTCATTGAATTGTAAGGTTTTAATTTTTTTTTAAAAATTTATCAAAGTTTAAATTAAATGTGATTGACTTGTTTCTAATTCTTTGTTAATTTATTTTTTCTTCTTTTTATTCATTTATTTAAGTTATTGGATACATTGTTTGGAGCAAGTCCACATTCTCTGTGTTTATTTATAGTGCTTTCAATATTTCTAAACTTTTTTTTTGAGTCTTTTGAAGTAATAGTGCATTTACTTTTTTGTTTTGACTTTTTTAGTTTTTAATTATGGGATACATTATTGCATTTATATTTATTTATGTCACTAATTTAAAATTGATTTAGTATGGATATTTATTTTTTAATGTGTTTCATATAAAAATTTTAAAACTTTGTGTTAGAAAAGTTGTTGCAAAATTGATATAATTAAAAAAAATTAAAAGTCATTTTATATCATTTTTTTAAATACAATTTCTTTGGATTTCTCAAATTTAAATTAAGTTTAGTTTGCTTTTAGACTATCTTTACATCAAATTTGTGTCAATTTTTTAAAATTATTAAATGTGTGTGTGTGGGGGTGGGGGGGAAGGGGCGGGAGGGGAAGGAGGGGCGGGGGGCATATATATGTATGTGTGTATGTATTAAATGGTTATATTTTATTTTTATAGAAATTATTTTATCAATGTGATTAATGCCTCTACATGTTTATATTAGAAATGTCATCCATTGTTATTTTCAATCTCAGAGTATTATGTACAAATGGTTAGTTAAAAGAGGCATGTACTACACACAATCACATATAATCATCGTAAACTTAAATTTACAAGAAACCCTATGTACTCTCATTCCCACATCATGTCATGCACTACCTTGTCCTACCCTCTAATAAATGAATTTTTTAGATGTTACAAAAAATATATATATATATATGGAAAAAAAAACTTCTACAATAATTGAAGGATATGTAAAAGAATGATTCAAAAAATAAGAGTAATAATATTTTCACAGTTTATATAGAATGTAGTGAGTACTTTTGGATAGAATTGTATAAGTGATTTTGGATTTAAAAATATTTATACAAAATGAAAAGATGATTGGAGAATATATCCAAAATAGATTTTTGGAAACAAAGCTAATCAAAGCTTTTATCTTAGAAAAGAGCATCCACGGAAGCCCAAAATTATTATTTGAATATTCCAAAGAATGTGGGTGCGTAAAGTCAAAAGTGATTTTTCACAATACAACATGGATAGGTAATTGTTCATGTAGATTGTATTGAAGTTTATTGGGAAGAAGAGACGCATCTCTCTTTAATTGAAATTCCATTTATATGTATAAGAGAAAAATATTTATTATGATTTTAAGTATGTGGGATATGTAATTATAATTTTTTGAGTGGTATCTCAAGTTAATTAATTATTTATTTATTTATATATATATATATATATATATATATTGTTTTTAAGGGTTTGGTTAAGAAGAGAAAAGAAGATAATTTTATATATTTAGTGTTTAATTTATACATTACAAATGCACAACATTGTATGGCATCTAAAAACGTAATTATTTAAAAAAATTATAATTTAAAATAGAGTATAGTATAATTTTGACAACACTTAATATATTTCATGGTTACAACTGGTATAAATTTGACAATTTACCAAATCCACCCAAAGCATTTATGATAGTTAAAGTTGAAGTGTAAAACCCATCCTTTCATAATTAGACATCCATATTTAACATAGACCTACACACTCACATCTTGATCATTGTTCCAGTCTCAGAATCTTAATATTTCACACAAGCATGTCAAATTCTATTATGCTTTATCATTTAATTTTTATTGCTAAAGCAAGCATAAAATTAGGTTGAAACATATTTTATATGGTGATAATATATGATAATTTAATAAATGGAATAAAATTTGGGTCAATGTGTGCGTTGCCATAATTATCCATTTTCAAAAAGGACAAAAAGTTGCATTTATCCAAATGGCAAATATTTGTCACTAAAATTTCCCTTTCTTCAAATAACCATTTTCGGCTCCTCACAATCTGTAATCCTCCCCGATCATTACAATTTTACCATCAAACCTAGTCACAGCTATGTTTTGTGAACCCACTATTTTACTTAATTGCCTTTGCCTACACGATCTATTACATCCTCTAGATCCATCATATTGAAATCTTAAATAGGAAGTTATATGTCTCTATTAAACTAACTCAATCCATAATCCTTCCATACATTACCTGGATAACACACATACAACCAAGGGATATGTTCTCTTTAAATCATCCTCCAATATACCATACAACCTTGGTATCCTCACTTGGCCATGTTACATGCAAATCCACCATTGACTTCTGCATGATCAAGCCTAAACCACCAAGACATAAAGTTTAGTTTTATCTTGATCTTCAAACTTTATCAATAAAGATATGGCTATATTTCTTTATTTACCAATGCATGTTGTATAATATTTAATAATGGATTTGATTCATCTGCATTGACATGAGGAGCCTCAACACCTATTATTTACAACTGCAATAGTGCTCCCATATCAAAGAAGGAAGTAGAGACAATGCATCCAAAATAGTGTTGCCTTTGATAAATAATCAATAATGCATTCTAATACATGGCCATACCTTGTTTGATTTATTTTTTATTGGCCATAGTCTTTGGTTAAGTTCCATGGATTTAGGGGTATCCATTCCATAAAATTTACTAGGGAATAGAATCTGGCCTCATCCTTTTTTGGTTTCTTTTAGGACTTTTACCTTAATGGATGCTGTGACATTGTACTTTATCATCATCATACCAATTAGAATAAAACCCTTTTGATTCATATCCTAAGTTCTTTATAATACAATCATTTTTAATTTGGTCAAAATGCATTCTTTCGTTTCCTTACACATTAAAATATAACATCCTCATAACACTATTAAGTAAGAGTTAGGTTGCGGCTTGAGTACCTACTGCAACATGTAGTTACTATCAAGAAATATATTGGGGTGACAAGCATATTCACATGTGTTTATTTAGAATAACATATATTCCATACCAAACCAAATAGAAGTAAAAGGCAAATACATTGGGGAAATATCTATATTGACATATTATTATTTATAAAATCATATTGATTGTCATAAGACAAATCTATTTAAAATGTTTGAGAACAAGGTGGTTTATTGATTATCATAAGACAAATTTATAAAATCACACTACTTCTCCCCCAAGTGATTCCTCTTCCTTTAGTATCATCGATAATGTATCATTTTTTAAAGCCACCTTCTTAGGCCACATCACCCTTCGATGAGCCCAAAGGTTGAGGCACAACCATCCAACATTCCCAAAAGAATACGTGATTGCTAGGTTGGTGACTTTGGCTTTTCAAGCGTTACTTCCCTCTAATGCTAGACATCTACCCCTGCAACTTGCAACTATAAGTTTTTCCTATCATGGTCATGTTTTAGAGTTTGCCCTATGTATAGATTGTGTAACTTGATGTTCAAATCACTACCTATTTATAGACTCTTGATGCCTATTTACATACTTTGGAATCACTCTAGTTTTTGTCACTCTTGGATCTGTAATCACAAATGAAAGCAAAGGTAAAATGTAAAAATGAGCTAACTTGTCTTTTTATATACTCAAGGGGCTTAACCCATATTTAATACCCCCTTTCATTTCATCCATCACTTCTCATCATCAATGCATTTTTAATGGCTAACATTCTTTGACCATCATTTCTCACCATAAATGCATTTAACGGTATTATCTTATCATGATGTTGGCACATTTATCGCAACAATTATTTTTTCTCAATAATGACATGTCCTATCCCATGCCTTCTTTTGAAGTGGAAGACAGTTGTGTGCTGCACTTTTCTTAGAGTGGAAGATAGTTTTTCTTGTTTAATTCAAAATTTCAAACTATTTGGTGGGAATACCCTATGGTAGGGCTATGTAATTTATGCACCTTAAATAAATTATGTGCCTAAAGTAACTTGTGTGCCTTAATTAAATTGCACACCTATCTTTAATCATGAATTAAGATATCTTTTAACCCACACTAAACATGTGTTGTTGTCCTCCATGAAATTACAAGTACAAAACTTAAGCAAAACTACATTAAATAAATTTCACACATAACAAAGGCAACACTTTTATTGAAAATAAGAAATCCTAGACTAATGACATAAGCCTTATTGTTACAAAATGTTAACTATTTTGAGGTGAAATATGGCTAGAGCTAGATTTCATTGTAATGCCTAAGAAGATATTGGTTATCTAACCTTTGTAATCAACAAGTGCCGGTAGGTTGAATGCTATGAATGAAAAAAAGACCATCCTAATGAATTTGATGTTTTACAGAATGAAATACACACTTGAAGTCATAGAGCAAAACCTTTATTCCAAGGGTGAATGTTTTATGCTTGATGTGACGATCGTGCCATGCTTTCTATTTTCACTTCTCCACATCCTGAATCCAATGAGCAAGGAAATAGGGTTCATCTAGTTGTAACAAAGTATCTAGGTGTGCCTTCAAGGATGACTCCTCATTTAACTATCCAATGTATGAAATATGAAAAGATGGTACCAAAAACTTAATTAATAGGACTGCCTCTTTGCCATATACTAAATTGAACATGTACTCTTGTTCAACCACTTACAAGTGGTTCAGTAAGACCACAGTACTATAGATACTCTATCATCCTAATCAGTTTGACCAATGTTACAAAATTTCATAAGTGTTATGCCTAAGATTTTATTGAATGCCTTGATTGTTCCATTAGCTTGGGGATGATATAGTGTTGTTTTGTGATTAAAAATCATGAATTTTACGAGTAAGATGCCAATAATTTCATTTAGGAAGTGGGTGCCATGATCACTAGTAAAATTTAGTGGGCATCTAAACTGAGTTATGATATGTTCCCAAATGAAGCGTGTATTAGTAACAATAGTACAATCCCTCATTGGCACAAATTCAACCCATTGTGTAAGATAATCAGTTGCGGTGATGATATATCGATAACTTGTTCATCTTCTAGTTGGACTGAGGGGGCCAACAAAATCAATAGCCCACTTTTCAAAGGGTTCTTGAGATAGAGTCAAACATAACGGCATGTCATATCGATGATTGGGTTTTCCTATGCACTGATGTCACACTTCTGAACATATAACTTAGCATCTTGAAAGAGAGTAGGCAACCATAATCCAACCAATATAACCTTGATTGTGGTAGCCTCTCTAGCATAGTGTCCACCTGCAATGCCTTCACAAACTTATTAGAGTACCTTAGAATGCTCATGTTTCATGACACAGTGTCAAAAAATTTCATCTCGGCCAAGATTGTAAAGGTCCCCTCTAATGAGTTGAAAGGGTGTGGCATAGACCATGAGTTATTTCTTGGCCTGTAGAGTTATAAAGTTAGGTGTTAAGCTAGTATTTAGAAAGGCTGTGATATATTCCAAATCCTCAGGTACACAAGTAAACTAAAAGAGTTAAACATCAAGCAAGTCTTCAATAGTGTATGGTGGTTCTCTATAATCAATTTGAGATAGATGGTTAGGGCCACAATTGGTTATTATGGGTTTGACCATGATATAAATTTGAAACTCTTGGAATAACACTATCCAGTGGCAAATTCATCCATGCAACAAAGGTTTGTCTACTAGGTACTTTAAAGCCTCATGATCTATATAAAATACGAAAAGAGTTACCAATAAGTATTGTCAAAATTTTTGTAGAGTGTAGACCATTTGCAATGCTTCATGCTCCATGGTGGTCTAATTTTGCTCAGCTGGAGTAAGTTTCCTACTATCAAAGTAGATTGAGTGATCAAAGTCCCTTACATTTTTATATAATTCCAACTTTATATCCTTCAATGTAACAATGCTCTATTGCTCAAATTCATAAATGTCAAATTCCTAAAAGAATACCATTTTGAGCTGATCATGATCAACCACCGCTTGTTGAGGGTTAAACTTTATATGTCATTTATGTGCTCACTTCAAAATTTTAGTCATGAATTATGTGTCTTTTCATTCAAAAGAAGTGATGCCTTGTGCCCTCCAAATAAGTTCACACTTATGGACATGTTCTACAACATTCTCCACACTTTGATATTTAGGTAGGTGAAACATCATTTCATAATATACCATTGGTAGTGGTGGTGTTTGCACTGGTGTTTGTTGAGAACCCCCAGACCCTGTCCCTTGAGGGGGAAGTCCACCACTTCCTCCTATGCCGCATCTTAGTCTACCTCTTGCACTTCCAGCAATAACTCCCATGTCGTGAGACATGGTAGCTAATTGATTAATTAGATTTGGGATCGTACTCTATCCAATCTGAATGTCAGGTCTTCCAGGCATCCCAAATTATGCCATGAAATTGCCTTGAAGAGGGAAAGAAAGTGTTAAGTCCATGTTAGTTACAATTGACTTAGCTATAATATCCTTTATAAGATCGGTTTCTGATTCCACACTATCTATATCCCAATTATGTATGCGTAATTCATCTAATTCAAAAGCATGAGCACACACTATGGTTGGGGAACTTGCTTGGTTAAGACTTGGTTCTTCATTTTTTTTATTTAGATAGTTTTTTCATACTATAAAAGTGGCATGGGATGTGGTTTGAATGTTTTGGGATCCTCTTTGTGTGTTTTCCCTGTGGATCCTAAAAACACTTCCTGAGTTATCTTGATCCCTTCCTGTGTTGCTTACTGATATGATCCTCTACTGAGCTTCATAATATTTCCATTTCTATAATGACTGTTGACTGGATACCATTATGAATCTAAAATCCTTTACCAACTCTTCTCTACTCCCCTCCCAAAAGTACAGCTCTTGAAAAGATGGATTTAGTTCTCCATTGGCATAGTTTCAAGTCCATAGTTAATAAATAACTTCTTGATTTCTAAGGATAAATGTCTAATAAGTCAGCCATGCAGTTGTCTTAGGAACTAGAACTTGGATTCTTCAGGACAAGTATAGGTAGTTATAGCATAATCCAAAATGTAGCTATTCAACACTCCTCTCTACCAGATGTTAACAACTTGTGTCCATGGTGTTCTGAGTCATGTTAAAAATATTTGTCATTCTAACATCCAAGATTATCTTCTCCCAAAGTTTCATGATCGACCTTGAGCATACACAGATAGCCAAGTATGCAAATGAACTAGGATTTCAACAAATAAAGTTTCATATAATGCATTGTAGAGGTTATTTTCTACCCACTGACATGTGAAAACCCCTAATTCAAGGTATGGAACCAAAAAATCATCCTCAACCCCAATAATTCATTGCTTAATACTCTCAAGGGTGATATGTTCAATCATATTCCATTACTGTGTAACAAGTGCTACGGGTCCCACTAATAGAACCAAAATGTTGCATTCTTATTCTTAATAAAGTTTTTGGCAATGAAGTGTAGCCCCGATGAGTTAGCACACTATTCCTTCATGCGAGACTATGGTGTTGCATGCTCACTTGAAGTGCACAACTAGAGACTAATCCCTGTGGTTTATGCTATGCAGTAACATATCAGTCATATTCTTTTAGTTAAAACTTATATCTGGTTAGAAGGTACATATAAAAATATATAGACTACTTTGATCCTAGTATTATTAAACTCAATAACCATAATTATGTAAAGAAGTGCCATGGAGTTCAGAGATTGTTACTCAAGAAAAGTAAAGGTTGCATAGATATCATATCAAGTTCAAAATATAAGTACTCAACTCAAAACCCACCACAAATACATAATTATCAGTAAATTGGAACTTAAACATCAAAAATGTCTATAATATCTATAACTCTTATATTAAGATTTAGAAAATGATATCCAAAATTCATCACCTATAATGTTTTCATATAGGGGTATTTATAATTTTTTTCCATGACCAAGTAGTTACAACATAATTGACATGAGTAATTGGCCAATAAAATCTCCATGAACTAAGAGTCGTGGTGGTTTATTTATTAGTTTCTCTTAAGGACCTAGGCTTATGCACCCCTATACACTTTTTCTATGCTACATCCTTATTGCCATGTGTCTATCTCCTTACAAGAAGATGAAAAACTCGTAATGGATAAGGTCTGGGTGACCCTTGAGAATCGTTCCTTAACCATCTCCCACTTCCCATATGCTCCCCAAGTCTTTTATTGTTGTTTTGAGTCCTATGCTCTCAAGTTCCTTGTGGTTAATTATCCTCTTTGAATGGGTCTTCTCACACTGGTGCTTCCATGCCCTTGTCCTTTTGTGCCTCATTGGTTCCATGACACGATGCTTCTGTGCTAGTCTAGTTCCATGCCAAGTTTTTCTGTACTATGCCCCTTTTGTATTGTGTTGATTATGTACCAAAATACCAAACTACTTAGCCAAAATTTGGGGTCCAAAAAAAAGCATATAGATTCTTAGAAACCTTATTTTTGGTTGGGAGGGTATGGAGTTGTCAAGATCCTCTCATCCGAAAACCATCTTTCTCAAACTTGAATTCGATAAGGCTTATGATATGATTAAATGGCCTTTCATTCTAGTCATGTTATTGGACCTTAGCTTTGGACCATTATTTATTTCAACAGTTTAGACTCTATTTATGGATGCCTCAACCTAACTATCAAAGGTCTCAAATATGACTAAATTTGCCTTTATCGCTATATTCATTAAGGTTTCCCTCTTGTTGTGGCCCTATATGTCCTATTTATTGAATACATAGGGGTATTTGTTAGCACATTGAGTCAAGTGGTGTCTCATATGGGGTATTTGTTAGCTCATTGAGTCAAGTGGTGTCTCATATGGGGTATTTTTCTCCCCGATTGATCTTTGTAACTCATTGATGGTCACTTTTCAGATGACACCTTCCTCACTCTAGAAGAGCATGGAAAGTCATTCAAGGAAGCTTTGCATTATCTTGACATTTTTTTTATTACCTTTGGGGTCTAGCTTGTAGTGGAATAAGACCCAATGTTTAAGACAAAGTATGATGCCCATGCCCAATTGATTGTTCCAATATAGATCAAAGTAGATTCACATAGGGGAATAATTCAATTTTCTTGGGATCTTTTTTACCTTTGAGATTTTCCCTACAAATTTTTTTATAAATATAGTGGAGAATAAGGTGGAGTACTAGGTCACCAAACCACTCTCTCTCTCTCTCTCTCTCTCTCTCTCTCTCTCTCTCTCTCTCTCTCTCTCTCTCTCTCTCTCTCTCTCTCTCTCTCTCTCTCAAGTTCTAGGTGTGCACCAAATTTTTTTATTGCAACTCGTGTCTATTATTCCTCCTATTGGGCCCCTTCTAAATTATCCTATGACAAGTTGGCTAAATTTCACAGATATTTTCTTTGGTCTAATGCCAAGTAAATGCAAAGTTTTCACAGAGTTTCTTAGGACATCCATTGTTTTCTTCGTGATAAAGGAGGTATGGGAATTATTGACATCTATTGAAAGAGCATTGATTTATGTGCCAAATGGGTGGTTAGAGCCATTGAAGGTAATGGATATTGAAAAATTCTTCTATGTCATTGCATATCATCTAGATCTCTTTATGGTGAATCTAACAATAAGAACATTGACTTTCATACTCTCATCATTATGCTTGCTCTAGTCAAAATTTAAGGTTCTTTTGTGGATGAAAGAATTTGGAAAGAATACAAGGTTGTTAAACTGTATCTAAAATGGGATGGTGATAACTTTCATAGTGGCCTTTCTTCCAATGATCATAATCTTTGGTGGTCTCCTATCATGACCAATACTAGTCTTTATTTGGCATAATTGCTTGGCATAAAAGCCTTGAGGTTTTTAAAAATAAGGATTCATACTATAAAGTATTTAGTCCTTACTCATGACTAGACTCCCTGACCTATGTTAAAAGAAAATTTCAATCTAAGTGACTCTTACTTATCAACTATTCTTTGCATTCACGAGTTAATCTCATATGTTATGCTTCACAAATTGGGTTTTCAACCTCCACACTCTTGGTGGAAGGATTCGAGATGGAATTGTGATACCCACTTGAAGATTTATTCTATAGGCCTCTTTTATCATGGGATGATCCCTTTAATTTAGTGCTCGACAAGCTCAATAGACACTGGAACCTTAACTCTTTGCCAAAAATGTGGCTTGCCTGACTCGACATAATTTGGAAAGCCAAGCTTGATCCCAAGCTAGTGTACTTCCTCTAGAGTTTGTTCTATCAAGGTTTTCTACTCAGGGAGAATCTTTCCCTCTTGGGAATTGCTTAGCTAAGTGTCCAGCCTATATGGACTAGAGTCTTTGAGGCACACAGTTTAGACATGTCCTAAAGTCCAATCTACCTGGTACTGGATACACAATCTCTTTCATGCATACCACCTGATCCTTTCTCTTAATCTTTGGGCCTCCTAGAGGGTTTTGTTAATTGGTCAGCCCATAACTTTTTTATGAAATTTATTTAGAGTTGTCATTTTATTTCAATTATGGAAAGCTAGAAAATTTGTTTTATTTAATAATGAGGAATCTTCTTGTCATTTATATATTAATGATGATGTTGTTGTACTGTCTTCGGCCTACATGCAGATTCAAGTCCAAGTTGAAAAGGTCTCTATGGAGCTCAAACATTCTTCAAGGGTTTCTTGATCATTGGGGGGGTGCCCCATGTGCCAAAAGTCACATCCCTCTGGACTATCCACCACAGGGCCCACCACCTCCAACTCATAGATGTTTCCAAAATTAGTCTCGTAGTCACAATCACTTATCCACCCTTTGCCCTGCTCACACCCTGACCTAGAAAGATGAAGATCACCACCATCACATGGAAAAGTTGATGTTGGGCCCTCCCAGTGAGGGGTGCTAGTTGGTCCTTTTGGTACCATGATGCAACCTTTTAATGAATGGGACATTATTTTTTTGGCTCCCCCAGACTCCATGGATCACTAGGTGGTGTCGGATCCTCCCTCAATAGAACTTTCTCGGCCTTCTCTATCACTCGAGGACGATCCTCCACCTTCCCCTTCAGATGTTGCAACATGTGCCTAATTTAATTTTATGTACATAAAATATTTGTAATGTTATTTTGGTACCATTTTTATCCGATATTACTATATAATTTATAATTTTATATTATTTTGTTTTGAATCAATATTTTCTTTCGACAAAAAATCTGAACATATCAATATATAACTTTTTATTTAATTGCAAAAGTCAAAAGTATAATATTGTATCAAATATTTGACCTTTATTTCAAAATCTTAAAAAACTCACTAGTAATATATAATTTACACCCTCCACAAAAAAAAAACCCACAAAAACAACTAAGATACCAATCTAATTTTATGTAATTTAATCTGAAAATAATCATATGACATGACTATTTCGTTTGTCTCGTATTGATAGTAATTTGAGCCAGACCGAAAGTTATATTTGTAACAAAATGTTTAATACTTTGTAAACATCAGGTTAACATGGCCGAGTGGTTAACCAAATGGATTTGAAATCTGTTGGGCTCTACTGCTGCTGTTTACAAAACACTAATCTTTTTTACGCCCCCGTGGCCTGCCTTATGAGATTGAAAAATATATTACATAACATTTGGTGTTTATGAGTTTGGATAATAGTTTAATCAAAAAAATTATATTTTTATTAATGAAAATTTTATAAATATTTAATTTTAATTTAAGTAGTTGTTAGATTATATTTTTGTAAAATATTTATATGTTTGTTCGTTAATAAGTTATATTAAATTTTTATTGATATATTTTTCTTTTTAATTAAATTCTATATTAATTTTTATATTTATTCTCTCCTTTTATATTATATTATTATAATGTCTTCTTAGTTAAGGATGTTAAAGTCATTGACCTCAGAGTGGATGTCAATGGTGTGTGTTAGTGAAGGTAATTTTTGGTTACTATCAAAGAAGACATTAGTTTGGTATATGAAAAATATTTCATCAAAGTTCATACAAAAATTATCTTTCTATTTACTTTATAAATTTTGTATACATACTTTTTACATGAAACCTATACATGTTGTGTGAACTATCTTTAAGTTTTAATATATGAATATTGTCTAATAAATTAGTGTTTTAGTAGTGTATTACTAACAATGAACTTTTCGGGTTTATGGTCATATTAATAGGGATTTATAAAATGTCTTGTTTATGAAATTTTATAAAAATTATAATTTTTAAAGAGTTATGTAAGAAATCTCATTTTCTCTTATAATATATTATAATAATTACATTTTTAAAATGGAATAAAAAAAGTTTATAGTTTTCCACAAACAATAAAAAATAACTTTAATAATTATAATAAAATAATTTATGAATGCTATGTGTTAAATTTGAAATATGAATGGTATGCATTTGTTGGAATAATGTTTACTTATCAATGTTTTGTGTTAAATTTGTTTTATGAATTTTATGAATTTGATTTAAATTTTTTACAATGTGTTATCGATTATGCATTACTAGCAAGTATTTGATGACAATAAGGACATATGAATGGTGTGGAAGGAGTTTTTCATGGGAATATAGACAGTCTTTATTGACACTTTCTTTGCATGTAAGGGCACATATGCTAATATAAAAATTGAATATGTTAAGAATATATTAAAATTTAAAATGAACTTAGAGCTCAAATGTTCTTTTGACATCTTGATAGTTAGCATGGTATCGACCATGGACTTGGAGGTGAAGCATGTGATGTAGAAGTTGAGATCACATTCTTCAAGACAATGGATGAGTAAGTCTTAACTCATACGTTTAGATGGTGATTGTAACAATGTAGAACATCATTCACCATCTTCAACATCATTTTTGTTATCATTATCATTATCCTAAAATACCTTGTATAAGAAATGGAACATATGTGATGTGTTTTTCATATGGTAATTCAAGTTTTCCCTATGAAAAGTCTTGTTAGTGCTCATTAACATTGTCACACTCATGCTATTGAAAGATCTATGTGAGGAGGTGATGATTGGTATTCGAAAAGACCAATGGAGAGTGATTCAATTCCTTCATAATAGCATATCATATTTATTCACATCATTGTATCTCAATATACTAATCAAAATAGCAAACCATCTTATAACTTTGAATGACTTAATAAACTTTCTTAAAAATTGTGTTGTATTAGGGATTTATGTTTTCTTACTTTAGACGATTTTCAAAATTGTCGAGTGGATTCACATTCACTAGGAGAAGGGACTAGTAGCTGAGGGGGATCTAATGGTTATGATTATAGTTTGACCCCTTTTTGCAGTCATGATTTATTAAGATTTATTTGATTATGTGTTATGGGTTGTTTAGTTGTTTTAAAAGTTACTTAAATATTTTATTGTTGGACCATTCATTTTTTGAATAATTAATATTAAAAATATGAACCTTTTTATACAGTTAATGGTCCTCTTCCAAAATAAATGCACACTCTAGTTAAAAATAAAATGTACATCTTATTCAACAAAATGATATTCATTTTCATTAATACAAATATAAATATCATTAATACCAATATCAAGTCCAAACTAAATTAAAAATTTCAAAATATTATATCCTTTACTTATATTTTAAAGGTGTAAACATTTGAAAAACATCAACCCCAATGAATATTTTGAGCCCTTCAATTGCACTTTTGTAGCTCTGACTGTAAGGTGCATGAGATAAAAGTCACAACATCTAGTCCACTTAATTTTAATTACATTGTATAAAATTAAAAATTCAAATATTTGGCTCCAAGATATGGCTCCACCAACCTCCATTCATGGGCGTCACTTGCAAAATTGAATGCAAATACACATCTAAGACACACCATTCATAGAAAATTCAAATTTCAAATTTCAAAATTCAAATTACCTTCTATGCATCAAATAAAACTATAGAAATGTCAATTTTTTATTTATAAAGAGTTTGAATTGTAGATAGAGTTTTATTTATAGAGAGTGTCAGATTCAAATTAAATTGCAAGCATACTTCAACATTCAACCACCAACATATTCAGAGGATCACATTGCAGGTTATAAGTCTGCAGTTTGTAGACTGACACACCAGTGAATTTGAATTGTTTTTATATCAAACCAAAACATTTTATGCATTCAAGTTCACATGTTATTAATTTAGAATTATAAATATTTTAAATGTAGACTGACATAGTTGTTGTTCACATATTTTCCATTCAATCTTCTCTATTATTTATATATACAACACATTTTTGTTGGGTTGAGCTCTAGATGGAAGATGCATGGGTCATTACTGTGGAATCCACCACCATTTTCCACATGGTTTGACGAGATTTTCTCCATCACTGTGGTAATTTAATTTTTCCCTACACACCACAAACAAACATTCCTAGTTATTTATATTTTCACATGGCTGTTAAGGTTATTGTGCCTTGTATGTGCCTATTTTCTATTGTTTGTCTTTTACATTCCTAGGTTTCTTCGATTGTTTTATTTATTTATGTTTTTTTTTCAGGCCTTCACATCTAAGTAAACATTTACTAGTATGTTAATGGAGCAATGGAATGTCACACCAAAAAATGTCTCCCCAGGATTTTTTCATGGACCTCCTCCTTGTAAACTACCATGAAACCTTGATGCAGGAGCATCATCAATTTCATGTACATTTTGGTTTGATGAGTCAATGTCTAGTTTAATAAGGTTTTAGGTAAGTGTGAGGATTCTTACTTGGTAAAGTTAGAAGAGTGTAAGTCAGTAAGAATTCAAAATATAAGTCTCTAAGAGTGACAAATGGATTTTCCCACCAAAAATTGTTTTTTCAAATATTTGAATGAATAAGTGGCAAATGAGAGTGTTTCCTCATTGTGCAAGCTTGTCTATGATCATGATTATGTATGTAAGGGTCCATTAATGTGATATATGGTGTTCTTAATGTTATAGTATCTTGATTCTTGATTTAATGTAAATCTATCTTAACCTATCTAGAAGTATGTCCAACGTAGGAGAAGGTTAAACTTAGCATGTTTAGATAAGTCCTAAGACAATTAAGAGATTATTGTTGTACAAAAAAAAGAAAAAAATAAGAAAAGGCATCTTGTAACAAGATGATAATCCTTGAACTATCAATAAATAACACAATGGAGTGAGGAAGATGATTAGAAAAGGAGTAGTGGAAGGATTGTATGAAGATGGGGAGTAGTGTATAAGGGGTGTGTATATGTATTTTGAAGATATATCAATAAAGGAAGGTGTTATTATGATTGGAGAGACTTCATATACATTCATTAATGAGTAAGATGATGCTCTTTGATATTTTTTGATAATCTTATGATGAAGTTATGACTTGCAAGTTGAAGATAGGGCCTTCCTAGAGACATAGTCTGATAGAATGGTGTAATTATACATACTTTTTGTATTATGAAGCTTTAAGAGTAATAAATAGTGGTAGATAAAATTTTATATGTCATTTTCAAAGTAAAAATAACCTTTGAAAGCTATACAACCCTGATATTTTAGCAAATTCTTACCCTTGGGTTTATATACTTAGTTTTTGATTATAATAGTCTAAAGAAAAGATCTTTTCTTGTCATTTTAGGATTGTTCATTGTTAGAGAATGACTTGAAAAGGTTTTTAGGATAGGTAAGAGTATTTACCAATTAAAAATATCACTTGACAAACCTAAAAGTTTGAATTATTCTATTATTCTAGCTCTTGGGTCTAAGTCTAGCCTTAAACCCTATCTTAAGGTTTTATCAAACTAATATTGATATATCTCCTAAACAAACTAGCATAAGTTGATAAAATTTTGTATACAAAATCAAGGGGATGTTTATGATGTCTTCAAAATGTTTTCATGTAGTAAGAGTGCTTACAAAGGGATAAATCATAAGATTTTTTTATTGAAGAGCATATATATATAAATCAAACAAGATATGGTAAAACACTAATCATACAAAAAAATGGGAGGAAAAGTCACACCCCACGAGAATAATCACACCAAGGGCAAAGAAACCTTAGGAAAAGTCTAAAAAGTGGTTAAAAAATGACCACATCCACAAAAATAAACATCACATCAATAGTTTGACAATAAAGCAGAGAGAACAAGGAACAAATAACAATAAAGAGAAAAATTAAGCAACCATAACAAGCATGGACATCAGGAGAGGTGGTGGAAATAACAGATCCTGAGGCTTACCACCCCATCCTTCCAAGGTAGGAGGATCCTTGTCCATAGATAAAGGATCCTAACCAATGTTTTATTGAACCTCTAATGTCTTATCTTGATTTATTTCAAGAGAGATTGCTAGAGCCAGTTGTAGAAATTTGGCTTGGGGGAGGACCCCAACCCCTAATGTCATCATTATGAGATGGGGGAGGAGATCCCCATCTCTTACCATCACCTTCAATTCTAGAAGAACCACTCATACCACTGTAATGAGGAAAATACCAGTGAGCTAGTGAGCAACGAGGAGAATGACTCTTGTGTTTAGTTTTAGAATGTTATTAGTGTAGGATGTTATGGGGGCTTAGGTGGTTCACTAATAACTATACATGGGAAATTTCCCTAATGGTTGAGCAAATGTTGGAGGTGGTTGAATTCTAGACAGACTTTATTTGTTTGAAATTGAATCTGAAGAGTAACATTAGATAGAACAATAATTTTGATAGTAACAAAAAAACTATGTTCCATCTCTTCATGAGTAAATTAAGCATAATTTATACCTTTCCAAATTTGAAATAAAATATCAGCTTGAAAGATCTGGCAAAATATACTATATTTTTTAGGTAACAAAGCTGAGTCCCCCAAGAGAGCCATCTTCCATTTGAAGACTTCAAGTTGAAAGGGATGAAAAAGGGAATGAATCCAACACCATGTAGATTGTGCATGAGATTAAAACCAAACAGGTGCTTAATAGTCTTTGGTTGCCGACAAGTTGGGAAAATGGAGTTGGACATTCCTAGATGCTTGAGTCGGTCACCCATATGCAAGCCCTGATAAAAGAGACACCATAAGAAATAAGCTTTTTTACGCTCAATAATAGCAGACCACATAGTTCTAAAATGTCAAGACCAAACCCCATGTTTAGAATGAGTTTACAAGTTTATTTCATAAAGGTCTAGGACAAATGAGCAAGTTTGTTTTTTATTCTTTTAATTTCTAAGCATGATTTTCAATAAGCTCTACAAATGTTATAAAAAATATTGGTGTATCACTAATGCATAATTATTTTGTTCATAAAAATAAATCAATACAAATGACATGGATTTTTAACAACACATAATGCAACATTCAAATTTATCACTTTCAAAAAAATCAACATTTTATTCCATGTATTTGGATAACTTAAATATAATAATTTATGGAATTTGCTTTTTTTAAGAATTTATTCTCAATATTTTGATCCAAACTCATGGATCATAATCAGGAGAATAGGAGATGATAAGATAATAATTCAACATAGAAAAATCCAAAGGGAGAATAAATAATAAAAATTATTCATCAACCTAAAGGAGTCGGCCAAGATTCAGATAAGTCAAAATTATTCTTTTTATTCTGAAGAAGATGATGAAGTAAAGGTTTCCATATGTCACTTAATTTTGTGCCTTCATCTCTATTAAAATTATTCGGGTTCATTTCAATTTCAATATTTTCACAACTTTTCCTTTTAGTATAGTGATCCACTTTGGCAATAATGTTAGCATTATCAATACAAATATGATCGCTCATATTATGGGAGTGCTCAGCTAGGGCTGATTTCTTAAATTTGTCAGGTCTTAAATCAGCATTATGTTCTTTTAACCTCACTCCCAAAGACCTACTAGTTTCATCGATGTATATTTATTACACCATCAAATTTAGCCTTTGATTGTACAAATATAAAAGTACACCCAAATGTTTCACTTACATAGTGAATTTCAAAATTCTAGTCGTAATTATTTATCTCTGAGATTGAATTTTTTCACTTTAACTAATGATACTGTAAATTCATGGAATTTATTGGACTCATAAATGTTCAATCGATAACAAACAATGGCAATTAGACCAGTAAAGTGCACATGTTTGTGCTATACAAAATATGCATAATTGTGTGCATTGGTTTAAAATTATTATTTCCTTTCATACTTATTTACAAAATAGGGAAGTAACTAAAATCCTTATTTGCGTTTAATTTAGAAAAAATAAATATTTTGATATTTATTTAATCACAAAGCTTTAAAGAGGAACATATTCTTTCCACATCTTAATAGTATTTTTATGTTCTCAGGGTCTAACCATCATATATATCATTTACAAGTGAAAAAAATTTAACAGCAACACACAAACCTTATACCCATATTATTTCAAAACAAAACAACAAACCACTATTATTCACTGCTCCCATAGAGACTTGGCATTATGCACCCTTATTAACTAGAGGCTTATATAGTGGGGTGATGCCTTGATATTCATCTCACATGAGAAAAAATAAAAAATATGCTATTTAGTCCCACAGGATGTTGATATAATGAATTGGATGATGGTTTTATAAATTATTGGTTTGGGCATGGTGTGATTTGCTTTGGTTGTTTTGAAGACCGGTTTACACGTTTATCTGGCACAATAGGGGATAGACAAGTTTGGTAACCACCCTTGCAGTTGTTCATCACCCATCGCAATAGCTATTCCTACTTTTGCACCACCCTTTTGTGCCTAAGTTGGTAGTTTGCTTCATGTTCATGTGTTTATTTATATTTTCCATTTGGTTTCTATTATTTATCTGGCATAAATACAAATTAAATTATAATTTTTTACACCATAGATATGTGTAACAAGAGTAATCACCCATGGACTAATGGCGTTATTAGGGGCAATTATCTACTCCTAGTCAGGCATGTTTTCCCCTTTCCCTCTATGATATTGTTAAAAGTTCAAAATGTGAGACAAAGCTGAATAAGACATCCCTATAATTGAATGCATCCTTCTTTGAGATAAAAATCAAGGAGGTAAATTTATAAGAACTAGGATGACCATGTCAAAACAAAAAACCATACCTAAATAATTTAAGTTTCAATCGTCAACAAAGTTAGGAAGGATGTCAATTTTAGGGTCTCAATCATGTGTAATACTTAATTCATGTGGATCCTACAACTAAACAGTGAGATGTTAACCCATGTAGTCTCAATTTTATCACTATTGGTTGATTGTATTGCACATTGTTTATTCAATTCAATGGTAGGAAGAAGTTAGGGATATGAGATCTATATCTTACTACACACTCGACACATTCCCAGTTTGGTCTCTCTTTATGGCTTTGTTAGTAGCATTGAAGTGTCACTTTATTAAAATCAAAACCTGTTGATGGAAAAAATGAGGGGCTTTGTGAATGAATACATGAAAAATCAATACGAATGCCCTAACGTAGTATGCAGAGCCTGGTGTACCTTGATACTAGATGCAAATTTTAATGTCAGATACATTGAAAACATTATAGAATGTTAAGATTTTTGCCCTATGAAATAACAATAAGAAGCAATCCAAAATGATAAACGATGATAACTTATATCTAAGATCAGAATAACTTCTTGGCTAGCTTCGTAGCTCCACTTCATTTCGAAGTTGTTGCCTCTTGACTAGAGATGATGCTTCTATCTTGATAAAGGGAAATTTTTCACACTTCCTTTCCTCACACTATAACAAAATGATATTGTAGAATAGTTTATAATTCCAAACATTATACAACATTAACAGACACCTCCTTCCACTCAGGCAACCAAAAATTGAATCAGTAGCCTCTTTCTCAATAAAATTTTCAACTAAAAAATTTAAGGCTCTGCCCAGATACATCATTGATATGGCATTCGATCTTCAAGGCACCTTTACTGTAGTAGTAAAACTTTCCAAACACCCAATCCATTTTCACCTAATAACACTAAAAAATGTAAACTGAATGACCTTACAAGCGTTCTCCACTATTCTGCATTTTGCATAAATGTTTCCAACCACGTTATGATCTATATTTTTGGCAGGTAGATTGCCACATTTTTATTTTGTTAAATATATTTATAATATTAGATAAATTGGAATTTGAGTGGATTTGTGGCTATGTACAACATGAAGCACGTGGCAACGTACTGTAGACAAAATGTGAGAAAGGTAGTCAATCTTAAAACATCAAAGATTTTAGAGCCATATGGCTGTCTCCCAGTTAAGCTATATATGGGATTATGCTTGAGCTAGGTCACATGAGGTTTTGATTTTGCTAATTGCCACATAAAATGAATAGGATCCTATCTATTATATTATATTAATAAATTTAAAAAATGTAATAATAATATTATTGTATATAGTATAATAATAATAATAATAATATATTATAATATTAATATTATTTTATGTTATATTTTAATATTAATATTATTTTATAGTATAACATAGTATATTAATCTAATATATAGCATAAATATATTTTTATATTAAACAGTCTGGTGTAAATCTATAGTTACAAGACAATTGATTCTTGATTAAACTCCCCAATGGCACACTATGTGTTACACTAGATATTTGTGTTTTTGAAAGGGATTTCAAGTTAAAACCAAGTAGAAATAATTAGGGGGTTTTATTGGAAGTATGAGGTAGTGTCACCTAAATAATATTGGGAATACAAAATAGTCTCACCTAAATCAAAGTCGTTGAACCTTAAGAAACTAGTAATGCGTAATAATTAGATCTAATTTTCACTTAGGTCTAGTGTTTTGGTGTATTACACTATCAATTAACAATTATTAGATCTAATCAGTATTTTTTTTAAAAATAAAATTTATATTTATACATTAAATAGGAAATTTTAAATAAATTGCCCAATTTTCTTGATCATTATTAAATTTCATTAACTTTTTGTTTTTTAATTAAATTTTTTATTTAGACATAAAAATGAGTTTTTTAATAAACTATGAAAACAATTTTGATCAATTTTTTTCTCCACGGTTTATCAAAAAGCTCCTTTTTACATTAAAATATGAAATTCTAAAAACATGAAATTCCTAAACTTATTTGTGGTCAAATTTTATAATAACATGTTTTATGTACCTTTGTTTGAGAGAGTCGATTAAAGAACCAAAAAAATCTGTTGTTTGACATGGATTTATATTTACAATAAAATTAACTCATGTCTAATCAATTTGGAGAGTTAATTACTACAAACAAAATATAGTACCAAATTGTTTTAAAATGTGCAAGAATCTGATGATGTAAATGATTCCTAAATATTTAGTAGAGGAAATTTTTCCCTGAACACAAGGACGAAGATCAGTGTTTATAATGCAAACAAATGTACAAGTTTAATTATTTTAAAGCTTCACAATAGTTTTTCTATGGATATTGTTTGATATGATTAGTGGCAATTATTTTTGACATTTTGATGGTGTTCATATTTTTATACTCTAAACAGTGCATAAAACATAATTTTATGATAATGGAAAATAATTGCCCTGACTTGTGAGAGAGGGAGTCCATTCTAGATTTAAGGTCCATCAAATCATATTTTTAGGACAATCATATTTTTAAAATCCTCTTCATGTTTGTACAAGTCCTATAAATAAAAAAAATTATAACCATAAAGGAAGCTATAACAACCAAAGTGATTTATAATTTGATATACACCAGTCTAGCCAATTTTTGAACTCTAAACTCCTTACCTAATGGTTCCATAGAGGGGGGATTTTTGATTTCTTCCTATAGGTGTTGCTTATAGAATTTACAATTTTTTTGCAAAGAAACAATCAGATAGATATTTTGAATGTTTTTTTGAAAATATTTCTAAAAAAAGGTCAAAGAAAAGTAAGCAAACTAAATTTGTCTGAGGGGATTTACCCAATTACACTTATGCTCAAAGAATAATTATCCTCTGCAAATTAAGAGAGGCCAATTTGTAGAGGATTATTTTTGTATTACAAAGGCTAATTAAGTCTTCATGGGTGGTAATTACTGGCCCAATTGAGAGTTCTTGTAAATGTTTGAGGTTTTCCAAATTGCAATAGTAAATTTCAATATATTAAATTAAATTGATATTGGCCTTTTTGCTCATCATAAATACTTGTCTCTGTGCTTCCATAAATATACCTGAATGTGTTTGAACTTCATCTCTAGAAGAGCATGAATGCATTACTATTGCTAATAATTATTGGCCTTTTGAAATCATCATTAAATGTAGAATTGAGTGCAAGAAAATACTGGATACGTTGTTGCATACTTCAAAAATATATTAGAGCCTAGATGTTAATGCATACCTTACTAGATTTTATGATATTATGTTCGATAAAACTATGTATCTATGTTGTATCTAAGTGTACAGGGGATAACTTCTACTTTGCATTTAATATGATGTCTATCTACTGATGCTTTTAATTTACAATGTTTTTTTATGACTAGTTCAGTAAATTCTTTGTTTTAAACACTTTTTCCTGCTAAGAATAATACCAATTACTAGAAATGCTTGACGATCCTGTATGTAGAACGCAATTATTGTAAAACATTAGATGTGTTTAATTATTAAATATTGTTGTATTGTAATATTAATTTGTATAAAATGGTTGAATCTCTATGACCTTTTGTATCATATGTAAATAAAAATATTTTTTTTAGTAGAGAGGGTTAAATAACACTTACATTTTTTGATGGAATAATGTAATGTAAGTTTAATATTAATTTGTAATCTTTTATTTCATTTTTTCGAGCAGTGAAAATGACACAAAAATTTGGAGATACAAATATAATACATTGAATAGATACTCTCCCCTTTCCTTCCATATAGGAGCAAATAAATTTAAATTATTTAACCAATTATTATTTTTAAAAATAAATTCAATACCTTTTACTTCATCAAAAATTTAATATAATATTTCATAATACATATACTATAATAAATTATAAAAAAAACACCACCCACCGGCTTCCCTTGCACCCTCGGGGCAACTGCTAGATATGATTACTATTAAACTTGAGAATGGGCGGGAAGAGGCGTAGCCATGGCTGAAGGGAGGGGAGAATTTCTGCAGATGGAACGTGCAGGGTGAGCCAGGCATCTATGCAGTGGAGGTGGAACATGTGACCGCAATTGGGTATCAATCGCAACACATCCGACTCGTTGTAATCGCTAATGCAAATCGAACAGCAACTCTGCCATTTCAAATGAGGAGGACAGCTTACACTTACACTTGTATTCTGCCCATAAATCATCTTCGGATATGAATTCAACGTGCCCACATCAATCCCTCCTCTACTCGCCTCGTTGGCGACGTTGACGTCGGTTTTGTTATCGTTTGCCAGCGCTCGATTAGAATAAAAAAACACCACTATTATAAGAGCCAAAATCCCAACTGTTATCACTACACCGTATGTAATTCTAATGTTCCCCGATTCGTATGTTGAATCGTCGCTGCTCACATAAGTATTCAGATCTCACAATGGAAACACCCTACTCGGATGCACTCGGATGCACTCGTCCGCTCAATTGTATGGGATTACATTCAGCAAGGCGTAGCTGTCGTATTCCAACTCTTGCTTTCAACTCATGACTCTTTCCCTCCAAGTCTATGCAAGTCGAGAACATGTTGTCCATAAAAGAGTTTGTCCATGACATGAAGGTAACAAGTTGTTTTATGTATTAATAGAAAATAATGAAGACAAATAAATTGTGTAGATACAAGAAGAAGCAAAAAAGGTATTGGAAGCATATGTATAAGTAACCTGATGAGCAACTAGATGGTTTACTACTAAATAGAGACATTTAGCATCACATTGATTTGATTCTAAGATCAACTCTACCTAATTAAGCAACATATAGGATGATCCAAATAGAACATGAAAAGTTGAACTAGCAAATTACTGATTTAGTGAGAAAGGGTGTAATAAGGGAGAAGATGAGTCCATGTGAAACACTAGCATTGCTGACTCTAAAGAAAGATGGAGGATGGAGGATGTGTGTGGATAGTAGAGAAATCAACAATATTACCTTCAAGTATAGATTTCCTATACCCCATTTTAATGATATGATGGATGTTCCTATAGGAGGAAATTATTTTACCAAGATTGATCTAAGGAGTGGCTACTATCTTATTTAAATTTGTGAAGGAGATAAATGGAAGATGAAATTCATGAATAGATATAGCCTATATGAGTGCATGGTGATGTCATTTGGATTATCTAATACACCTAGCACATTCATGAGAATGATAAGCACAATGCCACTAGATTACATTAGTAATATTATGGTGATTTATTTTGAAAATACTTTGATATTCAATAAGACTAAAGAAGAGAACTTAAAGCATTTGAGAATGGTGTTAGAATTGTTCAGAACGGAGAAACTCTATGCAAATTTTATGAAGTGTAGGTTTATTAAAGATTATTTGGTATTTTTGGGATTTGTAATTCCAGCATATGGTGTTAGAATGGATGAAGAAAAAGTGAAGACAATTGTTGAGTGGCTTATTCCAAAGAGCATAATAGAGAGAAGAAGTTTCCATGGTTTAGAAAAAAATTATATAAATTTCATTAAAAAATTTAGTAGTATTGTTACACCAATAACAAATTGTATGAAAGGGAAATAATTTGTGTGGACAAAAGAAGCAACAAGTTTTTTTGAGTAGTTGAAGAAAAAGATTACATAAAAGCTTGTTCTAGCATTACCAGATTTTGACAAAGTGTTTGAGGTGCATTTTGATGCTTCAAATGTTGGAATGGGTGTTGTTTTGAGTCTATAAAGAAGGCCAATAGTATATTTCCATGAAAATTTGAATGAGGTATGAAATAAATATTCTACATATGATGTTGATTTTTGTGCCATTGTATAAGCATTGAGACAATATAGGCTTTACTTGGTACGTAAGGAATTTATTAAATATACTAATTATGAGGTTTTGAATTATATGAATACTCAAATGAAGTTAAATAGTAAGCATGCAAAGTGGGCGTCTTTCTTACAGGGACGTAGTTTTGTGATGAAGCATAAATTAGGAAAGTAGAATCAAGTAGTTGATGCATTGAGCATGAGAGTGGGATTGATAAAAACTATGGTAAATGAAGTAGTTGGAATTAATTTATTAAGGAGTTATATTATACACATATGATTTAATTTATTAAGAATTTATATGCACTACATATTTGTATATATAAGTTAAAACACATATGTTTGATTAATATAAATTACATAAAATCAAGATATTTGGAGGAGTGATTGGAAGTGTATGCGACCTTATGCCAAATAATGGTACACAATATTATGTTTTGACCTATATTATGGTTCACAAAATTTTTATATATGAATTCCACCTATGCCAACATGATGTCCCATTTACTTGGTTTATCTCTAACCAAATATTACAACAAGTTTGACAAGATATTTGTATCAACCCAGGTTTTTTGTCAGACTGTAGAAGGAGTGATTCACTATAACTCAACTTTATTCCCAACTTTGTCCATAAGATTCACCAAAAATGGCCTAAAAAATTGGTATATATGTCTAACATTATGTTGTGAGGTAATCCATGTAGCCTCACCACCCATTTGAATTGAGTAGAGTTGTAGTTTTTATCACAAAAGTGTCTTTGTACATGCAATGAAATATGCCTTTAAAAAAAAATATATCCACCATTACAAAGATGGAATCTTTTGCCCTCTGGATCCTTGGAAGTCTGAGCACAAAATCCATGCTAATGTCATCCCATGATTTTCCCAAAATAGGTAATGGTTGGTACAAACCTACATTTTGATTTCTCCCCTTCATGAAATAGAAAAATATATAGTATCTCACATATCTACACATGTCTTTTCCCATCCTTGGCCCAAAGTAACCCCATGCCAATTGTGCCAATGTATTGTCATTCTTGAAGTGTCATGTGAATCCTCTAGTATGCTTACTCTTTATTATATTCTTGTGCATTGATCCCCTTGGCATACTCAATTTCACTACATTGAACATCATCCCCTCTTGTACAAAAGGCATTTATGGTAGTTAAAGTTGAGGTGTAAAACCCATCCTTTCATAATTAGACATCCAGATTTAACATAGACCTACACACTCATGTCTTGATCATTGTTCCAGTCTCATAATCTTAATATTCTACACAAGCATGTCAAATTATATTATCCTTTCTCAATTAATTGTTATTTCTAACACATGCATAAAATTAGGCTGAAACATATTTTATTTGGTGATAATATACGATAATTCAATAAATGGAATAAAATATGGGCTAATTTGTGCATTTCCATAATTATCCATTTTCAAAAAGGATTAAAAGTTTCATTTATCTAAATGGAAAATATTTGTCACTAAAATTTCCCTTTCTTCAAATAACCATTTTCGGCTCCTCACAATATGTAATCCTCCCCGATCATTACAATTCGACCGTCAAACTTAGTTACTACTATGTTTTGTGAACCTCCTATTTTACTTGATTGCCTTTGCATACATGATATACTACATCCTCTAGATCCATCCTATTGAAAGTTTAAATAGGAAGTTATATGTCTCTATTAAACCAACTCAATCCATAATCCTTCCATACATTACCTAGATAACATACATGCAACCAAGGGATATGTTCTCATAAAATCATCCTCCAATATACCATACAACCTTGGTATCTTCACTTGGCCACCTCACATGCAAATCCACCACTTCTGCATGATCTAACCTAAACCACTGAGACATGAAATTTAGTTTTGTCTTGACCTTCAAACTTTATCAATCAAGATATGGCTATATTTCTTTATTTACCAATGCATGTTGTATAATATTTTTTACAACCGCAATAGTGCTTCCATATCAAAGAAGGAAGTAGAGACAACATATGCAAAATAGTGTTGCCTTTGATAAATAATCCATAATGCATTCTAATACATGACCATATCTTGTTTGAGTTATTTTTTATTAGCCATAGTTTTTGTCTAAGTGCCATGGATTTAGGGGTATCCATTCCATAAAATTTACTAGGGAATAGAATCTAGCCTCATCCTTTTTTGGTTTCTTTTAGGACTTTTACCTTAATCGATGAGGTGACATTACACTTTATCATCATCATACCAATTAAAATAAAACCCTTTTGATTCATTTCTTAAGTGCTTTAAAATACAATCGTCCTTAATTTGTTCAAAATGCATTCCTTCATTTCCTTGCACATTAAAATATAACATCCTCATAACACTATTAAGTAAGAGTTAGGTTGTGGCTTGAGTACCTACTGCAACATGTAATTATTGTCAAGAAATATATTGGGGTGACAAGCATATTCACATGTGTTTATTTAGAATAACATATATTCCATATCAAACCAAATAGAAGTAAAAGGAAAATGCATTGGGGAAATATCTATATTGACATTTGATTATTTATAAAATCTTATTGATTGTCATAAGACAAATCTATTTAAAATTTTGAGAACAAGGTTGTCTAGGTACAATATGACCCCAAAAAAACATGTGAATTTATAAAAGGAAAAAAAATGCAGGCACAAATGTTCCATTGATCTTTAACTGAGTTGAAGCAGTTGGTATATGTATGAATGCTATGTTATTTTAAGCATTGCTTTTTGCCATCCTGAAATTGTACAGAAAGAGGAAATTGTTATTGTTATTGCATAACATATGATAGGTGCTGAACTATTCTTTATGCAAAAAAAATTGGCAACTTGTGTAACCTTATTATTTTAGAATCTATTATTTGATAGAATAAAATCGAATTAATTTATGGATCTAATTTTTTAAACAAGGAAGGTAATGATGAACATACCTCTCTGCTAGAGTAGATGTGTGAATGCAATATTTAAAGTCAACAAAAATAGTTATAGGAAAACAAAGATGTTGACGATAAAATCTAATTAATCTATGGATCTAATTATTTAAACAATGTAATGATGAGTATACCTCTCTGCTAGAGTAGATGTATGAATGCGATATTTAAAGTCTACAAAAATAGCTATAGGAAAACAAAGAAGTTGAAGACACTGTTCAATACCAATTCTGTATGTGAAGGCACTATGAATAAATGTCAAGTATGCAGAGGCTATTAATTATTTCATTGTGCATAGAAAATGTCTTCATAGGCATATATCAAATAATACATTAGAGGACTGTTACTGTTGTAAAACTTACCCAATCACATAAATGAGGGAGCTTGAGATTTACGGTTGACAAACAGAAAAATTACCAGATACAGGGTACTAATATTTTAGAGAACATACCCATTGCAAAGATCAAAGCAAAAGAATTTTAGAAAAAAGTTCAATGCATGAAGAATAACCAGGAAATGTCCAAAGGGAAGCAAATGAAATGAATAATGGATAGAAAACTATCTTCATCACTTCTATTATAACTCTAAAATAATCCAATCATGTTGATCGTGGTTAAAATTCCAGATTTCCTTAAAAAGATAGAGGCTTTTCAGAGTAGGAATATCAAAAGGCAATTAATAATGATTCAACAAAAAAAACTGGGAATCGAACTGTGATGAATTCAATGGAAAGTATTTAGCCTCAGAAACAGGGAGAACATGGCATTTTATGTGCATTCTGACTTTACAGGTTCGACAAGAACTAAAGCTTGTCATCGTAATCATGTAGCGTGCAAATTGGTAAAGAAAATATGAACTCTGAAGATTGTGACGCTGATGAGAAAATCTTCGAGAAACTCAGTAATATACTCAAGTAAGCAAATTCAAATAATAATTATAAATTTTAAATTATTATTTCAATGTCCATTTCATAGGTACTCTGAAACTCTGTAGTTGGTCAACAAATAAATGATAATAGTCGTTTTTTGGAGATGTAAAATCCGAACCAAAGCATGGTAACCCAATTCAAACAAGGGTATTAACTTTGAATCTATGAACTATAATTTATATGCAAGTCTGCATTGAACTCACGACTCTTTCCTTCCAAGTCTATGCAAATCTGTTGCAACTAGCCGACAGATGTATCATCTTTTGACTCCCACCGGTGGGTTCGGCTCTGTTGAATTTTAATTAAAAAAAATATTGAATAGTGGGCCTGTTCTCAGGGTCAATCAGGACGTGTCTCTTGTATAAGTCTTATTCTTTTATAAAAAGTGAGGCAGTTGCTTTCTCATCACATACATCGGTTTCATTCCATCACTCGATGGGAGTTGTAGCCTCCCATGGATTACAAAGTCCAAAACTCTTTTTATGTACGTTATGTAGACACTTAAATATGGCCTATTGCCATTTGTTGCTAGTTAAACTGTATGGTTTTGAGGTGTTTTTTAATCTGTCAAAAATTAGTTTAAATTAAATGTGATTGGCTTGTTTTTGGGATATTTTTTTCTTATTCTTGCTCTTTCTCTTCTTTATTCAAGTTATTGAATATATTGTTTGAAGCATGTTGACATTTTTGTATTTCTAAACTTTTTTTTTTTTCTTTTGAAGTAATAGTGCATTTATTTTTTTGTCATTGTTTTTTAGTTTTTCAATCATTGGATATACTAGTGCATTTATGTTCATTTACATTATCGATTTAAATTCAATTTAGTATCGATATTTGTGTTTTTTTCAACTTGTTTCACATAAATTTTTTTAAATTTGTGTTAAAAAAGTTGTCACAAAAGAGATAACTCAAAAAAAAAAAAATGTCACTTTTGTATCAACTTTTCAAATGCAAATTCTTTGGATTTTTCAAGCTTAAATTGAGTTTAGATTGACTTTGGATTGCCTTTACATCAAATTTTTGTCATTTTTTCATTTTTTTTAAAAAATTAGTAATAATAATAATAATAATAATAATAATAATAATAATAATAATAATAATAATAATAATAATAATAATTTTAAATAGTCACATTTTATTTTTATGGGATTTGCTTTACCAATGCGATTAATGCTTCTACATGTTTGCATTAGAAATATAATCCATCACCATTTTTATTCTCAATCTCAGAATATTATGTACAAATAGTTAATTAAAGAAGGTGTGCACTATACACAACCACATGTAACCATTATAAACCTACATTTACAAGAAACTCTATCCACTCTCATGCCTACATCATGTCATGCACTACCTTATCCTACCCTCTAATAAATGATTTTTTTGAGATGTTTAAAAAACAAAAAAATATAAAATACGAAAAAAATCCTCTATAATGATTGGAGGATATGTAAAAAAATAGTTCAAAAAATAAAAGCAATAATAATTTTATAATCTATATAAAATGTAGTGAGTACTTATAGATAAAATTATCTAAATAATTTTAGATCTAAAAATATTTATATAAACTAAAAAAATAAAAATATATATTCAAAATAGATTTTTTGAAATACCTTTGTATATTTTAAATCAAATATAAATGAGAATGCTAAAACTACATTAATAATTTTACAAGAATCCTTCCAATCACTAAAAAAATGAGAACATTATGTAAATCCTTTTCTCACAACATTATGTAGAGAGTTGAAGAAATTGATCCAAATTTTATATATTTAATTTGTTAATAAATTTTCATAACAGACTTTATTATTTATCATTTTCATTTTTTAAATTTAAATAATATTATTAATATTTTAAAATTATATTTTTATTTAATTGGCTCAATCAAATTATTTAAATATAAGTTTATTTTAGATATTTTATATATTTAAAAATGAAATCTAGTTAAAAGAAGAAATTACAAGTACATTATTTAGTTGAATTTTTATTATTATTTAAAAGTAGAAAACTTAGATAAACAAAGCTTTCATATTAGAAATAGAATCCATGGAAGCCAAAAAAATATTATTTGAATATTCTAAAGAATGTGGGTAAAAGTTAAAGTTAAAAGAGTTTTTTCACAATACAACATGAAAATTTCTTGAGCCATTAAATAAGAAAGATGTTACAACAAGCAAGGTTAGATAAATGTTTATGTAGTTTGAATTCCATTTCATTATGGAGAGGAGATACATCTTTCACTTGAAATTTTATTCATATATATAAAAGAAATATATTTATTATGATTTTTAGTACATAAAATATATAATTGTAATTTTTTTAGAGATATTTCAAGTCAATTAAATTTATACATATTTGTCTTGTTATTATTTTTAAAACTTGAGTTAAAGAGAGAGAAAAAAATAATTTTGCATATTTAACATTGAAATTATAAATTGCGAGTGCACAATATTGTATGACATAGATAACAATGTAATTACTTAGAAAAATCATAATTAAAAATAGAACGGGAGTACAATTTTGACAACTCTTAAACACATTTAGTGGTTACAACTTTTATAGATTCGATAGTTTACGAAATCCACCTAAGGCATTTTTATATGGTGATTATAAATGATAATTTAAAAAATGGAATAAAATTTTGGCCAATGCATACGTTTCCCTAATTATCCATTTTCAAAAAGGACAAAAAGTTACATTTATCCAAATGGCAAATATTTGTCACTAAAATTACCCATTCTTCAAAAAACCATTTCTAGCTCCTCACAATATGTAATCCTCCCTAATCGTTAAAATTCCACTATCAAACCTAGTTACACCTATGTCTTGTGAATCCCTCGATTTTAATTAATTGCCTTTACCTACATGATCTATCACATCCTCTATATCCATAATATTGAAGGCTTTTAGGAATTTATATGTCTCCATTTAACCAACTCAATCCATAGTCCTTCCATGCATTGCCTAGATAACATACATGCAACTAGGGAATATGTTCTCTTTAAATCATCCTCACTTGGTTACCATACATGCAAATTCGCCACTTACTTCCACATGATCAATCCTACATCACTAAGACATGAAGCTTACTTTTATCTTGAACATCAAAATTTATCAATCAAGATATGGATGTGATTTTTTATTTACCAATGCATCCTATATAATATTTAATCATATGTTTCATTTTCATCTGCATTGACATTAGGATCCTCAACATCTATTGCTTCTAACCCCAATAGTTCTCCCATCCCAATGAAGGAGCCAAAGTCAACACATGTAAAATAGTGTTGCCTTCAATAAATAATCAATAATGTATTATAATACATGGCCATACTTTGTTGTATTTATTTTTTATTGGGCATAGTCTTTGTATAAGTGCTATGGATTGAGGGGTATCCATTCCATAAAATTTACTAGGGAATCAAACCTGATCAAATCCCTTTTTGGTATCTTTTAGGACTTTTACCTTGATGGATGGTGTGACATTGTAATTTATCATCATCATACCAATTGGAATAAAACCTTTTTTATTCATACCCTATGTGCTTTAAAAGATAAACATCTTCAATTTGGTCAAACTACATTCCTTTGTTTCCTTGCACATTGAAATATAACATCCTCGAAACACTATTAAACAAGAGTTAAGTTGCATCTTGAGTATTTTCCATAGCATGTAGTTAGTGTAAATAAATATGTTGGGGTGATAAGCATATTCACATTTATTTATTTAGAATAAGCTTATATTCCATATCAAACCAAATAGATGTACATGCAAAGACATTATGGAAATATCTATATTGACATTTGATTATTTACAATATTATATTGATTGCCACAAGGCAAATCTATCTGAAATGTATGATAAAATGGTGGTCTATGTAAAATATGACCAAAAAAAACATGTGAATGTACAAAGGAAAAAACCATTAATGCACAAATGTTACATTCATCTTTAACTGAGTCAGAATAGTTGGTATATGTATGAAATTGTCCAGAAAGAGGAAATTTTTATTTCATAGCATATGATAGGTGATATACTATTATTTATGCAAAAAAAATTGGATACTTGTGTAATCTTCAGCATATGGCAATGTTTGTAACCTTATTGTTTCAAAATATATTATTTTACATGAAAAAAACTAATTCTAGTTTGTGGATCTAATTTTTCAAAGAAGGCAGCTAATAATGCTCATCCTTCTCTAGCAGAGTAGATGTGTGAATCCAATATTTAAAGTTAGAAAAAAATAGCTATAGGAAAACAAAGAAGTTGAAGACACTATTCAATACCAATTATGTATGCGAAGGCACTATGAAAAAAGGTCAAGTATGCAGAGGCTATTAATTATTTCATTGTGCATAGAAAATCTCTTCATAGGTTTATATTAAATAATACATAAGAGGATTGTTATTACTATAAAACTTACCCAATCACATAAATGAGGGAGATTGAGATTTATGGTTGACAAATAGAAAAATTACCAAATATAGGGTACAAATATTTTAGAGAACATAACCATCAAAAAGATCAAAGCAAAAGAGTTTTAGGAAAAACTCCAATGCATGAACAATAGCTAGGAAATGTCCAAAGGGAAAGAAAATTAATAATGGCTAGAAAACTATCTTCATCACTGCAACTAGAATACACACTTTGTTTAGACATAGACATTACTTCTATTAAAATTCTAAAATAATCTAATCATGTTGATTATGGTTAAAATTAAATATTTCACTAAAATGATAGAGGATTTTTAGAGCAAGAATATCAAAAGGCAATTAATAATGATTCAATAACAAAAACCATTAATAAAATCATTATAAATTCAAGGGATTTGGAGTTCAATTGACCATAATTGTTACCAGGGAAAATATTTAGCCTTTGAATTTTAGATCCTTCTCAGAAATAGGGATAACATCACTTTTTTTTGTACATTCTCCTAAGAAATCAAAAATAGGGTATTTTATGTACATTCTGACTTTATAGGTTTGGCAAGAACTAAAGTTTGTCATCATAATCATGTACGGTGCACATTGGTAAAGAAAATATAAACTCTAAAGATTGTGATGTTGATTAAAAAATCCTAGAGAAACTCAACAATAGACTCAAACAAGCTAATTCAAATAATAATTATAAATTTTCAATTATTATTTCAATGTCCATTCCATAGGTACTCTAAAACTCTGCAGTTGTTTAGTGAACAAATGATAAAAGTCATTTTTTGGAGATGTAAAATTTGAAGCAAAGTCTGGTAACCTAATTCAAACAAAGGTAATAACTTCTGAAGTCAAGGAGCAAGAGTTAACTAGATGCTTGAAAAAACATCACAAAATGACATTTAGCATGAGGTTAGTGAAAAGAGTACTTACCTTTAAAAGGATGGGGATTTTGTGGTTTAGGTTGAGTTTGCATGGCTACTTTGTTGAGATAAGAAAAATTCTATAACATTTTCAATACAGATGTGAGTATAACTTGTATAAATTGTCATGACAGAGTTGGAGACTTTACAAAGGGTAAATTGTCAAGTAGTTTCACACCTTCTTTGCTAATCTATGGAAAAATATGTCTAATGAGATTATTTTTGTTGATTTTGAAAATTTCGTACATGGTAAATAATGATAGCAGATGAATTATGCTTTATTTATTTTGTATATAGTCTATGTATGTTGTTTTCCTTAGTGTCAACAATAATTCATTGATAATTTTAACTTTTACAATGCATTATAGGTTGTTGTTGTCTTTAGTTTTTATATTTCATAGAATTCAGTGAAAATAAAAGTATGGACATTCCTTTTTGCATTTGTGGCAATATGTTGTGGTTTATTGCATGTCCCTTTGTATTTTCATTGTGTTTACCAAACTGAAAAAGGTTTTTCGATACAACTTTTAAATTAATTATTCAAACTTGATAAAAGGTTGGGAAAGATAATCACTCATAGCATGTGTAATACCTTCATCCTGAATAACAAACTAGTTGATCCAATGCAAAAAAAATGTAAGAAAATATGCCCTACAACATATTATAAAATAAGTAAAATTAAATTTTTCAAATCTATTATGTGTAAGAAGGTAAACAAACATATACTATAATTCATACAAAGGATAAATTTTTCTTGTTGACATTTTGTTAAACAATTTACATGAAATAAAAAACAAGGCAGTTGTTTTTTATTTTCATTGAGTATAGGCAAAATTGTAATGGCTAAACAACTTATGTATATGATCACATAATCGAAAACCCTATCCAAATTTACAATGCTTTTCTTTTTGCTCAAAAAATTAAATATTGTAAAGCAATATGGCAGTGGTGGTACATGTACAGTTCCTTTTCAATAAAAAGATAAAAGAATCTCATTGTGTAAGAGCATGAGTGTATATAGAAATAAATTTATTTAAAGGTTATGAAATATTTCTTAAATTGTGAGGTCTATGTGATATTAGCTGACTGTGAGTGATATTTCTATGCAATGAAATCCTTAATGGGTTATCTATTTGGATCTGCTTGTGTTCAAGACAATTTGGACTAATTCCACTTATTAGAAGTGGTAAACTTGCCAATGTCAAATTTGATCATGGTTCTATTCAAACTCCTAAATCTCATCCAACCAACAATGGAAGTAACTCTCATTTGAATCAATTCAGATGGAAGTTGCCTCCATGAACTAGACATTAACTTTGAATCTACGAACTATATTTTGTAAAGATAATAGATAATGGTTTGTAATTAAGAATATATTGTAAAGATAGTAGATAATGGTTTGTAATTGGAAATTATTCTCATGGATATGAGAAAAAATACTAAACTACATTGAGTTTCTCATGATGTAATTTATATTTTGAAAAAAAATTATGAGCCACATGGTTTATTTTGATTTAACTGGTTGTTGACTTTGAAAATTGAAGATAATTTTATTTTAGATGAAATAGTGGAATTCACTAAATAGAACCTCATAGTTTCATTTTTTTTATCAACATATATTGACCTCATTCTAGGATTTGTCCACATCTATATGGTTGACATATTGGAAGAACAAACATATACGATATTGAGGCACAGGGATCAATAAATGTTGGTGGAGGGCCCTTTAGAATGGCAGTTGCTACATGTCTTAGAGAGGCCCCAATGATTTAGAGGTGCCAAAATTAGTGTAAGGAGAAATAATTGTTGGCACAAGGCCCTCGAGAATGGCAATAACTACGTGTGTTATAGATGCCATAATGATTTAGAGGCATCAAAATTGGCTGTCCAGATTTACAATACTGAAAACATGTTTCTATTTTTATATAAATTTTAAACATTCACACGAAATCATCCACCCAAAAATATATCAATAAAGTCAAACAAATCATATTATTATTTTACCATGCATTGTTATTTTTTCATAATAAATTTATTATAATATTTCTATCTTACAAATTCTAACTCAAGATTTAAATATTAACTTGTCATTTATAATATATATGGAAATTTAGTAGTTCTAATAGAAAATATTTCAAAAAAAAATTTAAACCAAATCCCTCATTATTGTTAGAAAATGTAATGGAAATGTGTGCTTAAAAGATTGTAGCATACTTTAGATTTGAATACATTAAAAAATACTGAAATACAAACTATACTTGTCATATATTAGCTAGGGCCATTCTTTTCTATATGTAATGTAATTTCCAATGAGTGAACTTCAATTATAAGTAAATAAATAAATAATATAACAACCACCCAATGGACAAATTTGGGTAGATGAGATCAATAGATCTAACTATTTCTCAGACCAAATTGTGATGTACACCATAAAAAATTTCTATAACTTTTTGCTTTTAATGAGTGTCTTTACAAGAAAATTTCCTACAACATAGGGACTTATAGATCATGTAACATAACAATTTATTGTGAGCCTTTCTGACTTTACAGGTTTGGTAATAACTAAAGCTTGTCATCGTAATCATGTAGAAAATGTTTTTCACTATTAAATATTTGGTAATAAGCAAAGGTGAAAACATATCCAATATAAAAATATGTACATTAATTTGGATACTGAATACATGACTTAAAATTCTAGGATATGCAAATTGGTAAATCTATGCAAAATTCCCAACTTCAAATGGAAAATCACAAATACAGAAATAGTGTCTTTGATTAAAAATACATTGGATGCTTTGTAGAAAGAATTATGTATTCCTAATCACACACAAAAGTATATTTTTATGAATAGGGATAAAGAATACTTGTGACGAAAAACATACATCCAACATTATGATAATAAGAAAAGAAATGCAAGACCACAAAAATATACATTCTGAAGATTTTGACTTAGGCTAGGTAATTGAATTGACTCATCAAAATGCAAAAGAAAACTTGATGCTGATGAAAAAATCTTAGACAAACTCAGAAATAGACTCAAATAAGATAATTGAAATAATAATTATAAAATTTCAATTCTTATTTCAATGTCCATTTCATAGCTACTCTGAAACTCTATAGTTGCTCAAAAAATAAATGATAATATTCATTTCTTGGAGATGTAAAATTGAAAGCAAAATATGGTAACCAAATTCAAACAAACGTATTAACTTTTGAAGTCAAGGATCAAGAGTCAACTCAATGCTTGTAAAAACATCACAAAATTTTTAGAATATTTCTACTAAGAGTTGATTAAATGTCTACCATTACAATCTAATTTATTTTGATGAATTTTTTTAATTAATTCTAATGTCTCAACTCATATTTGTGAACAACCAAGTCTACCCTAGGAGTTTTTAGCCGTCTGGGAAAAGTAACTAAATTATAGCACATAGTTTTAAAAGGTAAAATGGTAAATGTAACTTTTTTAGTTGCATCCAAGACAGACATCGACTTGGCATATGAGAAGCTCAAGGGATTTTTTTCCCTTCACTTTATTTACTATCTAAATTTTATATTAATTTTTTAACAACTCCACTGGGTTTGAGTTAGAAAAATATGATATTATTTTTCTATTTAATCAACATATTCTTTCATTAGAAATCATCATGAGAATATAATTAGTGATCTAGCTAAACACTCTAAGTATCTTAATTGTAAAATAAGCATGCAACAACTACCTATTACTGATCACTAGCATCATACAATCAAAATATAACTAAGTATAGATAGTAATTATTAATGCCTAGCCATGACTAGTACAACATGTAGTCACTACTATCATGGTACAATAAAATAGAATTACATCTCATCAAAATTATATTGAATACAATACAATGTACAAGATACAAAATACAAAGCTCCATAGAGCATGAATTCTCCAAACTCTAGTATCTATGGCAAGCTCAAGTGTCATCTCTAAAGAAGTACTGCTATGGAAAAAGAGAGCATCATTCGAGTACTTTTTCATACCAACCACATATCATCGATCTCCTGCACAATCCTAAATCAGGGAATGGCCCTCCCTACATAGATGAGGAGATAGTGATGGTGCAAGAATTTAGACAAACAAGATAGTGCCCATGTGTTGTATGATTTATGAGAACATTTAGTGTACCATAAAGAAATCCATCCTAACATGATATTTCAAAAACATGTAAATCATACACATGAAATGATAATGTCTAACTAACAATTTTTTATTAATTATTGATCTCTAGGATCAGTCAATTTCATACACATCACTTGAGTGGATTACCTTCATCTGATATTAGTGATACTAGTAAGCTAGTGAAATTTATCTCACTACTTACATTGTACCAACATACAAGATTTGGTTAAAATAAATATAACCAACAAATTCATATAGATTACTTCCTAACAACAAACATTAAAAGATGCTAAACATATGAATAATCATAATACATATATTTAATCTGTCAAATATATCAAAATGAATATTTATAATATTATTTACCACATAAATAATAAGCAATCAAGTGCAGATTATACCAACTATATATATATATATATATATATATATATATATATATATATATATATATATATATATATATATATATATATATATATATAATCAGGCTATATATTCTATTTTTCATAAATAGACACAATTCAATACTTTTTACTAGCTATCATAAAACATGTTAAACATAGGAATAATCAAAATACATACACTTAATCCATCAAATGTATAGATGATGTATACATAACAATTATAATTTGTACCACCCGAGTATAACATACATTTAGATTGTAGTTTTTAAATATAATACACTTTATAACATTTCATAATATCATAATTCATTGTTCATGACCACAACTACTCAATTACGAACAATCAGTCTTACAATTTTAAAAATTAAATGTTTCATAATCTTAAATAATAAGCAAGCAAGTACAGTTTATACCAACTAGATATATTTGATTTTTAAACTGCATACTATTATAACTTATAGGCACTCATCATGATGCAATATATATATATATATATATATATATATATATATATATTGCTCATAAATTTTCAATACTATATGTATATATATTAACAATCATTTATAACTCTAATCAAGGTCTTTATAAGATTCCCAATATCATTACATTCATGAATTATCAAGACATAAGCTAAGTAATATAGTCTATAGAGCTTCCTATGATAATATGTCACTCTTATTAGTTTTCATTGGCTCTTAAATAAAACAATCGACTCTTAATTCAAATTCACCATATAACACATTCTCACAGTTCCTTTATGTGTTTGTTCTGAACAACAGTTTATGTAATTCATCTATATATGTTGCTACAGGTTCATCTCCATCAAATAATATTATATAAAATTCGTATGCTTCAAATACATTATTTAGCCTTTACATAGAATTTGAAACATAGCCAAAGCATAGACTTATCCTTCTGACAGCGTAGTATATATATTCTTTCATAGTTTTGAATGTTAATATATATAAATAATGGATATAAAATTAATCAATTAGGAGTATAGTGACAATGTAACATTACAATAGTAATTTTTATTATCACTACTATTTATAAAAATATTAGCGATATCCCTATTGATAAACTATATAATACTATTCATCTCTCTATAACCTTGTACATCCATATCCATGTTCATCCATTCTCAAACATGACATCATATGACTATGGTTCATAAGATATAAAAAAAAAAATGTAGTCACATCTCAATTTACTAATTGATTATATTTATAACTCATCAATTTGTCTAATACAAATTAGAATATATTTTTACTTATTAATTCGTTAATGTGGACACATTCAAATAGAACTATACATAATATCAAGATCTACATCTATATATCGCTAAGATTTGACATACGGCCAAGCTTTGATCAACATCTATGGCTAAGCTTTGATCAAGATCTATGGATAAACTATATCATTATACAACAATGGCTCTCATGGTATACCATCACCATGGCTTAAGTATTGGTTCTATGGTTCAATGTAACGACAAACAAATACATTAGAGATGTACATTAGTAATAATAAATATACATTGAGTATATTAATAATGCTTTATATAATTTTGCTTTATAACTCAGATTTATATTCTAATTAATATGAATATATTATATAAATGTATTACATTAACTATATTATATTCTATATATAGCATAGTTTTGTATATCATCACACTCCAATTATGACGTATATAGTCATTACTATTTATAATCAATATAAATTTGCATATTATCTAAACTATGCTTTAATATGATGATTCAGACTAACTATCTACTTGTTGCAAGGTGAATGCAGGATATGTCCTACTCTTAGAGCTTGATAAGGGAGAGCATCATCAGAGAGGGTTGGATAGATGGAGCAATTAAAAGAAATATCAATAAAAAAATGCTAGTGACCCCACACACACACAATAAATTTTAAATGATAGGCATAAATGGTAGTGCGTAATTGTGAATTATTGCTTGTGATTATCTTTGTGTGTGTAGAATTAATTTTAGTGTGCATTTCATTTCTTTAGCCTTATTGATTTGATTTTTAATTTTAAATCCAAAAAATAGTTATTTAATTGCAATAAAAGTATTATTATCTTAAATACGATTATCTAGCAAATAAAAATCAATTAATGGCATAATTATCTCATTGAAGGTTATTTTTTTAAAATTCGAGTTATGCATGAAAGATTATTGAAAATTTATAAAATGAATTTATTATTAATAAATTTAGCATGTTAGTTGATAAGCTTTAGAAAAAGAAAAAGAATTAACTAAGGTTAATAAATTTAGAAATGGCACTGAATGTGATCTTGATTAGCATGCAAGAATTCACTTAAAATTAGAAAATAAAGATTTAATTAATTATTGAATAAACAAAACATGGAGTAGTAATTTGAAAAACTTGATTTAAAGATAAACTTATAAAACTTGAGATTTTGCATGTAAAGGGATAGCGTGGAAATTAGGAGAAAGCTATGTTATAAATAAAAGGGTAATCTCAAGAATTAAATATACATATACCAAGAATCGCAAATTTGAATAAGTCACTGAGCATATGCTAATTTTTCCATGTTTTATCTAAAAATCCCATATTTGAATAAGTCAATGAGCATATGATAATAATAGGATGAATATATATTATTATTAAATCGTTGAGTCAAAATAATAAATGGCTAAGTCAAAACAGAAAGTTGTTGAATATTAAAATCAAGATTTTTTATACATAGCATCCTCTTTGGCAGAAGGGTCAACTGGCATATGTAACATTTGGAACATCATATCATTTATCTTGTGGTCAATGTTTTACCTATTGTATGACTGCAAGATATATATTATAAGCAACACTTAATTAGCAAGATTGTGTAGTATTTGAATAGCAATGCTTTCATAAAGTTTATGGTGCAGTGATTGCTCTAAAAATATGCAACATGTTATCAATAATTATGGTGAGAAAATAGTGTATAGTGATTTTAATTAATTATACAACGAGTTAAATAGATGAGGCATCAATTTAATTATAACATTTATTGAACTCGATTTGCATTTATAATAATAATAATAATAATAATAATAATAATAATAATAATAATAATAATAATAATAATAATAATAATAATAATAATAATTGGAGCAATGCAAGCCTCACTTCGAATATTGATATTATTAGGTGGAAGCAAGATTGATTTTAAATTATAAGTCAAATGACACTACCTTTCCGTTTAGCATTTTTATAATAGAGCATAGTTTGAATTCCATAAATGGGATGTTCTTGTTTACCCAGTTGGTAAGAAATCGTGAATGTAGGAAGAAATTATGTTCCTCATCACTCCCAGATTTGATATTCAATAGAACTTTATTTTTGCCTAGGATTTCCATATTGCATTTAGACCTTGATGTTTGGTGGAAAATATAGGCCATTGGTTCAATGATACGGTAAATTGTGGTAGCCATTGAGTCTTTTTGATCCATGTTTAGCAGATTTTCAATCGGATTAAAGAAACCATGAATTGGATTTCATTTGGTAAAGTGGAAACACTTTTAACAAGGAGTTATTAAAAGGGGTAAATTTCATGTGGTTAAATATACCTTCGAGCTAAATGCATTTTCTAAATAAAGATCATGATTATCATGGGATCCATATTTAGCCAATTATATGGGGTTTTTAGGTAAGTTTTTGATTTGCTCGGATGGTATAATTTTGAGACATGCAAATGTGTCTATAAAAGTGAATATGACAACATTAGGTGATGAAAGTCATTGGTTGAAATCCAAATCTCTATTGAGAACTTTGCATTTCATTTTTGAATTGTTAGAATGTACTTTGGAAGCAACTCAAGAATATATGGGCATTCTTATAAAAAATTATGTACACATGGACTTGGGTACTCTTATGATTAAATAGGACTTTAGAGACTGCCTATATCTAAAATAATAGTTTGATAGTGAGTTTAAATAAAGAAAAAAACTTCAACCAATCGAATACTGGCTTTAAGTTATGTCCATACAAGATATAATTTGATTTACCATTACCAAGATTATGGCAAGTGTTAGTGATGTGTTTTTTAAGTAATGACAAATAGTTAATTTGTAGCACAATAGTATTATGAAAACATGTGAAATGGGTCAAACCTTTTTTAGCAGCATGGAATGATGAAAAATTGTGTACTTTGTATTTTGTGAGAGTATTTTATATGTAATGATTTGACATTCCTGGTATAAAATAATACATCAAATTATGTGCCTTGAGCTTGTGGATTCATTTGATTTGTTGGTTTAATGATTCCAGTGTTAGATTGGTTGTTCATGTTTGGTAGGGAACTCGTGCATGATAAGTAGATATATTATTTTGTTATTGTATGTAGATGATATGCTTGTTGCAGGTTCACACATGCAGGATATTTTTGAGCTTAAGGTGAAATTATCTCACACATTTTCCATGAAGGATTTAGGAGTAGCAAATAAAATCCTTGGCCTGAGTATTAAGAGAGACAAGAAAAATCACAGGTTGATTTTGTCTCAAGAGGATTATGTGAACAAGGTGTTGGAGAGGTTCTATATGCAGGATGCAAAACCGGTAAGTACACCTATGGCTGGACACTTCAAGTTGAGTAGAGATCAGTGTCCTAATTCACATGATGAGGTAGAGTACATGAGTAGAGTTCCATATGCTTCTGTAGTTGGGAGCTTAATGTATGCAATGGTATGTACTAGGCCTGATATAGCCCAAGCAGTGGGAGTTGTCAATAAGTTTATGGCCAATCCAGGGAAAGAACACTGGAAAGTTATTCAGTGGATTCTCAGATATCTGAGAGGGACCAACAATAAGCATTTATGCTATGGAGGGTTAAATACTTCTCTACATGGATATGTAGATTCGAATATGGCAGGTGACTTGGATGGCAGGAGGAGCACCACAGGATATGTTTTCACTATTGGTGAAAGGGCGGTTAGCTAGATTTCAAAGTTGTAGAAGGTTGTTGCCTTGTCTACTACAGAGGCAAAATATATTGTAGTCATAGAGGCTAGCAAAGAGATGATACGGACGACACGGTTCATGGAAGAGTTAGGAAAGGAGCAAGAGAGTTACAGATTATACAGTGATAGTCAAAGTGCAATTCATTTGGCTAAGAATTCAGCCTTTCATTCAAGAACCAAATATATATAGCTTAGGTACCACTTCATTGGATAGGTATTGGAGGATGGTGAGTTAAAACTGGAAAAGATCCATACAGATAAGAACCCTGCTGATATGTTAACCAAGTCAATAACAAAGGAGAAGTTGAATCTTTATTCAACTTTTGTTGGTCTTCAAGATTGAGTTTGAAGATGGGGAAGCTAGAAGATATTACTATATAGGTATTGTTGCAACTGTTTATATCTAAGTGGGAGATTGTTAAGTTGTGGAGCTAATAGCTTCACTAGATGAGCGAGTGCAAAAGTTGTTGGAGTTTACAGTCACTATCGACAGTCAGGTATGGACCAGAGGATGCTGACATCGGTTATTTATTGGCCGACGTCAATCACAAGCAGGCAGACAAGGACCGACACCGGTCACCTGTGTGTCCAAAAATCTATTTTCATGGATGAACGAAGTGTTTGCATGATTAGTTTAGCTGTTAGTTGTAAGTCCGTGTTTCTATTTTAGGCAAGACTAATTTGGACCTTTGATTAAGAGGTGTAATCTAATGGTTGATATTGTATGCTCATGAATCCCTAATGTTATATAATAGGGATAGATCTTCATAGCTTAGAAGAACTGTATTATATAGTAGAAGATAATTCAAGGATTGAATTGGTTGTAATTGAGAGAGAGAACTCTTGAGGGAAAGAGATCTGTACATCTGGAAGGTGTGAGAAGAAAGTGTGATTTCTTCAATTGTATTTCCTTCTGGAAGAGTTTAATACAAGTTTTTAGGGTGGTTTCTTGTATCTCTTATTCTTTGCTATTTTTGATTTCTAGTTACTTATCATTCTGGTTTAATTCCTTGTTTAGTTGCTTACAAAGGTAATCAATCTTGTTGGTTGATCCCCAACATGGGGTGGATGTTTTTTTGTGTAGGATTCATAACAACTCATCAAGGGGTATATAGTTGGGCTTGTCCACTTGATTATTGAGATAAGGTAATAATTTTACTAGATTGACCATGTATATTTTACTATCTACCAATCATTCTTGAATCATGTTGAGGTATATGTGTAATTATACCATTATTTGCATCACATATAATAGAGCATCTTCACCCACAATTTGAATGAATGGTATATTATTGAAATGTTATTTTAAATCACATATTTTAGTTGCTTGAATTAATCTACAAATAAATGTGCCCAAATGTTGGTGAATGTGCTAAAAATCATTTCCAAATTGTAGGTCCTCATTTTAGATATTATGCCATTGCATTAAGTTAGGGATAAAGCTACTAGTTATTCCTCACTCTTTTTTTCATTTAAGCTATCGTTATTGATTTCTTGTACATTTTGCACTTTTTCTATATTATATTGAATCACTGTTGACCGAATTTTTGTCCTTTAGGCCAAAATTGGGCACCCCAATTTGGAAACTTTGCTGCCTAAGTATATACCTTTGGCTAGGTCTAATATACATGTTTATTTGGAAGAAGTGTTCTATACAAGCTTGTAACAAATGTACAAGTCCAATTCTTTCAAAAAGTTTGGTTTTGGTATTTTCCTAAGCCTTTGCATAGTAATCCTTTTAGGTCTTTTGTTTTTGACTAAAATGTTATTTTTTCAAACTTTTCATTTGGCCAAAATGTTGAATTATTTTAGATAATTTGTCTGAGACAAATTTCTTGAAGATGAAGACTAATTCCTTCAGGAAAATTATCCAAATAATTTCCCCGAAGGACCCTTTTAGGCTAAGGGATCATTTTAAAATTTTTCAAAGGGTAGTTTACAAGTTCCAAAGGGTGCTTCTATAGGAAATAGTCAACTTCATTCTTTCTAAAGGATACTTTTTGAAAAAAATGTCCTGAGCAACTTTCTCTAAGGGCAATTCAGAAAAAAGTCATCTTCAAATTTTTTGAAGGGCACTCCAATTTTTTTGAAGGGAATTTACAGGAAGGATGGAAGGTACTTTTTAAAAAGTTTGAAGGGAACTTCAACTTTCTGGAAGGGGCATTTTTAGAAAGCCAAAAGGGCACTTACAAAAAGTATGAATTTTTTTTTAGGAAGGTAGACCAAATAGAAGTTTTGAAAGGGTACTTCTAAAGTTGAAGGGGTCATTTACAAGATTTAAAAAAGAGTCAATTCCTCAGAGAGCTAGCCTAGACACATTTTTTTGAAAAGGTACTTTTAGAAAAAGACCAAAAGATTATTCAAAAAAAAATTGTCTACAGAATTATCTAAATGAGAAGTCTGAGGGAAACAAGAAGTCTGAGGGAAACAAAGTTCAAAGAAAATACCTAAAGAATGATGGCCGACAAAAAGTCAATTTAAAACTATGGAAAATAGCTATTGACGTTAAATGGATCAATGGGAACATGAAGGTGAATATAGAGGCAAAAAATGGCAAGATCCTAAAAATATGGTGTAGACAAAACAAGTGAAAATAGATAAGTCAATGGTTCAAGTTGTTGCTGATAGCGAACCCAAATCAAGGAGGTTCCATGAAATTGACAAACATATGTATCCATAGGATAGCTAGTAGTTAGAAGGAGCATTTTATAACTTTCACCATGAGTTTTATTTCCTTCAAATAGTGTTGTGTGTAGGCTCTCTTATTTTTAGTTTTAAATGTTCCTGGATGGTCTTTGATGGAGGCAGTTCCCTGTGCCAATTTTGAAGGTTTTATGCCACTTTTCACCATTTTTATGACTTGTTTCAAATAAGTAAACCTAATGACATGGAATTAATCACCTCACCCTCTTTCACATGTAATTATAACTGATATCCTCAAGGTGACACATTTTTGAGTGACCTTTGGACTTCCTTTGCTTGATTTCTCTCTCAAACCTATATACATGTATTCTTTCAACTCTTTTCAGCAACCTCCATTGGTTATTGCAAAAAATTTGGCTACATTTGTACTTGAAGAACTCTTGAATAAATATACAACTATTGTTTCCACTCATATTCTATAATATTGAGTAATGAATTGAATCTTGTTGGTCTAGTCTAGTGAAATATTGTCTTTTTTAGCTCATACTCTTGATGGTCTACCAATTTACAGAAAATAGATTGTTTCAGGTCTTTTCTAGTATTCTTTTCTAAGCGTAGAGATATCCTAGAAGTGGTATATGATTGTATCCCTCTTTGTAATAATCTATTCCCTTCCTAAGAATCATATACCTTCTTGAATCTAGCATATGAAACTTTGATGTAGTAATGAATCCCGAGTTATGAATCTTCTGTGAGAAACACCTTATTTGTCTTTAAGTAGTTGTTTCAGTCAATTAGGAGGATATTATATATTGGTGCATCATCATTTGGTTTTTTAGTTGTTTTCCTTACCCATTTTCATAAAAAAATTGTTAAGTTAGAGATAGAGCTTTAAATGTGCATCAAGGGGAGCTAACCCCTTATCTTGAGATTCATCTCAGTGAAATTGTCACCCACAACAAGAGAGATGTTTCCATTGTGCCACATGGATAAGGAGAGATGAGCATATCCTCAAGGGTGAGAACCTAAGTGACAATATTTTTTGGCATGCCTAGTGTGGAAATTTGTCCAAGGAGTTAAAGAATTCTTGGTGTGATATTCAATCAATCAGCCTTTTGGAGGCATTTCAATCAACGCCAATGGTGACTCTGAGTTAAATCAGCTGGTTAAGTATCCCTAGTACATCAAGAAATCATATTTGGTATGTATAATTCCATTATTGAGTAGTATGGACCTTGTGTTACGTCATATTATTTTGATAAAGCTCATTTTGTTAATGGAATCACCTAAAGCAGCTCTCCTAATTATCCTTCTCCTAGTCAATCCAAGAGTGCTAGGGAGATACTATTGGAGTTTGAGATGTAAATGGTTGAGATAGATAGGTTTAATTAGTAGAATAGGTATCATCAAGAGATTATGTACAAGGAGGAGTGCTTTTTTAGGCAAGCTCAAGCCATGTAATCCTAAAGGAGAAACTAGTAAGATGGAGGAGTTAATCTGTTTAAGGCAATCAGACTTGTATACCTTTTTCCATCCCAAAGTAACCTTCTCCTATTAAAAATAAACCCTCCTCTTGTACATCAAATAATTTATACAAAATATCACTTTCTCACCAAAATAAAATGAGCCAACCTTCTAACACATCTAATGCATTAACTATTCTTGTTGTTAATCCTTTGTACCTAGCAATCCAACACCAAAGGACATTAGAATATCCTTCTATGGAAACTAACTATTTCAATTCCTTAGATTGTGAGCCCTCCTTTGAAATAATTCATCCTATTTTATTTTTAAAAATAACACATTCATCTTTAATCAAATCTTCCTATGCATGTGCAAACTCTTCCTAGTCTCCCTCAACCTCCTCAAGTCCTTCAACATGATGTCAAGATCCCAAGTTGGAGAAATGTCTATCATGAACCAGCTCAAGACCTTAATAAAGATGAAGTTACTACCTATCCTCAAGAAGAGAGTTCAATCCTAAGACCATGAGTTGGAATGAAATATTGGAATCATGGGGTAAGAAAGAAGAGCATAGTATTGTTTTAGAGTGTGAAGTGGAAAATGAAGCTAGTCCTCCTCAAGTCCCTCCCACTCTTCCTAAAAAACCTCTTATTTTCCATGTCAAACCTCTCATACTCCTCCTCATAATGATGATTCATATGATCTCCAAGAAAGACTCTTCCAAGAGAATCTAGCCAAGTAGATTGAAGAATTAGAGTCAAGAATGAGGTTGCTTAGTCAAGGTGTAATGTAAGGTTTAGACCCAATAGAATATCCCATGTCTAAAGACACCCCATCCACACTCATTCAAGAGAGTTATCAAGTTACATCTGATGTGGATGAAGTGTTGTTCAAGTGAAGGGAAGAGAATCAATTGATTTTAGCCCAAGGTTTAATTCCTCTTCCTCATGAACCTATCCATTCACCCTTCACTTCATTCCCTTCTAAAGAGGACCCTCTTTTGAGGGAAGCAAGTGAGCAAATGAAAATGTATTTTTTGGATGATCAAGAGGCTATTATGAGTGGTGATGAAGATGAAATAATTATAGGTACTTCCCATGAGCATCATCATGGTGATCATCATCATAAACATGAGGTGGAAGGCATTATCAAAGATTAATAATGTAGTCAAATAATATTTCAAGAGGTAGTTGTTCTAGGAGGTTTTCATGAGAATAAGGTTGAAGAAGTGACTCTTGAAAGTGACATGATTCAAGGAGAAGATATAGGTCACACATACATGAAAATGTTTTAGAAATATGAAGATGAGATTGACAAACTTCACTTGTCAATGTTGGATGCAAATGTAAGCATGGTGAGCTCTCTTTCCATTTGTTTGATGAACCTTCTTGTTGCTTTGATGAAGATAATGACTATTAAATGGGACCTAAGTTGAATAAGGTTCAAGAGCATGTTTTTGAGTAGCTAAAGACTCTTGTTTGTGAACAATAATGAGAGAGATCAGTTTGGTTTGATAGAGACTTTGAAGGAGTTCTTAAGCAAAAAAATGATGATTTTTGGAATGAGTTAGAATGTTTTTACCTCAGTTAAAATATTACTCTTCACCCTTCCTCAAGAGAGCTATGATGAAGCAAGAGACTAATTTGAAAATCTTCTCCAAGAGATAGACAAGGATAAGTTGGTCCATGATGCATACCAAGAAAACCATGAGCCAAATGAGCTCTATAATGAAGATATTGTAGCCATGGATCCATTGATGGACTACATCAACATGAAAGACCAAAATGAAAAATGTCTCAAAGAGAAATATGAATATATGGATTTTGAAGACATGTTTTAACATGATGCGTTGGAATACATGTCAATTAAGATGGAAAAAGAAAGGCAAGTCACCAATTTTTCACTCCAATAAATTACTTGGATATCACCATGATCTTTCTTGCCATGAAGGAGACCTAAGAAGTTTCCTCTTTTATCGAAGAGGGGGGAAAATGTATCAAGACAGATTTACATATTAGTTTGCTTTTAGTTATGTCTTGTTTTTCCCCTGAGTGCTTATGCACATGTGCTTGTCTTATGTCTTGCTTTGCTTTGTGTCTTGTTTGTTTTGTTCTTGTTGTGTCTTGTGTCTTGTAGCATGGGTTTTCCTTATGATCTAGTGTGTTGTTTAAGGTTTTGAGTCATGGCCAATGTTTCCTTGTTTGAGTGTCATTAAATGACTTTATTCCCAATGGATTAATTGTGTTACTAGTCTGGTTAGTACAATAGGTGTACTACCCCTCTGAGTCACCAATTTGTTGACTAAATTTTGTCCCTTCAAGCCAAAATTGGGCACCCCTATTTGAAAACTTAGCTGCCTAAGTCTATACCTTTAGTTAGGTCTAGTATGTAGGTTTCATTTAGAAGAAGTGTTCTATACAAGCCTGTAACAAATGTACAAGTCCAATTCTTTTAGAAAGTTTGGTTTTGGTCTTTTTCTAAGAATTTGCATAGTAATCCTTTTGAGTCTTTTGTTTTTGACTAAAGTGTTAATTTTTTAGACTTTTACTTCAGTAAAAGTGCCAAATTCTTCTAGACAATTTGTTTGAGACAAATTTCCTAAAGATGAAGACTAATTCCTTCAGGAAAATTATTCAAACAATTTCCCTGAAGGACCTTTTCAGGGTAAGGGATCATTTTCAAAATTTTTGAAGGGTAGCCTACAAGTTCATACGGGTGATTCTATAGGAAATGGTCCACTTCATTATTTTTGAAGTATAATTTTTTCAAAAAAATGTCCCAAGCAACTTTCTTGAAGGGCACTTTGGAAAAATGTCACCTTCAACTTTTCTGAAGGGCACTTCAGTTTTTCAAAAGGGCATTTGTAGGAAGGCTGAAAGGTACTTGACAAAAAGTCTGAAGGGCACTTCAGATTTCTTGAAGGGGCATTTTTAGAAAGCTGAAAGGACACTTAAAAAAAGTTTGAAAGATTGTTTTCATGGGAAGGTGGACCAAACAAAAGTTCCAAAAGGATACTTCTCAAGTCAAAGGGGTCATTTGTAAGATTCCAAAAAGAGTCAATTCCTTAGAGAGATGGCCCAAACACATTTTTATGAAAAGGGACTTTCAGAAAAGGCCTGAAATATTATTCATAATAAATTATCCATGGAATTGTCTAAAGGAGAAGTCCAAGGGAAACATGAAGTCTGAGGGAAATAAAGTCCAAAGAAAATACCCAAAGGATGATGGCCCACAAAAACTCAATTTCAAACTATGGAAAATAACTATTGGTGTCAAAAGGATTAGTGAGAACCTAAAATAAAATAAGAGGTAACAAATGGAAAGATCCTGAGCATCTAGTCTAGACAAAACAAGTGAAAAATAGACATGTTGATGGTTCAAGTTGTTGCTGACAGCTGACCCAAATCAAGGAGCTTCCATGAAATTGACAAACACATGTGTCCAGAAGATAGCTAGTAGTTTGAAGGTTAATTTTATAACTATCAACATGAATTCCATTTCCCTTGAATAGTGTTATGTGTCGACTCTCTTATTTTTAGTTTCAAATGTTCATGGATGGTCTTTGATGGAGGTAGTTTTCTTTGCCAATTCTGAAGGTTTTATGCCACTTTTCACCATTATTATGACTTGTTTTAGATAAGTAGACCTCTTCACATGACACAACTCACCTCACCCCTCTTTTACATGTAATTATAACTAATATCCTCAAGGTGACACATGCCCGCATGACCTTTAGACTTCCTTTGCTTGATATCTCTCTCAAAGCTATATATATGCATTTTTCGGCTCTTTTTAATAGCCTCCATTGGTTATTGGAAAAAATCTTGCTATATTTGTACTTGAATAGCTCTTGATGAAATATACAAGTGTTTTTGCCACTCATATGCTGTAATATTGAGTATTGACTTGAATCTTGTTGGTCTAGTCTAGTGAAAGATTATCTTTTCTAGCTTGTACTCTTGATGGTCTACCAACTTACAGAAAGGAGATTGTTGCAGGTCTTTGCTAGTATTCTTTTCTAAGAATAGAGATATCCTATAAGTGGTATGTGATTGTATCCCTCTCTGAAATCATTCATTTCCTTCCTAAGAATCATATACCTTCTTGAATCTAGCATATGAAACATTGATGTAGTATTGAATCCTGAGTTGTGAGTCTTGTGTGAGAAACACCTTGTTTATCTTTAAGTAGTGGTTTTAGTCGATTGGGAGGACATTATATATTGTTGCATCATCATTTGGTTTCTTAATTATTTTCCTTACCCCTTTTCATACACAAAATTTTAAATTAGAGATAGAGAGAGAGAGAGAGAGAGAGAGAGAGAGAGAGAGAGAGAGAGAGAGAGAGAGAGAGAGAGAGAGAGAGAGAGAGAGAGAGAGAGAGAGAGAGCTTTAAAGGTGCATCAAGGGGAGTTAGCCCCTTATCTAGAGATTCTTCTTAGTGAAATTGTCACCCATAGCAAGAGAGATGTTTCCATTGCCCCACTTGGATGAAGAGAGATGAAAATTTTCTCAAGGGTGTGAATACAAGTGACAAAAATCACCTTTATCATTTTCTCATGATATGCCTTAGAGTCTATGAGTTACACTACAATTCCCCCTCCTCCCCGAGCCCCCACCATGATCAAATTTTTTTAATACTATTAGAAGAGAAAAATTACATACCAATCATTTTTTTCCATCACACCTATAACTTAATCCATTATAGTTTTTTATTTGACTTCAAATATTATAAAATTTTGGTAACCAAGGAGGTGAGCTAAAATTGTGCATACTTTATGTGCTCTCTAATCACTTGTTTGATAAACTTCCTTACTTTGGCCATTTTATCCTCCAAAATTTGATTATGTTGGAGAAGTTACAATATAACATTTCAAAGGTTGGATTGAAATATATGTTATCCTACTATGTTTCTACTACCAATTTTCAAAAGATTAAGGTTATTTTTTGGTAGAGTGGTGAATAGGAGATGCATTATCAGTTGTATTTATTTTATATGTTGTGACTCACAACTAGGTAGTGAACATGAAAGATTCATTATTTTTATTGTCATGCATTATATTTCTATTCATCATGAACCTAATGTATCACCTCCACCTTGAAAACATTCCTCATTTAAGATTGATTTCCTAGTTGTTGAACCTATAACTTTTTTCTTAGGGTTCTATTATGCTTCTCATTGGCCTTGTGACTTTGTATCCAACCCTTGGTTTATAGGACTTATAGCTTTTTATTTATTCTATATTACACTTATGTCATGAGTTGGGAATGTATCTTGTATATGTTCATACTCCTATTGATTATTTTTATGTAGTTACATTTTATATGTTACTTTTGCTTCTGTCTCTTTATCTCATTCAGATTTCTATTTTTATTATTTTTCAGTTTATTCATTTTATTTATCTTCTTTCTCTTCATATTTTTAATCATTTTCTTGCTTATAACCAAAACCTTTTTCTCAAAATGCCTTCTTATTTTATTACTTATCACATAGTTTCTTTTATTTATCTCCAATTTATTTCCCAACCTTTTCCTCATCTACCTATTCTTTCACGTCCTTGGCTTTTTACTCTTTCTTCTTTGATTATTTATCTTGATCAGATTGATAGTGAATTTATATCTCATGTAATTTTTTGGATTAGGAATATTTTTGTTTATCTTATTTTTACATTGTGTATATTTAGCTTCTTTTTCTACTTGTTATTACAACTTCATAATACCACTACTTGGTTTTCTTCATCTGCTCCCAATGGAGTTCATTCAGGTGAGTGTGAGAGGGTGGTTTTTCATATCATAGGTCAATAAATCTTAATAATTCCCATAAAATAGTTGATATATAATTTTTTTAAAATTTGACTAAAAGAATGCATAATTACCCTCATAGGTTCCATGATGATCTAGGGATCTTAGAAGGAAAATTACTCACAAAAGGAGCTAAATTTATTGGTAAAATTATGATTTTTAGGGTGAATTTGGTGCATTTTATTATGATATTGATGGATATGGGAGTGGGGAATGCCATAGAGAATTTAGAGGAGAGGAAAGGATTATAGAAGGAGATTTCATTGGTGTAAGTAACACCTTCAAGGGAAAAAGTGGCGTGATTAATTTTGGTGGAGACTTTTTTAGAGATTATGGTAGATTTTATGCAATGAATTATGAAAATGTTTCTACGAGAGAGGGAGATGGTTCAAACCTTTGTATTTCATCTCGAGTTACTTGTTTTAAAATTGATTATTTATTCCAAGCTGATGCAAGTGATTTATGTATTTTTCTGCATTTCTTTCCTTAAATTCTCCCTCTTTGATGTTTCATGCTCCTCCTAATTTATTTATATGATTTTAGTCTTGATACAACATTTTAATCCACCAAAAAGCTCATATGGATTATTTTACCATCCCTTGAGCTTCCTATAAACTATCTTGAAAAGGATTACCTTTAGAACTTCCTCTTCACTTGAAGACTTAACATGCATTAACAATAGTGGTGTGATTTTTTTCACAAGATCCTATTTTATATTTATTGTAAGGGACAAATTTTTATTGGTTGATGTTCATATATAACATTTACATCAATCATTTATGCATAAAATTACTTTCCTATAGGTGCACTTAAAATAGATTCTATAACCTCTATATGCTATAAGTTGTTTGAACTTATGTACATACTGAGGGACAATGGCATGAGTGGAAGATTAAATATTGAAGATTATACATAATTTTGTCTTGTATTTATGTGGTTTTTAGAACCTCTTATAGAAACCACTAGATCTCATATGTATTTAATGGAATCACATGCATGTATTGGAGTGCATTTCCCTGGAAATAAATTTGAGAAACTCTAAATTTATCATAATCCCAAAATAGAAAGAGTCTTGATAACATTGAGTCTAATTCATTCTTTTTTCCCCTTCTTTTGGAGGATATATGTGTCGTTGTGAGTTTTTAACCTTCCTTTTTGTCAATGTTTTTTATTTTATTCCATGTAGTGGGAATTATCACAAAGGTTGTTATGATCATGTTGTGTTGTTTACTTAGTTCTAACTTGAATATATCCTTAGTACCACATATGTGTGATTGAACGACTAATACCTTATGTAATTTTGTGATTGAGACCAACAGTGGGAGGTATGTTCTTATCTCTCTTCAAATATGGGGGTTATCATATGTAAACTCTTGTTTCCTTCATTCAGTTCCTTATTTTCTATTTTTATACACCCAATTCCTTATACACTTGAAGATCAAATTCCAAAAAGTGAAAACCAACCAAAAGTCATCTTAATAATTCATGGTCATTTATAGGGAATTCTTATGTATGAAACAAATAAGAAAAACAAGGAATTTGTACTAAACGCCTTACGTATTTCCATTCAAAAATTTATCCATTTTTTTAATGACCTCATTAGTAAAAATTATGTATAATTAAACTCCTTGGATAAGTAAATCCATTTATGCATAATATCTACTACTCCTATGGTCACTTGTTTACTCCTTTAGTGGTGTGTAATTATCTCTCCAAGATAAATTATTATAAGACTTGTATAATTTAGCTTTTGACAAAGTTTATTAGAGTTACTTAAGTTGTTCTCAAATCTTACAATCTTTGATTTATCTATAGACACAATGGAGTGATCATCATCTAGTAGGGCTTGAGTTATTTCCCATATCTAATAGTCTAGTTTCATTTCAAACCATCTCTAAATTAATCACAATTCATACCTGTGACAAAAAATAAAATCCCCCATTGTTTAATAAATAAGTAGATTTTAGAAATACTACATATTTCAACCAAAAATTGGTAGGAGAAATAATCCATCTACATTTGAACCTTTGAGTGGATGATGTCATGAAAATTCACTTGGTACTTTGGTTATAGTGGTGGTCCTAGATCAACAAAAAAATGTTTTTACGCCTTGTAACCTAGATTATAAGGCTCTACATCATTCCACTTAATTTTCTTGAGTGTTATTACAATCTCCATATTCTATTCTCATATTCTATTAATGGAAACATGTTATCTCTTATTTTTCCATCATACTTTGCCACTTTGGTATTATCAACCTTATGAATGGATCTATCATTTAATACTATTTGTGGCATGCCATAGTCTCCCTAAATTTATTTTATACTTCTTACACACCTCCTTTATCTATTATTTTTCTTTGTTTCAATTGAACATTTCAAATTCTCACTTTATGTTATGAATTTCAATATTTTTTTCATTGATAGTTTGAATTATTTAAGATCTATATTTTTTTAAAAGTGCTTTTCCCATATCTAGAGAGAGATCCATCATCTAATTCATGTGATGCTTGATTTTTCATTAATGGACTAGCTATTTGAGAAGTGACACTTGAATTTTTCATAGTTCCTTCTTTAATTCATCACTTGATTTTTTTTTTACCATCAATGTCAAATGTTTAGCTTTTTAGAGCTTATTTTCTATTTTTTAGTTTGAATTGTAACAAAAACTTGCACCATATACTTCCACATTTTTATTTTTAGGGCCATTTAATGTGTTATTCTTTGCATGCCATTCCTGAACTTAACTGACTTTCAAGGTATCATAGATCCTCTCAAAAATCTAGTTTATCCTACTTATTTTATGTGGGACTGATAGCCTTTATTTATCATTTTCCTTGTCATATTTTTTATATGCATTCATCATTATAGACATAAAAAATTATTCTACTATTGACTTTGATATTAAAACACATGCTAAAAATGAAATGCTAACCTACGTGTGCCTGATGGCACTTATTTCTAGTGTTTTAAATTCCTTTTTAGTGATTTTAAGGCTTAAGCTAGTGCTATTAAATTCCATATAAAAGTACCCCCTTAAAATATTTCTAAAAAATTATTCCCAAATCTTTCATATAATGGCTCATATATGGTATTTTTCACCATATTTACAACTTTCTTGGGTGTGCTTTATTCTGCTATCATACAATATAACTAACTGAGCTTATTTAAATGATTTATTTCACTAGCTTCAATAATGCCACACTTTATTAGTAAAATTTATTACCTATTGGATCTAATTTAACACTAGCAATGTCTCTTCCATGCATGAAACTTTTGAAAAATTATTTTCCAATGACTCTTTATGACCATTTTTATTTGCATGCTTAGATTACTATAGTCCAGTAGAATTAATTCTTCTATATAATATACCAACTTAAAAAATTTGTGTCATATAGATTGTTTATAAGTGGTTTTATAAGTTGACAAAGTCACTTGAATCCTTTTTATCTTGTCATCCCTTTGCATGTTAGAATATTTTGTTATCATTATTTATAGTACCTTATTGTATACTTCATATTGACAATTGGATTACATGTTTAAATACACCTAGAAGTACATTTTCACTACTGCTCAGGAACACAAAAACATTGACAACAAATGTTGTCAATGTTTAAGTTGTGGTTGTATAACTCTTGTTCTAATGCTTTATAACCAAAAAATGGCACTACCAAAACATCTGAGGGGTAGATAAATTATAGGACCAGGTTATTGGCCTCCCATCAGGCCCAAACAAAAAACCCACCACTCATTTTAGCCTCAAGAATGCCCTTCCTAATACAAAAAAAATAGATTTTTGAAACCTAAGTTTAAGACATATGTAAAATAAAACCACACAAAGTTAAATAATTAAGACAACACTAATTTATACACTATCCACCCTAGATACAATAATGAGGTGGATTGGTGTAGTCAAAAATCAAGAGGAGCTAGTTTGCCTATCCAATGAAAGAGGTCTCTAATTTGAGGTTTTTAATCATATTTTGAGATTTAATAAGACTTAAAAAGATGCCTACACTTAATTTCCATGCTTAAGGTGGAGGAACAGCCATAAGTATGGATCCTACATTGAAAACCATGCAATATCATGAAAATGCTAGTGAATGCCATGAGAGTGGCAACTTAAGAGTTAACAATCAGTTACATGCAAGTAATAAGGAATAAATTATAAATGGGGAGATAGTTATACCATGATATCCTAAAAAATAGGCTTTCAATAATGTCAAACATGCTAGCCCTATGCCTTGAGAAAGTAAATAGTCATTTGATGGAGTCAAAGTAGCATTGAAGGTGTTTTAAACTACCGTATAATAATTAAACTACTTCATGGGAGTTAAAAATAAGTTAGTTAAATAAAAAATGAAGTATTTAAGGCAAAGTCATGGTGAGTTAAGATCAAAATGGAATCAAGGATACCCCATCCCTAAATATAGGTTAACTCATGAAGGCATTTGACCATGTCAAACACTGCAAATAGCCATGATGCTCCTTCTCTGCATTTCTTAATTCAAGGCAACGTCAATTCAAGGACAAATGATAAGTACTTTAAGAAATATTCTGTTATCTTTAAGAATATAAAATTATTTACTGACAATGCCAATCATGTGAAGGTGGAAGCTTATCTGGCACCACTAACTTACATAGAATTATTATTAATTAAAAAATAATTTCATATGTACTACCTATAATGTAAAAATAATTTGGTAAAATTGATTAAATCTACATTTTGAAAGTCAACATCCCTGTGTATTTCAATCTAATGAACCATTAGGATTTGCTCTACCCTTGATAATATCAAGAATAGCTTCATGGTTTGACTCAAATTAATATTCATTACAAGAACCAAATTTGAATAATGCAATATCTTCTTATGCATTTGAAACTCTTCAAACAACCATTGAACTAATTTTTTTATAGGATATTGTCAAAACCAAGTTCTAATGACTACCATTGACCTAGTGGGATAGTCAATGTTTTCTCTATCTATAATGAGGAAAGTTAATTTTTTATTTCTCTCTACACACTGACACAAGTGCTAATTTGTGCCCTCTTAATTTTAATTATCTAAAATAAGTATAAAAACATTCCCTATATCACAAAAAAAAATTACTGACACTATGAAGATATATAATGAGAATAAATTATACATAATGAAAAATATTCTACTTGGTTGCACTAGATGAAATACATGGTCAAAGTCATCTGATAATGTCATATTTGTAAGTTACAATTCTATTGTAACCTAGTATGTGTTGAATGGAATAAGAGGTATGGAACTTTAATCATCCACCCACTCTTGTGACTCACACTCATTCCAAATAGAGTCCATGTATGTAGAAAAAAAACATGTCAAGTATCTCATATGAATAGTCTAATATCTTGTATCTGAGCTAAAAAATGAATGGAGATCACTTAAACCCATTATAGTCATACAATCCTCATACTTTTCCAAGTGTTCTTCTTCCATCAATCGTAAATGTCTATGAATAATAGAATTTGGTTGAGCACCATGACACATGTTCTCATTACACCATTCAACCATAATTTTTGTATCTATAAAATCAACAACCTCTTCAAATTTCAACTCCTCTCTTGTAACAAATCTTGTTTACACATTCTACAACACTATCATGCTCCCCTTCTCCATGGCTAGTCTCATTGAAATTCCAAATATGTTTTACACCAATTATAATGTGCATCCTGCTCAACCAATAAAATATTTATGCATTTTTGAATTACAATGTGAAATTATCTGACAAAATGTAATGTTGATTGAAATTAATTTTATTTTGACTCAACTATTCATATAAATTCTAAAAACAACCTTACACGTACTCTAAATAATGTGATCGATCATCACTGATATATAAATGGTACTCTCTTAATATTTTATGTTGTTTATCTATACTATTAGGTGCATGAATGAATTATATATGCATGCATATGTCAACTTGTGATGAGTTGTAATACTATGATTAAACTTCCATTTGGGGTTTAAATGTGTAACTTTGAGCAAATTCAACTAATGAAATAAATAAACCAAGTGAGAATGTATCCTTGATTATCTTTAAATTTTTATCCAACCATTTAGCCCTGTGTGTGTACCTTGCATACTCATAAATAATTTTCTCCTTAAAATTGACCAAAATTGTGGAAATAGGTATCATTTTTGTAACAAGCTCACACCTTTTAGATTATTTAACATATTTTACTTGATAAGTCACTAATTTATATTTTTCTGAACCAACTAATTCCTATCAAATTGCACTTGTCCTCTCCTCATGGATATAATTTTTTAATTTTGGCAATCCACCATAAATGTCATAATTTTCATCTAAAGATGATTTCTTATAAAATAATTATCCATCCGGTCTTTTATAAAGAATACTTGGAATATCTATGGCTGATTTTGGTGTAAATTTAATTTCACACTCCAAAATATTTTTAGTATGCAAAGTACAATGAATATGGTGAAAAACATCATAGTGCATTGAAAATTAAACATGATGCCTACAACAAAAAGTGGTCCATCTATGATTTATTTTTACAAATAAAAGTCTTAGCCATCTCAAAATGTCTTTGACAAATAAAAATATGTAGGTATTTGTAAAACAAATTAGAGTACAATTATGTTGGATTGATATCCAATAAATGTCTCAGATGTGGTTCATGGTTATGAGAACCAACTCTTCTTTTCACTATATCTCTTGAATTAGGTGAAACTCTTATATTGTCTTTCCAAAATTGAGCAAGTAACTCTTTGAGATCATCAACTATAGCCTTATCCTTTCATAGAAGCCTAGTAGAGAATTTTGAGAGCTCGTTGGTATTAGGATCATTAAGTCTTTCACATCTTTAAATTTATTTCATTAATGTTTTTATATTTATATTAAGTGTTTGGATTGTTTTTAAAAGCATTCATTTTTCCCTATTTGGAAACATACTGTACAAGTTATAAATATATGCCATAAAACATTACAATCTTAGGTGTGTGATTTTGGGCCTATAGTATGATAGGCATCATGTAGATTTTAACCAATTTCATTGTTTTCATCATCCATGTTAGATGTTATTGGTGTTAGTGTGTACATTATAGTTCTCATCTTAATCAATTTTATCAAAAAAATAAATAATTAACATCTTTGACTATGATAATCCAAATTATGAATGAAATTATCCCAAATTTGTTGAGTAAGTCTTCTTGAATGACGATTAGACATTTTTTCTATGCATTAGTTCTAAAATATTTTCATCGACTTCAATTAAGTACTTGTCTTTTCTATGCATAATTCTTGGATGTGTGATTAATTGTGGAATTTATTGAGAGGGTGTTTCAAAATCTTTACTACTTTCATTTTTAAGAGGTGGGATGAAATTTTATTCTTTTTTTGTTTATTATATATTTCCATGAAATTTTCTTGATTGTTAATTTCATCATTATTTGTTTCCATCAATTTTTTTTCATTCATAGGGGTTGAAGCATCATAGATAGACTCATCATCAATAAAATAAAAAATGGAACTTTGAATATAAACTTGCAACATTATATAATTAATTATTATCAATTCAATTCATTATGGTCAATTTCTATTAAGCATGAAATATACTGAGAAGGGGGTGAATCATTATATTATATATCTTTTACTTAATATAATTTATTTTCTTTAACCACTTAATCACACATTCAAGATATGCAATAAAAATTAAACAATAATATGCACCACATGAGAGAGAGAGAGAGAGAGAGAGAGAGAGAGAGAGAGAGACCAAATTTTTACGTGGAAACCCAAAGTGGAAAAAACCATGGAGAACAATCTCAAGTATATGAATGAGCACCAACTCAAATTACAAAAGTTTGAAAGCACCAAATTGAAGGAGCACCAACCCTTTTGCCGAGCATCAACACAACAACTATTTGTGAGCACCAACCCATAGGATCACCAACCCCTCTTGTGTATAAAACACAACTATCTCTCAATGTTGTTTACTCAACAAATGATAGAACTCTACAATATCTCCTACTTTTATCTCTTTGAAAATAAATACAAACCATGCACTCTCTTGAATATTACAAATGGCTTCTCAATCCTTTATTTATATCTTTCCAAATGACCTTTGGCATTCACCCTTTATAACCCTTAAATCCTTATAGAAAATGGCACCAAACTTGCATGACCCTTCATATCCTTACATTTGAAAAGTTACATGGTGACCCTTCATAAGCAAATACGTCCTTTCCTCTTTTGTCTTTATCTTGGTGACTTTTCATATTTCTCAAATTGTCCCTTCATAAAAAAATGTGCCATACCCTCTTTTATCTTCACATGGTGACTCTTGGAATTCCTCAAGATGACTCTTCATGAGAAAATGCATCCCATTCATATTTTGTCTTTACCCCATGACTCTTTAACTTCTTCATGGGACCTCTTTTGAGTTATATGAAACCAATAATATATTCATTAATATTAAATAAATATTAACACACATTAGCCAAGATATGAATATTATAAAAATTATTAAATACAATGGGGTATTTATCATCAATGCTAGACCTTTGACATCGATGATAATATTTCCAAAAATTTCCCCCTTTGTCATTGATGGCAACTTCAAACTGAAACTACCACATCCTAAAACATACACATATTGCCATCTAAAAAACATAAAATAACTCCCCCTTACCGTAGCAACCTATACCTATTCCCTATACCTATTTTACACATGTACCTATACTTATTTCTATTTTTCTCCCCCTTTGACATCAATGGAAAAGGGCCTATCCTGGAGATAAAACTTAGCTCCCCCTTAATTGATCCTAATCTTCAATGGCAGGAAGTAAAAGAAATTACTCTCAACTTCTCCCATAGATGCTTAAATATGTCTTTTAGTAGTGCTTTTATAAAAATATCTACAATCTACTCTATAGTACTGATATATTCTATCTTAACCTACTCTCTCAAGAAGTGATATCTGATGGGAATATGTTTTGTTCTTGAATGCATCAATAGATTCTTCAAAATATTAATAGCACTTGTGTTGTCACAAAAAATAGAAATAGGTTCATCATATTTTACCTTGATATCTTCCAAAGTTTACTTCATCCAAATCACTTGAGTACAACACAATAATTTTGTAATATATTATGCTTCAGCTATAGAAAGTGATACTAAATTCTGCTTTTACTTAGCCATGATACTAAGCTATCATGGAGAAAGAAAGCTCCTCCACTTTTACTATTTCTATCATCCAAGCAACCTACCCAATCTGAATTTGTATAAGTAACCAAAGTGAAATCTCTACCTATGGGATACCATAATACATAATCTAATGTCCCCTTGATATATTTAAATATTCTCTTCACCAACTAAACATGACTATCTTTTGGATCTGATTGATATCTTGCAACCATACCTACTACATGCATGATGTCTAGCCTTGATGCTGTCAAATATAAAAGACTACCAATCATAGAACTATACAAATATTTTTCTATAATAGGTGAATCTTCATCCTTTTTCACTTTATTTTCTATACACATTGGTGTGTCAATTGGTGCATAATCCTCAAAACCAAATTTCTTCAACATTTTTTTGGCACATTTACTTTGAGATATAAAAATTCCTTTATCTGACTAAAATATTTATAACCCTAAGAAAAATGACAATTCTCTAAGACTAGACATCTCAATTTTTTTTTGCATAGTATCAAAAAATTCTTTTGTCATCTTTTCAATGTTTCCTCTATAAATGATATCATCAACATATACCACAACAATCAATTGATGCTCACTTTCGATTTTGATATAGATATTACTGTTAGCAAATCCTCTCTTGAAACCTTGAACCTATAGGTACATATCGAGTCTTGCATGCCAAGCTTTGGGAGCTTGTTTCAATCCATACAGTGTTTTCTTCAATCTGCATACATGTCTACTAATATTTGAGAGAATAAATCCCTCAATCTTCTCAGTGTAGACCTCTTCTTCTAGATTCCCATTTAGGAATGCAGATTTGACATCCACCTAAAACACTTTAAAAATTTTAACACTACATATGTAAGAAACATTCTAATAGCCTCTAGCTTTGCCACTAGTGAAAAAGTTTCTTCAAAATATATTACTTCAATTTGAGCATATCCTTTACATACTAATATTGATTTATTCCTGATCACTTCACTATTTTCATTCAACTTATTTCTATAAACCTATTTTGTTCCTATCACATTATAATCTTTTGGTCTAGGCACTAATTCCCAAGTATCATTATTTTCTATTTAATTTAATTCTTCATCTATTGCCTTAACCCAATGCTTATCATGTCTAGCTTCTAAAAAAGTTCTAGGCTGAATTTTAGATAACAAAGAGAAATTAACTTGCTCAAATTCACTTACCATCATTCTTCTAGTGTGAATTCCTTCATTTATGTCCCTAATGATGTCACTTTCATTATAATTTATTTGGACATATTTGGATGGGGATTTGGTGTCATTTTTATCCTTATTCTCATCTTTTTCTGATTCTTCAAAATCTTCCTCTTCAATGATTTCAAGAATGTCTATTGGACACTGATTCTTTGTGTTCCATCTCCTTCTATCCTGACACTTGCACTTTCAAATATTTTATTGGTTATTTTATTATAACATTTATAAGATTTATTTTTGAAAGAATAACCAAGAAATATACCTTCATCTACTATAAATTAAAACTTACCAAAATTTTCATCAATTCTCTTTATGAAGCATTTGCTGCCAAAAACTTTGAAATAATAAACTATTGTTGGTTTGTCTTTCTATAGATCATAAGGAGTCTTGTCATTATTAACTCTCAATAATGCTCTATTCTAAATATGCATTATTATAGCAACTGTCTCTCTCTAATATTTATCTGGTATCTTGGATTCATTTAGCGTTGTCCTCACCATCTCTTGAGCTGTTCTATTTCTTTATTTAACGACTCCATTTTACTATGGAGCTCTAGCTGCTGAATAATATATTTTTATTCCATGGTCTTCACAAAACTCAATAAACTAATCTGACATGAATTCTCCTCCTTGGTCTAATTTTAGGCACTTAATATTCAAACTGGTTTCATTCTCAACTAATGCTTTGAAATGTCTGAAAGCTTCTAATTTTTTCTTTAAAAACATTACCCAAGTCATACATAAAAAATCATCAATAAGTAACATGAAATATTTTTCACATTGAATAATTTGAGTTTTCATAGATCTACACAAATCAATGTGAATAAGCTCTAACATCTGAGTGGTTGATTACTCTTTTGTTTTGAACCACTTTCTAGCCTGCTTCCCATGCTGACAAGGTCCATAAAGCGTGTCAGATGGCTTTGTAATTTTTGAAAAAAATTTGACTGCTAGCTTATTTTTTATGTTGACAAGATTATCAAAATTTATGTGTCCCATTCTCCTATGCCATAGCCAACTTTATTCAATCTGACTCAAACAACATCTTTTACCTTTGATGTTTGATAACATATATAAATTATTGCTTGTTCTTTGAACATTTACAACCAACACATCTGAATCTTTTCTCCTAATTTTATAACCTTCTACATAAAAATTTAGTGTGTGCCCCTAATCACACATTTGACTTTCACTCAAAATATTATACATAAGACCTTATACATATAAAACATTTTTAGTTTTAGTTCTACCATTATCCAGACTTAGTGTACCTTTTTTGGTAATTTTGGTAGTAGTATTATCTCTAAATTTTGCTATGCCACCATTGATATTCTTCAAGGTTATAAAATTACTCTTGTCTCTTGTCATGTGCCTAAAACATCCACTATTAATAAACTAGGGCTTTTCTTTATTTCTTGCATGCAAAACTGTCTGTACCAACATAGATTTTTTAGGTTGTTTTTTCTGCTATGAACCTATCTAAACTTTCTTCTTGATTAATGAGCCTTGAAATTTTGGTATTTCTTGACTGAATTGAACACACTTTTATTATACTAGGTTATGTGTCTAAAGTTATTACACTTGTAACATATTATGGCCTTTTCATTAATGCATGATAGAGAGCAAAATAGTTGTGGCTTCTACTTGACTCTGCATGACTTTCTTTCTCCTTATTTCTAAAATTATTATCCCTTTTTCAACATTATATTTTATTATGACCATATCTATTATAATAAAAATAGTAACCATAAAAATAGGACTGATTTATGTATCTCTAACCTAATTGCCTTTTGTAGCTCTGTTCCTTCTAGCCTTCTTTGTTTGAGATGTCCTCTGTATTCTTAACTTCTTCCCTTTTTATTTACTCTTTTATAATAGCTTCAACATAGCTCTTTCCTTTTTCTCTATTAACCTTATTTGTGAATGTAGTGGCCTCCCTTTTCTCTTTTTTAAATCTGACACCAGTCTTATCTGACATTGATCTTTGACTTTCTAATAGCTTATTCAACATATTAGTTATATTCTCAAATTTTAAATCATTGGCTACTCTATAATTGATTTCTTTATTTATTTTCTTAAGATCTACTTTTAAAGAAGCAATTTCAATAACATACATTTCAAATTCTTCACTTACTTTTTGAAACTATGTCGTTAGATCTTTTTCATTCTTTTTGACTTCTTTAAAGTGTGCTTGTACATCTTTAATTGTTTCGTTTGTCTCCTTTTCATTTTTCTTGATCTAGAGCTTTAATCTTTGATTTTTCAAGTGATTTTTACCCTTCTAAGGCACAAACGAGTTATCCTTCTAGATTCACTTTGGCTTCATTCTATTCTTCTTCGTGATCACTATACTCTTGTTTGTGTAGGCATCTTCATGTATGGCCATGAATAAAATGTCTCTTTTTTTTGAATCACTAACTCCACTATCTTCAGCTGAGCTAGGATATTTAGAATACAAACTCTTCTTCTTGAATCCCTTCTTAAATTTTCCTTTGAAATTATTCTTGAATGTAGACTTTCCTTCTTCATTGTCACTATTACCCTTATCTAGGCACTTAGCTACAAAATGTCCAATCTTTCCACAATTAAAAAATTTAAAAGGTAATTTTCCTTGATATTTACCTGTGCCCTTCTTTGACTTGTGAATGAATAGAGATCCATTTTCATCTTCATCATTTCTAGGACTGTCACTTGATTCTTGAATCTTAGCCTCCTCTTTTTTTGATGTCTTGAAAGCAGCTTCTCTCTTTGAATTTTTCTCTTATTCAGTTTGCATCTCATCTGCCATAAGAATACCATGTAGCTCATCCATCTTTAGCTTGGCTAAATTCTTCATCTCTTCAATTTTCAAAACTTTTGCATCATATCTCAATGGTAGAGACCTCAAAAAAATTTGTACCATAATTAATTATTCTAACTTTTCTCCAAGACCTTAAATCTGATAAACTTTTGATCAACCCACAAAAGATAACTTGCTATATTTTCTTCCTCTTCCATCTTCAAACTCTCAAACTATATTCTAAAAGTTTGAAGCTTAGCTTTTTGAACCTTTCCATTACCTTTATAAATATTCTTAAGTTTTACCCAAGTTTCATGAGCAAATTTACACTGCATAACTTTAACAAAATTTGATTCATATAAACCATATAAAATAGCATTTAAAGCTTTATCATTATTTTCACTTACCTTCTTTTCCACCATAGTAGTTAAAAGGGTCTGTGGCTCTTCATATTCCTCTACCACTGCTTACCAAATATCGAATCCAAAGGCCATAAAATAAGTCTTCATCCTTATGCTCCAAAAAGCATAATTTGTCCCATTAAACAAAGATGCCTTATTTTTAGAAAAATCTTCATATGATCTAGCCATCATGCTTTCCCAATTTACCTTCAAGCTATAAATTTTTTTCCAAAGGAACCTGCTCTAATACCAATTGTTAAGCATGAAATATATTGAGAGCGGGGTGAATCAGTATATTATATATCTTTTACTTAATATGATTTATTTTCTTTAATTATTTAATCACACATTCAAGATATGTAATAAAATTGAAACAATAATATGCACCACACGAGAGAGAGAGAGAGAGAGAGAGAGAGAGAGAGAGAGAGAGAGAGAGAGAGAGAGAGAGTAGATTTTTATATGGAAACCCAAAGTGAGAAAATCCATAGAGAACAATCTCAAGTATATGAATGAACACCAAATTAAATTACAAATTTCACAAGCACCAACTTGAAGGATCACCAACCCATAAGAGCACCAACCCCTCTTGTGTATAAACCACAACTATCTCTCAATGTTGCTTACTCAACAAATGATAGAACTCTACAATATCTCCTACTTTTCTCTCTTAGAAAGCAAATACAAAACATGCACCCTCTTACATATTACAAATGGCTTCTCAAGCATTTATTTATAGCTTTCCAAATGACCTTTGTCATCCACCTTTTGTGACCCTTCAATCCTCATGAAAAATGGCACCAAACTTGCATGACCCTTCATATCCTTGCATTTGAAAAGTCACATGGTGACCCTTCATAAGAAAATACATCCTTTCTTCTTTTGTCTTTATCTTGATGACTTTTCATAATCCTCAAAGTGTCCCTTCATGTAAAAATGTGTCATACCCTCTTTTATCTTCACATGGTGACTCTTAGAATTCCTCAAGATGACTTTTCATGAGAAAATACATCCCATTCCTCTTCTATCTTTACCCCGTGACTCTTTCAATTCTCCATGGGCCCTCTTTTGACTTATATGAAACCAAAAATATATTCATTAATATTAAATAAATATTAACACACATTAGCTAAGATATGAATATTAAAAACATCATTAAATTCAATGGGGCCTTTATCACCAATGCTAGACCTTTGACATCAATGATAATCTTTCTAATAATTTCATCATTGTTTAACTCATTATTTTTAATTAGCTCATTATCTATGTCATTTGGTTCATTGAGATTAGGGTTTATACCTTGTCTACCATGAATTTTTTGCTTTCATATATTGTGTTTCTCTATCAACTCATTCAATTCCTATGGTGTTTTGTTCTACAACATATTCCTCTTCCTCAAATTTGATTTGTCACCCATAAAAGATAATTGATAGCTTTTCAAAGATGGGGTCAAAAGTACATAGGTACCGTAGAAATATGTAGAGAATGTTTGTGGGGAAAAAATATTTGATTTGGGTTTAAAATAGATTTTAAAAAGTGAGTTTTATATATATTAATAATAATGTGATCACATTGTATAATAGCATGATCATGTTATATAACATGATCACATTATTTAATAACATGATCCCATTAATCTAAATACTCAATTTGAGTTAAAAATAGACTTGAGAAGCTAGTTTTGTCTATATTGAGAATAATGTGATCATGTTATACTTAATATGGTATTATAGAATTATTTCATAGGGTTTGGGGATTAGGGCATTAATGCATATGTTTTAGGGATTAAGGATTAGGGCATATGGCTTACAATTATGTTTTAGGGAACTTAGGTATTAGGGATCATGGCATATGGTTTAGGTTTAAGGTTGTATATAAGTCCTAATCTCTCTATGCTATGCAGACCTAATTATCATTATAAAGGATGTTAATTTGGGCTAAATCAATTTTTAAATAGGGATAATTTATGGTTTATAATTTAGGGTATAGTATTTAAGGATTATGTTTCAGGGCTTAGTGTTTAATGTATAGATGGTTTAAGGTGTACATAGGGTCCACTATGATTTTGTGATCAATTATCCCCTAAATCATCACATATTTCTCACCAAGTTTAGTCAATTGGGACAATGAGTAATGTGATTCAGGCTAAACTACTTGTAAGGTGTATACCTAATTATTACTGTAAATGATGTTAATTAGTGTTAAACTAATTGTTTTAGGGTTTAAAATATATGGTATAGGTTATAGGGTTTATGGTTTAGGGCTTGGGGTTTAAGGCCTATAAGGTTTAGGGTTTAAGGTATGTAATATCCCCAAATGAGATATTTGCTAAAAAACTAAAAATCACAACTAACCCAAACTCACACTTTACTAAAAACTCAAATATGATATTATTCTTAAAAATAAACACTTACATTGAAAATAAGATACACTTATTATCATTTAAAAAATTACACAATGCAACCTTCACACCACATAGTTGCAGGAAAGTGAACACTACTAACATCTATTATATTTGACACAATAACTCCATTAATTACAATAATAAATGATACAATAGAAAAAATACTCAACAAATATTATACTATGAGATAACATAACTCATATCATAAAGAACACTATCAATTTATAATACATATATTACATAAAATTTGAAACTTGCACACACATACACTGAAAGACCTGCACACTTATAATACTTCACACAATGACTCTGCTACAAAAACTCTAAAACTACTATCAACCAGCTAATGGGGATCTCACACCACTAAAACCAACAACTCTACTATGAATACCAAGTACAATTCTTAGATGAAATTACCAACACCAACTAGGGAGGATATCTCACCACCAAAATTGGCTATCAATTCTCTGTGGAGTTAATCCAAGGGAAGAAGATTTGAATATAAGTCTAATATCTAAAAGTGGGAGGCTTATGATTTAAAAAATATATATTTACAAAGGATAATACTCTCCATATATATATATATATAATGAAGGAAGAGAAAGAGAAGGAGGAAACTGGGAGAAGATGCTATAAAATTGTGACATGCTATAGTGGTTTCACTATTCACCAACAATGAATATGGGCTTTCACATGTGCAAGGTCCAATTGAAATGCAACTTCATGATTGAAATTTGACCCTTATATGTAACCTCAATCAGTAATAGTAGACCATATTTCCCACTATCCCATATGTATACTCATGAGTCAAAAGATTCCACAACTTTTGACTCCTCCCACATGTACCAAAGATTTCTCACATGTGTCAATCATCTTCAAGATTTACTTTTTGACTCCTTCCACATATGCCAAAAATATTCAAGATTTCATTTTTGATTCCTCTCACATGTGCCAAGCATATTCAAGATTTACTTTTTAACTTTCCCATGGGCCCTCAAATGCTATGCCCCACCTTGTATGTTTAAGAAGAGTGATGAGATTCTCAATCAAATTATCCCCCACATGATCTCTTTATTCCTCCTATATGGCTAAGTGGAGAAATGCATCTCATTTATCTCTCTTCCATTTTCAACAATTAAAAATTACTATATGGGGCATTACCACATCACCAAGTACACCTCATCACTATGACACATCATCATGATTAGTCACTCATGAATAGTCATATGTGAATAGTCCCAAAGAATAGTAACCAATGAATAGTGATCCCACCTTACTATTCCCTTACATCTCCTAACTTAGCCTATAGGAATAAAATAGGCTAATGGTCTTTTGTGAGTGTCTCATTCAGAAGAAAAGGACATTACAGTCTTCCCTTCCCAAAATTACTTACCTAAAAGTAATTATAACTTTAGATGCTAAATAATCTACTCTCCCTCCCACGTACCATCCTCTAAGGGAAATTCCATTCATTTGATTAGGTATTCTTTGAGAAATTAGTTCCCAAACCTCATCTCTCTAACATCCAAGATAACATCAGGAACCAAGACCAACCTACCCTCCTCATCCAATGGTGGCAGCTCATGATATGTCATAACATGATTCTCAAGTGCCTTTTTGAGACAAGAAACATGAAATACATTATGAATATTTATACTTTTAGGTAACTTCAATTGATATGTCACCTCACTAACTTTCTTCATAATCTTGTTAGGGCCATAAAAGTGAGGCTTTAGCTTCTCTGCACCACTCTCATTCAATGTAGATTATATGTATGGATTCAAGTGTAAAAATACTAAGTCACAAAATTTAAAATTCCTCTCAACTCAGTGCCTATCTACATAAATCTTCTATTGATCTTGGGTATGATGAAGATTATCCTTAAGTGAGTTAAAGATGTACTAACTCTTATAAATCCAATCCTTCACCTTATGAGCCTTAATTTCTTCAAATGCTAAGTCTACAAAATACATAACATCATATTCATATAATGCTCAAAAAGGAGCCATGCCAATTGACATGTGATAGGTGGTATTGTAATAATGCTCACCCACATATAACCACCTAATCCACATCATCTGTTGTATTATAACCTAGTTACATAATAAACCTTCCTCCCATTTATTAATAGTATTTATTGTACTATCAGTATGAGGGTGGTAATTAGTGCTTGTGATTATCTCCATGATACCTAGTCTAAATAACTCTTATGAAAATACACTGAGGGACCCATTATCTTGATTATGAATAATGTTCTTTGACAATCCCTAAATTCTGAACACCTCTCCAAATAAAAAAAATCCATAACCTTAGGTGCCTTGTACTCAGAATATGTAGCAAATAAGTGCATTGATTTGGTCAACTAGTCAACTTCTTCAAAGATACAATCTTTTCCCAACATTCTATGAAGAACTGCATTAAAATCCATGGATATATTTTCCCATAACTAAAATATTTCTCCATCATCCAACCAAGATATAAGAATTCCAACTTAAATCAACATGTGGTTTTCCAAGGTAAATAATAATAGATCAAAAACTAATTATATCAAAATCAACTTTCTATAAGTATGATGACAACTGTAAAAATGAGGTCCCCACACATGGACATTGAAGTTGAGCATTATATTGCCCAACATTAACTTGGAAGTGGCTGAAAAACACTCCTAAACAACCTCCTATTGAAAATTCTTCAATTTCCCAACTGAAATTTTTGGTAAACCTTCATGGATGTGTTCAAGCAAAAGTATGAGGTAGTTGATCTAAAATAAAACAATAGAGTCAAAACTAGAATTTTAAACTACCCTTGGATAAAGAACATTTCCCTAGTCACTGTAACCATCCAACATACTTTATTGGTGACTTATATCATGAATTCAAATGAATGAAGCAACTTCACCATGATTTTGTTGTGCTACTCTAATTTTCATATTGGTTTCATTTGAAGGCCTCTTGGTGAAGCTAAAGCCACCTTCTCCCAAAAGAATGCCTCTCATGCAAAACATCTAAGTTCCCTCGCCAAACCTAATGGCTCAAAATTTTTGTGTGGAAACAAGCTTATAATTTGGTTCCAATGAGTCAATCATGAATTGTGAGTATTGTCCCTTCACAAAAATTTTATAACTCACTACACTCCATGTATGATACCTTATGAATTTTTCTTGGATGTATACGATGAATAATTTAACCATATTCAAATCAAGTCCTCTAACTTCCACCTTGGTATGTTTCTCATGATCACAATAATTTAGTGATAATAGAATACCTTCACACCTTATCTTTTTATTAACATGCTTGTCTCTCTTTTACAACACAACATATCCATTCCTATAACTCACATTTCTCCTTTCATGAGTATGATTCTTAATTGAACCAAAACCAATGTGAAAAGTGAATATTATGGTCCCATATAGCATACCTTAGAACTTGACTAAAGTATAGTCATCTCCAATCACCAAAATATGTGTATGTTATCCAAAATGACAAAAATACAAAGATGGCAAAAGTGGCAACCATAAATATGTATTATTTGCATACCTATAGATGCCATCATAATGTTCATATTTCTTTGTTGAATATACATGGGTTTATATGTCTTCCACACCCCTAACCTTGTGAATAACATGGTTGTAAAATAATAAGCTTCTTTTTATATTACAACCTTACACTATCAACTTGTGCATGTCTATATTCCTCTATACCCGAAATAATTTTGATTCTTTCTTTATTCTCATGGAATCAGCCATAAAGAATTTAAAATCAGAATTGAAAACTTTTGTAAAACTTATAAATTTACCTATATCCCATAACTCTTGGTGCCAATAATTGTGTACTTGAATCAAGGAGTCCTCATGACTTATATTACAAATTATAATTTAATTTTATCACCTTTTCTTACATGATTCCTATGAGAATAATAGGACTGAAATGACATAAATGAAGAAAAAAATCTGAATTTTCACCAAACTTACCATGCCTTGGAGTGAAGAAAAACTTATTCTCCCTTTAAAAAGTGGGGCTTGTGGAGATACATTCCATATTATTGGTGAAATCCTATAAGGGTTTATTCCTTCCTATTTATGGAAACTCTAATTCTTTTTCTTGCTCATCAACATGGCCATTTAGTAGTCATCCTCACATAACATTGGTAAATTCATTACAATATCATGTTTAGTATATATCATCTATTCCTCCTTGAATTATTTATGATAAACGTTTTTTGGAAATTCAATCTTAAAAGCCAATGAAATATTCTTTTCTAAATCAAAATCCTTACCTTCAATTATTTGTAGGTGTTCTTTTGCTTGAGTAGTTGTCAAATTAGATTTATTAGATATTTTTATCCATTCACCACACCTTTTTAGGGTCCTCATTACATCTTCTATTATTTTATTCAATGTGGTTAGTTTATTTTCAACCACATTTTTTGGTTCCATTCTTTCCTCCTTCTATAAGAAAATTATCTCCTTCTTGGCAATCTCTTGAAATTTTGGTTCTAACTTTTCTTCTTCTTACAAGAATGAGTTCTTGGGGTTTTGATCCTTTATTTACTTGTGTAAACTTACATGCACAACATTTTCTTCTTTTCATGCTCAAAATCTCCTTCTGGAATGATTTTTGCCACCACTAAGAACTCATGAAAGGACATGGTTGCCTTAATGTATTTTGAGAGAGTTTGATAATCTCTATACAAAATACTAATCTTAGAACTTATGGACTCATTTTTTCTTTTTTTTTTTGGCTACAATTACCTTTTCTCTTTTCTCCAATATATTGTTTCCCTATCACTTAGAATCATCACACAACACAAGACCTATATGGTAGAAAGATCACTAGCTCTGATACCACTGTAATATCCCCAAATGGGATATTTGTTAAAAATATCCAAAAAACACAAATAACCCAAACTCACACTTACTAAAAAACTCAAATATTATATTCTTCTTAAAAATGCACACTTACATTGAAAAACTCATACACTTATTATCATTTAAAACATTAGACAATGCAACCTTCACACCACATAGTTTTAGGAAATAGAACACTACTAACATATATTATATTTTTAAAAATAACTCCATTAATTACAATACCTAATGGTACAATATAAAAAATAATTAATAAATCTTAAAATATGAGATAACACAACTCATATCCTAAACAACACTATCAATTGATAATACATATTTCACATGAAATTTGAAACTTACACACACATACACTAAACGACCGACACACTTACAATACTTCACACACTAAATTTGATACTGTAACTTTGAAATTGATATCAACCAAATAGGGGTATCTCACACCACCAAAACTATAAGATCTGTTACCAATACCAATTTTAATTCTTAGATGGAATTACCGACACTAACTAGGGAGGATATCTCACCATCAACACCATCCATCAATTTTACATGGAGTTAATCCAAGGGAGGAAGATTTTAACATAAGTCCAATATCTAAAAGTAATGGGGCTTATGATTTAAAAATACATATTTATAAAGGAGAAGCCTCTCCATATATAGGTAATGAAGGAAGGAAAATAGAAGGAGGAAACTTGGAGAAGAAGTTAGAAAAATGTACCATGATACAGTGGTTGCACTATCCATCACTATTCACCAATAGTGAATATTGTCTTTCACATGTACAAGTTCCACTTGAAAGGCATATTCATTATTCAACTTTGACCCTTGCATGTGACCTCAATGAATAATAGTAGACTATGTTTCCCATTATCCCATGTGCATAATCATGAGTCAAATGATTCCATAATTTTTGAATCCTCCCACATGTGACAAATATTTCTCACATGTGCCAAGTATCTTTAGGATTTCCTTTTTGAATCATCCCACATGTGATAAAAATTTATCATAGGTGCCAAGCATCATTAAGATTTCCTTTTTGACTCCTCCCACATGTGCTAAAGATCTCTCACATGTCCCAAGCATCTTCAAGATTTCTTTTTTTTTTACTTTCCCATGTGCCCTCAAATTCTACACCCCACCTTGCATGCTTGAGAGGAAGGATGAGAATCTCAATCAATTTTTTCCCTACATGCTCTCTTTATTCTTCCCATGTGGCTAAGCTGAGAAATGTTCCCCATTTCTCTCTCCTCCATTTTCAATAATTAAAAATTACTATATGGGCCATTTCGACATCACCAAGTACACCTCATCACTATTCTATCTCATTACTATGCCACATCATCATGTTTATTCACTCATCAAAAGTGATCTATGAATAGTGATAGTGAATAATAATTGATGAATAGTGATCCCACCTTACTATTCTATTACATCACCTGACTTAGCCTACAAGAATAAAATCAACTAACAGTCTTTTGTAAGTATCTCTTTCTGGAGAAAGGGACATTACAAGGTCAATGACAAAGATAATTGAAGATAATTTGAATCACTTGGACCTATTTATGACATATAATATGTTTTTGGGTTGTCATTATACCCCATTCCATCATGTAAATTGAGTGAATTAGTCAAATGGGGCAATCATTCATGTGATTTAAGCCAAACTAAGCCTTGTGGAATTAATTATTAGTCTAAATTATGTTAATTTGGGCTAAAATGATTGGTTTAGGGTTTAAATGGTTTATATTTAATGTTTAGAGTTTAGGGATTAGGAACTTTAGGGATTAGATCTTAGGGTATAGTTTTTATGGTATATAAGATATAATAATGAAGGCAATAGGGGTAAATTTTTTCTCCTTGAACCTAGATCAGTGAGTAAAGAATGTGATTTTGGGCTCAATTGTCCCCACATCATCATAAATTAAGCTAATTAAGTCAATTGCAATAATTACTATGTAATTTTGACCAAGTTGATCCATCTAAACCTAATTCTTACTATAAAGGATGTTAATTGGGGCTAAATTGATAGGTTTAGGGTTAAAAGTTTTAAAATTTAAAGGTTTTGGGGTTTAGGATTTAAGGTAAATGGTACAAGGTTCAAGTTATAGGATATAGGGTTGAATTACTAAGGTAATTGAAGAAAATTTGATTTTTTTATTTACCTATTTGTGATAATTGCCTTCATGTTTGCATTTGTGATAAAAGTAGGGTTAGTTAAGCCATATATGTTACATATATTATACAATTGATTAAACCATAAACATGGTTTAGGGGTTTAATTTTGTCAAAAATCATGCCCCTAATTATGCAATTTGACTAATTGGATCAATTCATGATAGAATCAAACATAATTTTGCCCCAAATCATATCTTACTCTTGAAGAGATTCAAATTGGTCTCAAATGCTTCCCTTAATAAATCAATGAACTCTTCAAATGGTTAATTATATATGACATGACATTAGGGTTATTTTCGCTCCAAATCACATCATATATGATATAAAATATGTTCATGTGGCTCATTTTGACCTTAATTAGGGAGTAGGGAATTAGCGCATTAGGTTTAGGGATTAAGGATTAAGGCACATCATTTTGGTTTAAGGTTGTATATAAGGTCTAATATCTATATGTCATGTGAATATAATTCTTACTACAAAGGATGTTAACTGGGGCTAAATCAATTGGTAAATAGGGAAAGTTTATGGTTTATAGTTTAGGGTATAATGTTTAGGGTTTATGGTTTAGGTATTAGGTTTTAATTTATATATTGTTTAGGGTGTACATAGGGACCGCTATGTTTTTGGGCTCAATTATCCCCCACATCATCACACATGGCTCATGAATTAGTTAATTGGGATAATGAGTAGTGCAATTTAGGCCAAATTACTTGTAATGTATATAAAAAAATATTAATATAATTAATGTTAATTAATGCTAAACTAATTGGCTTAGCACTTAAAATATAGGGTATATGGTTTATGGTTTAGGGATTGGGGTTTAATACCTATAAGGTTTAGGGTATGTATGGTCCATTGCAAAGATAATTGAGGACAATTTGAATCACTTAGACCCATTTGTGACCATAAAATGTGTTTTTGGGTTGTCATTATACCCCATTCCATCATTCAAATTGACTGAATTAGTCAAATAGGCCAATCATTTATGTGATTTATGCCAAATTGAGCCTTGTGAACTTAATTCTTCGGTTAAATGATGTAAATTTGGGCTAAAATGATTGGTTCAGGGTTTAAAGAGTTTATATTTATGGTTTAGAATTTAGGGACATGGAAATTTAAGGATTAAGGATCAAGATATAGGTTTTACGGTATATAAGGTACAATCATGAAGGTAATTAGGGCAAATTTGATCTCCTTGAATCTAGATATATGAGTAAATAATGTGATTTTGGGCTTAATTAGCCTCTGCATCATCACAATTTGAGCCAATTAAGTCAATTACGATAACGAGTGATGAAATTTTGACCAAGTTGATCCTTGTGAACCTAATTATTACTATATAAAGGATATTAATTAGGGTTAAATTGATTGGTTTATGGTTTAAGGTCTACAATTTAAAGGGTTTAGGGTTTAGGGCTCATGGCTTAGGGTTTAAGGTAAATGGTACAAGGTTTAGGGTTTAAGGTAAATAGTATAGGGTTTAATATATCAGATATATGGTCTAATCACTAAGGTAATTTAAGAAAATTTGAGTTGCTTATCCACCTATTTATGACAATTTCCTTCATGTTTACATTTTTGATAAAAGTAGGGTCAGTTAAGCCATATATGTTTCATACATTACACAATTGATTGAGCCATAAATTTGGTTTATAGGCTCCATTATTGGATAAAACACAAAGAGTGAGAAAGAACTAGATTGTATTAAGAGCATACATTACATATCCAAACAATACAAGAAGTCTTATTAAATAGGCAAAGAATTGAGCCACTTGAGAAACATGTGAAAAGGGTGGGTAAAATAACCAATGTCACCTAACATGAAATAGCTAAGCTCATTAAATAAACTAACCTATTAACCCAAGTGGTTAAGTAAACTAACCAGAGACAAATTACCCTAGTCAATAACCCAAGGTAAATACATAATTACGCCAACACCCTCCTCTAATGACAAAAATTGAAACAAGACCAAGTTTGTCCTTTATGAACTTGTCTGAACCAAGTGGTTTGGTCATCATATCAGCTAGTTGCTCTATAGTGGGGTAGTAGAAGAGTCTTATGTCTTCATTTGTAACCAACTATTAGATGTAATAATGGTGAACCTCAATGTGTTTGGTCTTGGCATGGAATACTAGATTCATCACCATCTTTAGAACACTCTGGTTGTCACAAAAAAATAGAGTAGGCTTTGATGATTCAAATTGATGATCCTCCAAGATTTTCATTATCCACATAGTTTCACAACCTGCACTTACCACAAATTTATACTCTGCTTCTATTAAAGATAATGTCACTCTATTTTTTAGTTTTATTTTCCATGAGAAAAATCTTGAACTAAGAGTGAAAACATACCTTGTTGTAGATTTTTTTGAATCTACTAATCCTACCTAATCAGAGTCAAAATATCTTGAAATCTCAAAATCTACAAACTTCTTATATAGTATGCCAAGGTCAAGAGTACCTTTGACATATCTTAATACCCATTTTTCAGCTAAATAATGTACTTCATATTTTTTAGACATGAAGCGATATATAAAACTCACTGTAAAACAAATATCTCATCTAGTGGTAGTGAGGTAAATGAGACTACCCAATAAATTTTGATACACTATTTCGTTAACCAAAGGTGAATTAGTGTTAGTTAAAATTTTAGCTCCAAATTCCATATGTGTGTGAGTTGGATTATAATCCATCATTCAAAACCTTTCCAACAATGATTTGGCATACTTACTCTGTGACATGAATATAACATAATCACCTTATCAAAACTCAACACCTAAATAATATTTTAGTAGTCCTAAGTCTCTCATGTCAAAAGTGCAACAAATATTAGCCTTCATCTACTGAATGGTACTATCACTACTCCTAATGATGGATATATCATCAACATATATAATGAGAATCAAGATATCATTGCCAGACACCTTTACATAGAGAGTTAGTTCAGAGTTACACCTTTTGAAACCAAACTCCCTAAAGTATGTATTAATCTTCTTATACCAAGATTGAGGAGCCTATTTAATCCTATACAAGGACTTGATCAACTTAAAAGCAAGATGTTCCTTACTAGGAAACTAAAAACCCTATGTTTGAACCATGCAAACTTCCTCCTCTAGATCTCCATTCAAAAAATCACTCTTAACATCCATTTGGTGCACCCACCATCCAAACTGAGGAGTAATAACAACAATCAAATGAAAAGTTACCATATTTGTAGTAGGAGAAAAATTCTCTTCATAATCAACCCCTTCCTCTTGTGCATAACATTTTTCAACAATTCTGGCTTTGTGTTTCTCTAAGGAACCATCTGCTTTGCATTTTACCTTGTAAATCTATTTACAACCAATGGATTTCCTTGCTAGTGGTAGCTCCATGACCTCCCAAGTCTTATTTTTCATCAAGGAATCATATTATAATTACATGGTCTATTCCCACTCATGCTTCCCTTTGGCCTATAAAAAAGAACTAAGCTCAAAAACATGTGAAACAATAGATGTTAGAGCAAAATTTTCATGCTGACCTCTATTACCAAACTACTTTCCTGATCTCGATCTTCTTTCTTCCATACCCTATGGTAAGTCTTCCTCCTTTAGTGCTTCCATAGTGGAAGAATACCACTTTGTATTCTTTGGTTGTTCTATTGGAAAATCACAATGACATGCATCGATTCCCTCCTTGAAATGTGATTCCATTGATGAACTAGAATCTTTCTCAACTTTCACAACACAACTTATAATAGGATCATTAGAATAAAATAATGACTCAATATCTGAAATTGTACTAGTTATTATGAAGTATTATATTTATTTTTTTACTATGACAACTCTATTTAACACAACTTTATTAGTATAAATATCAAGTAATCTGTAGGCCTTTGAATGCTCACTATACCCAAATAACATGTATGCTTTGCTTTTTGTATCCAAGTTACTTCTCTTTTGATTAGGAATAATTTCAAAATGTACACAACCAAAAATTCAAAAATCACTTACATCTAGAGTTTGACTTGACGAAGCCTCTTCTAGAGTCATATTCTCTAATGCTTTTGTATGACTTATATTGAGGATTACACCACTGTATTCACTGCTTTGACCCAATATTTATATGGGGCATTTCTGCTTTGGACCATATAACAAGCAATGTCTATCAACATCCTATTTCACGTTTTCACAACTTCATTTTACTATGGAGTGTAAAGAGTAGTATACTATCTATGTATGCCTTCAGTGGCACAAAACTCATTACACTATTTTGAGATGAACTCACCCTCATTATCTGTTTTAAGAGATTCACTGACCTTCCCACCTATTTTTCAACCATAGCTTTCCAAGTAAGGATGTTAGAAAAATAATAAAATTTATTCACTAGAAAGTATACCCACTTTTTCCTAGAGAAATCATCAACCAATAATAGAAAATAATGCACTCTAGAAAGGGTAGGTGTCTTCATTGGACCATGCAAATTTGCATGTACCAAATCCAATACTCCCTTAGCTCTTGAAGCTTAACCAAAATCAAATGAATGTCTAACTTGCTTCCCCAACTAACATCTAGTACATACATAATGACTATCTTGAATAGAAGGAATACCTTTAACCATCTTAGTCTTGCTCAATGTAGTCAAATACTATAAATTCAGATGCCCATACCTTTCATGCTAGAGTGAAATTATGCTATGAATTGGTGTAAGTGCACTTTCCTTTGATCTTGTGGATCTACAAGCTTATACAAGCCTTTTTCACCAATCCCAACAACAATAATCTTGTTATCTCTGGTAGTGACTAAACATTATTTTCCTTGAAACTTTACAATAAAATCAAAGTTTCTAGTGATCTCACTAATGGAAATTAAATTTGTTTCATGTCTGGCACACACCTAACATTCTTAAATGTATACCAAATAATACCATAAAATTTTATATTAAAATTACCATATCCTTTTATAAAATGAGTCATATTATCTCCCAAAGATACAAATTCATTATTACTATCATTTTCAAAAAAATCTACATACTAGTCTTTATGGCATGTATAATGGTAAGATGCCCCTGAATCAAAGCACCAAGATCGATCTACCATATAATTACCACTAGAAGCCATGAAATAAAAATTAGGAGATTATTCCTCACCTTTACCTTTAACTACATTCATATGATGAGCTTTCTTTCAAGGGTTAGCCATATCCTATTGTCTTTTCCTACAATTTTTCTTAAGGTGACCAGGTTGCTTATAGTAAAAACCTTTCCACTTAGATATTTTATTAGAACCACTTACTTGAAAAGTTTCTATTAGAGAACTAGTAGTTTTACCAAACTACTTACCCTTTCCCTTGATGAAGAATGCACTCTCTATAGAAGTAGATGTAGACAACATTGTTTTTTCCTACAAGCTCTCCTTCTGTAATAGCATTGTGGATAAATTTTCAAAGTTCAAAGTATGCATCTTAGCAATCATGTGCAAGGACTCCAAAAATGACTCAAATGAAGGTGGAAGATTCTACATAACTAGAGCAATCAAATCTTGCTCATCAACATGCTTTTGCATAACCTTCAACTAAGCATTGATGTCCTTAATCTATAATAAAAACTTAAAAATGGAGCCACCTTCCTACATCTTAGTGGAATACAAAAAATTCTTCAAATACAATACCCTATTAGCTTCAAAAGCTTGATATTTTGAAGTTTGATTTTTCCATAGATCTGATGCTATGGTTACATTTTTAACCTTTGAGATTATATTATTTACTACTGATAGTTTTAACAACATAAGAGCTCCCTCATGATTTTTATCATAGTCATCATAACTAATGATAGGCCTTCACTCTTTATCGAGAACTATTTGATCAAGGTTTCGCTATTCACATATCGTTAAAACCTTGTGACTCCACAAACTAAAATTTTTGACTATTAATTTTTGTGAATTTGGCAATAAGGAGTGTTGTAAACTAGTCATTTTGACCTAGTTTTTTCAAAAAATGTAAATACTAAATAGACTATAATTAATTTACAAAAAATTACTCCTACCCACTAATTCAAATCACAACTGGTCAATACCTCGAGTTTTCAACAAAAAACACCACACCATTTGAGAAATTTTAAATTTTTCATCTTTAAAAACAATAAAAAATGAAAAAAATAATTAAATCAAGATATATACAACTCTAATTTGAAAAATTCCTTCTCTATCAACATCTAGATTAAAAATCTAAAAAATGGTGAAATTTTCACTTTTTAAAACTTTTTCAAGATAATTCATCACTAGTAGGTCCCCAATAATCCTTATAAGCTAAAGTTTTAAATTATTTCAATTAAAAAATTAAAATTAATTTAAATAATAAAAATTTAGATTAAAATTTTTATAAAAAAATGAGCCAATCAAAAAATTGGCCTAGCTACAAAACTTTAGATATAGATTCTGAGAGAAATGCTCAGCCAAATTGAATTTCATCAGTTCCTATCATCTCCTCTCAAAAAATAGAATTTTTTAGATCCCTCACTTGCCAAAAATATTTCTTTAATGAAAATCTAGTCTCTTCCCTAAATTGTATGGAAATGACCAACAAAAAAATTTCAAATGCTGTTTTTGGACAAAATACTCAACAAAATTTAATTCTGTTTGATCTAGTAGATGAATTCTGAGCCAGAGAATTTTATAGAAACAAGAATCATAAAAAATAGTGATCAAATGAATTTTTGGGATTTTCCTCCAAGTTAAATGGTTGGTCACAAGAAAAAATAAATAAATTTCTTCCTCTCACAACTCTCTACCGAGTGCTTCATGTTCCTCCCTAACAAGACCATCCTCTCTTGCTTTACAGGCTTCTTCCCAAGCTTCCTAAACTACAAACTATGATTACCATATTAGATAAAACATAGAGATTAATAATGAAATAGATTATATTTAGAACATACATTCCATATCTAAACCATATAAGAAGGCCTATTAAATAGGTAAAAAAATGAGCCACATGAAAAGCATGTGAAAAGTGTGGGTAAAACAACCAATGTCAGCTAGCATGAAATAACTAAGCCCATTAAACAAACTAACCTCTTAACCCAAGTGGTTAGGGAAACTAACCAAAGATAAATTTCCTTAGTCAATAACCCAAGGTAAATACATAATTACCCTAACATCAAATTTTCCCAAATCACATCCCTGATTGCATAAATTCACTAATTGGATCAATTCATGATAGAATCAAACTTAATTTTGCCTCAAATCATATCTTGCTCTTGAAGGGGTTCAAATTAAAAGAGTTATCAAAACTCTTCAATCAAGATCTCTCTAAGATGTCATTACCACATCCTTAAGATATTTAACATTTACACCAATAATAAACTATCTATTATCAAAAAATAGATTATATAATGAATAGTTCACCTTACATTACCATATGAATGACTAGGTAAGTAGGTATGTATATAGGTGGAAGATAGGATAATCCTATCCCATGCATGTAGGACTAACTTATCCAATAAAAAATAACACTTAAGTAAACTAAATAGTATGAAATTGATATTCTACACCAACTCCTACTTTAAATGTAACTTAGGTGGGTATAGTAAAGGATGCAGTGTGAAGTCACATGTCCATATGGATGCCAATCCATATTGACAGAGTACATAGATGTCGAGTCATTATAACTACCAAGTGATAGTAAGAATGGTGTTGAATATGAGGATCACTAAATATAAACACTGCACTCCAAAATATTGGGTAGAATGATAAAACTTAAGAAGCATTACTTGAACATCCTCCAACAAGATGGTGAGAAGTGAACGCAAAGACTGGTGGGGCTACCACACTAGTGTTATTGGTGGGGACACCATACTGGCGTCACTATAAGAATCACCAAGAAGGCCATGGATATAAGTAAACAATTTTCATATGGGTTCCAACAAATAAAGTTCCCAAATAAGATACCCATGTATAAAAGAAGCATCTAGAAAATACTCAAAAAAGTGTAACATATACATATAACTCTCATAATGTGGAGCAAAGAGAGAAAAACCATAGGAAAAACTCCTCCTAAAAATAGATAAAAGAATAAGAGAGATCTATAAGTCCCCCCAAATATGATGTTGAAGTAGTCCACACTCTAAGTACTCAAAAGTCATAAAAGAACTCAATCTACACGAGTGATCTATATCCACTACATGATTAAAAAAAACAACTTACACTAGACTTCACCAAAATAGCTTCAATCAAGAAGACTATCAATGGTGACGAAATTGTAAAAGAGTACTATATGTACAAAAAATTCTCAACACCTAAGAAGTAGAATCTACACCACATTCCCTCCATACTACTGTTTAGGTGGAGTGATGACCAAAAAGCTATATGTACAACCCCCATAATCCATAGAGTAGAGGAAAAAAGGTCTGCATGAGTGGTTCGAATCCACTACTTAAACACCAAATAAGTTGACACTTTATACACTAGAATAACTTAATTTCATGCTAAAAGATACTACCAATCTATCAAATAAGATAAGATGAGACTGGGATTCACCAGAGTAGCTACACTTCAAGATGTAGGAGATTATCAAATATTTAAAAAGTGGTATTTAAAATACATATAAGGTCTCTCAAAGAAGATGGATTTGGTGGTGATGGAAGAGACAAAAAAATGAAGAAGTGAAAAGTGCCTCAAATAGAGTACACAAATGCATAAGGGTAGACAAGGTTGAATCAATAAAACCTCCATGGTACTTTATAAATCAGTGCGAGTACAATATATCCCATACAAAAAAAGAAACCAAATGGAAACAAGGAATACATTAGGTCTCACTAGAATAATTCCAAACAAGGAGACTATCAACTTGTCTAAAAATTCATCAAGTATCATGAGAGATGATCCAAAAAATAAAGGACTGAAAAAGTGTCTTCATAGAAGAAGACAAGGCACTAAGAAAGAGGCCTTGATGAATATATGGCACAAAATAAAAGTGTATCAAAGTGCCAATGCATAAGCTAGAATATTCATGTTGTACACTAATGAAAGAGTGTGGAAAATGATTTAAAAAAATCCATCATGTTTGAAAAAATACCACTAAAAAGGATCAGCTACCAAAAAATGAAAATCTAAAAAGCACATATAAAGGACATTAGACTCAGTTAAAATTGCATTTGAGATAATTCAAAGTGTAATAGTGGCATAAGTAGTACAACATAGGATAATAAAGAGTAATGTGGGCCAAAGCTCATGTAAATATTACATTGATCGCAACTGAAAATATGTCCAAAATTTCAATGAGAGAGCAAATCCCCTTAAATTTATAACTTTAAATTTTAGTTATTTTTTACAAAATAAATGACACCAATATATTGGGCATAATAAAACATACACTTTTGAAAAAAATAGCGCTTGATTTCGAGTTACTAATCAAAAGATATGGTTTTTATAAGGTTATCCCATCATAAATGGGTCAAAAATAAAACATTGCACCAAAAAATATTAAATACTTACAGAAAATTAAATTATTTATACCATATCTATAAAAAGTGGATTTAAAGGAAACTTTCAGCAAAGGAAAAGAACAATCTTCCACATAAATTAATCTTCCATGCTGATTTTTCATTTTAAATAAAATATATGATTCTTTTATCCTTGATTGTGCATAAAAAATTTCAAAAAAGAAACATAATCATAGGATAAAATTAATAACCTCATATCTCCTTGGATATTTATCATAATATTTATTATGACCATTTTTTGGAAACCTCTCGAAGTCCTTTGTCTATCAGTGAAAGAATTTTTTGAATTAGACACCTATGTAAAGAGAAAACTAATCTATAAGATAGTTGCAATTTTCTAAAAAAATATATAATTTCCCCCAAAAAATGTATGTCCATCACAATATATATATAATAAAATAAAATTCAATTTAATATCAATAATTAGATTTAAATATAATCAAAACTAAAAACTCTCGACAATAGAGGTATTTTGAATATAAATTAAAAAACTTAGATCTGAAAAGGAGTCATACAACTTTTCTGAGTAGACAAATAATGCAAAAAATGCCAATTAAAAAAATAGCAGTTGGATACCACTATAACACCATGATAGAGATAATAATCCTCTTCAACCAAGATTTCTCCTTAATCCATTACCACATCCATGAGAGCTTCAACATTTACACAAAGAATAAACTATCTATTATCCACAAATAGATTATAAAATGAATAGTTCACCTTGCACTTCCATATGAATGACTAAGTAAATAAGTATATATATAGGTGGAATATAGGAGAATACTAACTATCCTGTCCATGTGGGACTAACTTCCCCAATAGGAAATAACACCTATGTAAGCTAAAGAGTAGGAAATTAATATCTTACATTAACACAAATTGGATTCAAATGCCTCCTTAATTAAATGAATCAACTCTCTAGTTAATTATATATGACATGACATTAGGGTTAATTTATCTCTAAATCACATCATGTATGATTTAAAATAGGTTCATGTGGCTCATTTTGACCTTAATTACCTCCATAATTGAATTAATTGACATTTGCATTCATTAACTGATGGCTTCAAATTTATTGAATTCAAAGCCATAATCTATACATGTAAGACTTGCATATAAATAAATAATATTTATTTTCTTCAATCATACAAATAAAATTAGAGTTGATCAAATGCCAAAGATCATATTTTATAGTCATGTAATTAGGTTGAAGGGGATCGAAATAACTTTAATTTACTTCACATGAACAACTAGATTGGTACTCCAAAGGATAAGTTTTGGCCATAGGTTTCAAAAATGCATTTTATGACATTTCATGATAAAATTATTTATATCATAAAATGTATAATTAGTTACATATTAAAATAAAGTAATTATAAGTAGTCAAGTCAACATATTAAAATGCCCATAAATTTTTTGAAGTCTAGTATGATACAATGACATCTTAATTCACTATCCAAGGTTAGGGACCTTTCCTGTATCACATGAAAGAACACCATTATTAGGGACCTCAATAATATATATTAACATATATAAAATTTAAGCTCAAGAGTAAACATGTATTTTTTGGTTAATATATAACATGATCGCATTATTAACATGATGGCATTGTTAACTAATGTGATCACATTATTGACATGGTTAATATTGTGATCACATTAATAACATGATCATGTTATTAACATGATTGATCTATTTGAATTTGAACTCAAAAACCAAGCCTTTTCACTTAGGAATGGATTAGATTCTCTAGCCAAAGGCTTGGGCCTATCAATCTGAAATCTAGTCTGAGATTAATAATAAAAACTAACAAAACTAAAATTTGATCACCAAATACACTACGAAATTCAATGATAAAATTTAAAAAATTAATACTATCATGACAAGCATGCTCTCATCTTTCAAAAAATATGATTTTTTATAATTTTTGGACTAATTTAAGGTTTCAAACTATGTTTATTTCTAACTATATATTTTTTAAGCCACTACATGCCACAAACATACATGCCTATACATATTCATGTAATTTTTTTTAGTTGATCCAAGTGCAAAACAAGTTATATGGTCACAAAATAGGCTTACTTCTACAGATATTAAGAAACACTAATTTTAATTTTTTTTGAGGTAGTTGTGCATGTCACAGGGGTGGCTATCCATTTTTTTGTTATTTTTTAGGATCTATTTACTTTAAAAATTCATAAAAATAAGTATTCATTGAAAAAAATATAGAAAAATATAGGTCACCAACTAGAAGATCTTATATAAATGTTCACCAAAGGTTTTCAAATAATATTAAACGCTGATAAAAAATGGGGCATCGTAGAACCATCTATCTACTCTATTTTCTTAAAAAAGTAGGAGATCCCCTTCAAATTTTAGTTGTCTAACCTACTTATACTTAACCATTTAAAAAAATAGTGTTTTGTAAAATAGACACAAAATGTTACATTTCATGTTCTTACACCATCTTCAAATTTGGAGTGTAAATATCTCAAATTATCTACAAAAGTTTAGATTTTTGAAATTTCAAGAAAATCATGTGAGCTACAGCTCATATGGACCAGCTAGGACTCAAACCTAGGACCTTTCATTTGCTACTGGAGTGCTCTACCAACTAAGCTACTGACCCCTCTATGACTAGCCCATCATCGATCTAGGTGTGGCTGATTTACAACAGCCCCATTAAGCCACACTACTAGTGCTGGGGGATCCTAACCTAGTTTTGATACCACATGTGAGCTAAAACTCATATGGACTAGCTAGGAATCAAACCTAGGACCTTCCATTTGTTATTGGAGTGCTCTACCAACCGAGCTATTGGCCCCTCTATGACCAGCCCATCATCGGTCTAAGTGTGGCTTATTTCCAACAAATCATGTTCATGTGTAGGCCACTTTTTATTCCCCAGCTTTATGCACTTACATGTATATTTTAATAAAAAATTGAATGATGCAAAGTGTAAATATTAAATATATGATCAAGATATCCATGTGTAATCACTAAAGAAATAGAGACATTATTTATTACCAAATGAATTTTTATTGTATATATATCATCAAACATTACAATTTATTCATAATAAATATAAGTTGAACCAAACATATGAAATGGGCTGAATTCTTACAAATTTATTCATTTTTTTAAACATAAAAGTGGAAAGTTTAACCGATTTGATAAAGCATTGAGTAGAAGAGCTATTTTATTACTAAAATTAAGAATGAAAGTCATAGGATATGTTCTTAAGAAAGAGAGGCATGAAGAAGATGAAAATTTTCAATAATCATGAAAGTCATGCAAGTAAGCAATGAGTAAAGATATAACACCATGGTTAGATTATTTTATTTAGAAAGGTCTTTTATTTAGAAGGAAATTATACATACGGAGAGGTTCAATGTGGGAGAATTTGATCAAATGAATGCATAGTGGAGGTTTAACGAGTCATTTTTGTTATGAAAAAACATTAACGCAACTTGTATAAAATTATTTTTGTCCAAGGATGAGTATATAATTGCAATTCTTTTTAAGATCATAGAGTTTGAAAATTAAAAAAAGGGAAAAGCCAAAATACAAGGTTGTATCAACCATTGCCTATTTTGGAGCAATAATGGGATGATATAAGAATGTATTTTTGGGTTTACCTAGAATACAAAGAGTAAATGATTCAATATTTGTGATATTTGATATATTTTCAAAGATGGTACATTTTATAGCATTTAGAAAGATTAGTGATGCAATAATTTTTGTTTCAAATAAGTTGTAAGATTATATGGTTTATCTTGTAGTATAGTATTAGAAAGAGATGTGAAATTTGTTGGATATTTTTGGAGGAAACTATTGAATATTAAAATATAGATCAATTCATCATACCATCCTTAGAGAAATGGATAAAATGAGGTATTCAAAAGAAGTCTTGGCAATATTTTGAGATATTTAGTTGAAGTAAAGTTAGGAACATGGGATAATGTTCTCATGCAAGATGAGTTTGCATACAATAACTACATGAATAAAAGTACATGAAAGGCACCATTTTATAATTTTATGGGTCAAGTCCAAGAGAAGTTCTAGAGTTAAAAGACATGAATAATGAGCAAAAGATAAGTGTCGAAGTATAATATTTTACAAAACATATGCAATAAGTGCATAAAAAAGTGTGAGAATAGATAGATAGGAATACATCACAATACAAAAAACTTGTATGTTATAAGAGAAATGAAGTTGAATATCAGGTGGGAGACTTAGTCTTACTATACTCAAGAGAAAATATAGATTTCCAAAATGAACATATAATAAATTAAAGTGGAAAAATAATGGTTTGTGTATAATTTTGTGAAGGTTTGGAAAGAATGCATATGAAATAGATTTACCCAAAGGTGTAAATATACTGCTTATTTTCAATGTATCTTATTTTTATACATATTTTGAAGGATAAATTAGTGAGAATGCATGTGAATATTTTGAATAAACTGATTGGATATTTTATATGCTTGAGAAAGAGCATGAAGAGATAGAAGAAGTTATTGATGTGTGAGTTAGAAAGAATATATGAAGAAAATAATATAAAAAATTCTAGCAAAAAGGAAAGGCCAAGACATAGACGATGCATCATGGATTAGCACATTAGAAGCTATAAGACAAGGAATACCATTAGCAAAGTTATTAGAAGTTACATGAATAGGAGCACATGTTTATTTTCTTACCCAAGGTGTATGATACAAGAGCATCTACGTTCATGAGTAATATTGATTCAAACAAAAACATGTCAATTTATGAATATGTTTAATTTTTATGTTGCACATGGTTATTTCTAGGCATATGCCTTTTTTTAATTTTACACTTGTATTTTGTGTTGTACATGCCATATTGTGTTATTTTACATTGTATTTGATACATATGTGCTTAGTGTAATTATGTGTTGTATATGTGTTGAATTATGGATCATTTGCAATTATTAAAATAAATCATGGCATAGTTATTGAAATTATGAAAGGATCATAGTGAAAATATTTTCATGGATTTTGGTAATAGTGAAGTCCTATGAATCTTGTGTGACAGTGATGTGTTATGGAAGGAGGCATTGTTGATTGTTTGGGAATTGATTTTAAAAGTTATGGAATATGATAAGGATTAATTTAATAATTTTTGTGACCTATTTTGGGATGCATTAATTTCCATCATGTTCTTGTTCCTTGTAAATGTGAAGACATTTAATGTTTGAGATACACTAAAGTGTATTAATGCTATTAGTGGGATAAAAACACTTAACATAAGTAGGTGGGTATTTTGTATATATAAACATGCCCTAAACTTGTGTAAAGATGGATGTTTGGTGGAATAATAATTTCTTCAGTTTGTTAAGGGTGATTAGATCTGAGATTTTATTTGTAAAGACTGTGAGTTAGTAGAAGCCAATACCTATGAATTTGATGTTGTAATGGATTTCATTATGAGAACATGTTGTGATTTTTTCATTATGCATGTTGAATTTCCTTTTAATGACATAAAATAAATATCTGAATTGTTTTTATTTCATTTTTTTACAATTTTTGTTGAGTCTTTGAGGGTTGCATTGTGTAAATAATTTTTATTTGAGATCCCTAACCATGACTACATCACATTAGGTCTGATTCTAGCATGCAATATTTGTAGTTACAACTCCCTTATGGTTTCTTTAACCATAACCCCTTTTTTAATATTCATTTAAATATTTATGGTGAGTTGGTAAGGAAGAAAAGGAAGAGATCAAACCAAACATTTTACCCATAAATTTATAAAAGTGAATTCATAGGATTATATAATGTTAGATAGTGAAATTACACAAAAAAAATATTTTTTAACTAAGCACAATACAAATTTTACACATAATAAAAAATTCAAATACAATAGAGATAATGAATATTTGGAGACTAAAACTACCCATGGCATATTCAACATCAAGTTAACATGTGTCAAATCTATTCTTTGACAATCAAGATTTAATATTTTACACAAAGCTTTATCATCACTTCTAGATAATTATTACACTCTCAGAATCCCATGATTCTGCCCATGGATGTTTATTTCATCAATTAAATCAATATTTTTTCTTAGTTCATTTATTGATCAATTAGTTTTAATGCAAATTTATTATTTTAACCATGAACATAATATATGAATTCTTTTCTTAGATTGTATTTATCTTCGATCTCCTTATGTAATAGTTTTATCATATAATATTAGAGTTATTTACCATGGTGAAATAAAAAGATAAAACATACATCAAGAGGTATTTCTCTATATTAATATATCCATCATATGGTCATAATGTGAAAACATATCCTATAGGATATGCCATAATTCTTTTAATAAAAATACTAATTATTGGTTTACTTGGTCTTAGTATTGTTGCACTATTAATAGTTTTGATATTTGCTCCTAGATTTTTCTACATAATGGTATTATCCACTTTGTTTAACTTTGTATTAAACTCTCCTCTTTCTATTATCAACTTATCTCTAATATATATAATCAATAGTCTTCCTTATAAAAAATTATTGTAAAGTACTTGATTGACTACTCCTAATTGACTATCTCATTGTGATGGCATGGGAGATTTGTCTCTTACAAAGGAATGATTTATGTCTACTTCATAACTAGAATTTTAATAATATAAGTAATTTCCATTTTTTTAGTTCCTCCCCCTATTTATTTTCAATGTCCTAAATAAAAATTTACCTACTAAGACTATCACTACAATGTCGTATGTCCTTGTCGACCTCTGCTTCCCTAATTATTAGATCACTTTCCCATTATGGGACTACTTCTTCATGATTTACTTATATAAGTTTTACTTATTCATTTTATTCCTTTTGAATACATTTTTGGTGGAGGTCTTCTACCTCTTGGTCTCTTTGATTTACCTCTTACATTTATACTTGAAACCTTCTTTAGATTTTCTACTTCAATAAGATTTTTCTTTCCCATTTCTTATCCCAACTCAAATCTCATTGAATATTAATTATATTATTTTCATTTTTTTATTTATTTTTAAAAACTTTCATCTTTAATTATTGTTAAGAAATGTTAAATTTGTAGTCTATATAATTCAACCCATTAATCACATGTTAATATACCAAATTTGATGTATTCATAAAGAACATATTACTAACAAAACAATAGACATGAACAAAACATATTTATATTTTACTACAATACTAGGTAAAACCATAAAAATGAATATACTTTATATAGATATATTAGACATAATTAAAGTTTCAAATTTTCATTATATGCTTCAAAGCAAAGTAAGGAGGCAAGGAGGCTAGGGAAGGAGAATTTATTAATGTGATTTTTATAGTCTTTATGAATCTTCATATTCATAACCATTTGTTTCCTCTTCCTTTTTTAATTAAGAAATGTTACATTTTTCTTGTATCTTTTTAATCAATTAAATCATTTACAAAATTACATATACTAAACAATGTTTTTATAGAATTATTTGTCTAGTAAGATAATTTCGTAAAACAATATTATTTATTATTACACTTTGAAAAATCTAATCTAAAAAACAAAAAAATTACACATACAATAGAGATTATTTTGATGCAAATATTACAAAATATTCTAAAACACATACTACATTGTCCCACTAACAATTCATATATGATAAATAAAATAAGATTAAAATATAAGACTAAACTATTTAGTAAAAATAACCATCACAATCCTTACAATAAAAACAAAAAATTTAATAATCAAATTAACTATTAATAACTATCTATTATATATACCCTAATTCTTATTTAAAAACTTTATAAATTAATTACTCCTACCAATATGCATAGATAAATTACCATTCCCTTTTTAAAATTAAAATTTTATGGTCTCTAAAACCATGGAAGATGTACACGGATGAACTTGTACCTTTCATCATCATAATCTATGGGAAAAAACTTAGATTTCTCTCTTTCCTTCAAATCCAAAAAAAAAAAAAAAAATTGAAAAAAATCAAGGAAATCAAATTTATCATTTTGATATTTTTGGTATATTTTATATTAATTATATAAATCTACATTTTATAATTTAATAATGAGAACGAGATTTAGGGTTGTCCTTTATTCATAATTTTGATTATTTTTCCACGAATTGTTTTTGTTGAAAAAAATCTTTTTTATTGTCCATATCTAGATTTCCACTCCTTACTTTCCTCTGAAAGTTATTGACATCATTGCTTAGCTCTTGTACTAAATTCTAGATTTTTTCTAAAGAATAACCTATGTAAGAGATTTTTACTATATTTTAATTTTTTTTTTAAATAATAATTTATCTAAGTTATTCTAATATTTTAAGTATTATGTAACAAATATGGGGTACTTTATAGATTCGTTTCAATGTTGAGCATAATAACTTATACTAAGATTAAGTTGAGTATGGGAATAAGTTTAGAGGGGGATAATTGTCTTTCATATATTTTTCCATAAACTCTTTATTTTTAAGTATTAAAATGAATTAGGTACCTTCATTTATACCATGTTAAAATATATAAATGAGAATATACAAAATATCTAATTTCATTTATATGTTTATAAATAATTACTATTATATTTCTTTTTTCCTCTTTTCATTTTAAAAGTATTTTATGTGCATTAAAAATGGATTGGATGTTGTTTTTTTTCTTCTTGAATTATACATTAACTATAAATTGAAAGATAACACTTCATAAATAAATATAATTGAACATAAAATTAATAAGATGATAACTATTTTTTAATAATACACTTTGAAAGTAATTTGGTTCAAAATCATCATATCATTATTAATGTTTTCTTCTTCATAATTTATTATTGATTAAAAATTTAATAATAATATAATCTTGAAATATCTTAAAATATCGTAAACTTAATTTCTGCTTCAAAAAACCTATAAAAATTCTAAAAATCATTAATAATTATAAATAAATAAATAATTATTATTAAAAAGACAACGAACCTATTAGTTAGGAGAGAATTAAAATATGAGACGAAATTTATTTGCTTTGGCAGAAAGCTCACATACCAAAGTCATTTTGACATCTATTGATTGCGACAGACTATTCGTTGATTGTGACATTTGCGGAGTATATTATTCCAACGTTGATTCCGATCCGCATTCTGGTAAGCTGGCAAAACGTGTTTAAATTTGTGTTCTCTACAATTTAGAATTTCCTCGGATATCCTTCCTTGATTGTTGTCGGCGCTTTTGGTCCGTCCACATGAGGAATAAGCATAGTCTTTCTTTCTCCAATACTCTACGCTTTCTACCCTATAAAATTAATATATCTCAACATTAAGACATTATCATCACAGCATTTACATATTTATCTTCGTTACTTCCAATTGTTTGTAGTCATGGCAGCGACAGGAGCGAAAGGTGTGAGCCACTCTGCTTTAATCGACAGGAGGAGGTGTTTGTGCGGTTCGAAACTGTGTACTGCGGCGACAATATCATCGCAGATTACAATGCGAACAAAGATATCAGACACCAATGGAGGAGTCTGATTAAAAGGCTCGCTGGCTTAGACGGGAGCTGCCAGCAACGGAAATCAACAACGATGGGATGTATCATTCTGCCATTGCTTCACACTTGGCCTTCTCCGACCGCCGTAATTGAAACTCCGGGTATATTGTTATGTATAGAAGGGCACATGTATTGAAATGCCCTTTTAGTTGTAATCCTAGTTTAATTGTAAACAGAATTGAGATCTATGAATTAACAGAATTAAACGAACTTCCGATACTTAGGGATCGGTATAGATTGTGAGTTAACAGAATTGAGATCTATGAATTTGATGTTGTAAATAATATTATTATGATTATATATTATGTGATTATATTTATTATATATATTTTTAATGAAAATTAAATAAAAATTTAAATAATTGTTGTTTAATTTTATTATAATTTTTTTTGAGTATTTTGAAAGTTGTATTGATTACAAAAAATTTAATTGAAATTTTAATTGTGACTACATTATATTGTATTTAATTCTAGCATGCAATATATAATATATGTAACTACAACTCTTTTATAATTTCTTATAATTTTTTTCAAAAAAAATCTTAAATCATACATCCTACCCATAAATTTAGAAAATTGAACACACAGGACTATATAATGTAATATAATGCACTTACCAAAATTTATATTTTAAAATTAAGTGCAATATAAATTTAATACAAAATAAAAAGAACTCAATGGAAATATATATGAGGAATATTTGGAGGCCGAAACTACCAATAGCATATTCAGCCCTAGGTTGACATGTGTCAAATCTATTCTTTGAAAATTAAGTCTTTAGATTTTATACAGAGCTTTATTACTTTTTACCAATTTTTGCATTTTTAAAATTTGATGATTTTGTTTATGTTTATTTATTTTATTAATTAAATTATTATTTTTTAAATTTATTATTTACTAAATTATTTTGTTTATTTATTTTTTATTTTTAAGTTAAATTTATGTTTGATTTTAATATTTCTTATGTTGAGTATTGTTTATATATTAATATTTTGAATATAGATCAAACTTTATGTAATTATCCTATGTTAAAGTGGTGTGTGAAAGACCGATAAAAATACTAAATATTAGTACAATCTTTATATAATTAAGTATTTTTAAGAATGACTTGTGATTTTGGAGATTATATAGACTTAGCTCAATGTTACTAAGGTTGTGTGGACTTTAAATTGAGAAAAATAGATATTTTTCTCTTAATGTAAAGTTAAATATTCTTGTGCTTTTCATTCATATGAGCCTCTAGTGGATAATGGTTAGAAAATATTATTTTATAACAATAATTTTAAAATTCTTTTGGATGAGGATTGAGTAATATGCAAAATGATTTATCAGGTAAATTAATGGTCTTGTTCGAGGAGCAAGGTAGTTGAACTGGAAGTGTGGAATTGTTAGAAAGTAAGTTTGAGTTGTTTTGAATGAGAAATAATGACATTTTGAGATCATTAGTTGCTTGCAGGAATGAGTCAACTATATAAAAATGAAAGCATGATGGTCAAAAGATAACAAAATCAAACATGAGCTAAATGTATATAAAAAATGATAACAAATACATTGTTTTAATAATAAATATTAATTTTTATGTTTATACTACCATATTTGAACAAATTATTTTAAATGGATTGTGATGCTAATGGTAGACTGATTGAAGTAGTTTTGAGCCAAGAGAGTTTGCATATACTTTAATTTAATAAGAATTTGAATAATATAAAGAGGAAATATTTGTTCTTTATCTAATGAGAGAATCATGTAAGAGAGGACTCGACACACTAAAATCTCTTAGAGAATGGTGGTTATAATTATATTCACGACAACGTGTAGTAAAGAGCTTACTTTATAATATTCTAAAATATCTGATGGGGAAAGAGCAATTTTTATTACCCAAAAAGATCCGAGTCTAGTTTTGTGAATGGAGTTTTTATTGTTTTGTCCATCACACTGATCATTTACTTTTGTTTTGTCCACTAATAAGTTGGAGAAACACTTGTACGTAGTTGCATGAATTTTTTCGGGAATTAGACCCAATGGGGCAACATGAAGGAAGGTGCGCACTTACACAGCCCCTGCCTAACACAGCAAACGCATTTACAGTCACATAGAGGATTAAAAACTTGTTACGTCTTTAGTTGTATATTAGAATATACACTTGAATTCATCTATATCTAATATTGTCATTTATCCTGAATAGTTTTTATTAGTGTAATAAAATACAAATATTATATTGTATATGAAAATTGTACCAAGTGCTGTGTTGACTGTTATTTCTGTGTTGTACCATCAGAGTTGTGATTTTGAGATTGACCATCACTTCCGGTATAGATAATCATTTAAGGAAAAATACATTAAGGGATAAAATGAAAAATGACATTGACGCAGAGATCATCTGCAAAACTTGGTCAATAAAGCGGCAAATAACTCGTTGCCTGCAATCAATATCACGGTTAGCTCTGTATATATTAAAAATAAAATGACACTATATACCTACTAAATCATATGCAAACAATTGTACATTTACAAACCATTCACAAAGATAATGATGTTTATAATCGTAATAAAAGAAAAAAAAATGTTATTCAACTTTATATTGTATATTACTAAGATATTTTTCTTGTTATACAAGCAGCCAAAGGAGCAATGGTAATGGCAATTCTAAACTAGAACTACAACGAAATGCACTTCAATGGGAAGTCATTACATGTGCCCTTCTATACACTTGAGTATTAGTTATGGCGGTCGGAGAAGGCCAAGTGCGAAGCAATGGCGGAATAATACATCCCATCGTTGTTGATTTCCGTTGCTCGCAGCTCCCGTCTCAACCAGCGCGCCATCTCCTCTGTTATCACCCTTGCCCTGCGCTTCCTCTTCCTCTTCATCTCCTCTTCCTCACAATGCGTCAACTTGCCTCCACCGTTGGTGTCTGATATCTTTGTTCGCAATGGAATCTGCGATGATGTCGCCGCAGGACACGGGTTCGAACCGTACGAACAGCTTCTTCTGCCGATTAAAACAGAGGAACTCACAGCTTTCGCTCCTGTCGCCGCCAACTTCAAGCAATTCGAAGTAACGAAGATAAATATGTAAATGCTGTGATGATAATGCTATAATGTTGAGACATAATTTATAGGGTAGAAAGCGTAGGGTACTGGCGAAAGTAAGCATATGCTTATTCCTTATGTGGACGGACCAAATGCGCAGACTACAATCCCGGAAGAATATCCGCGGAAATACAATTTGAACATGTTTTGGCAGCTTCGTTGCGCTTACGAGACTCCAACGCAGACACAACGTAATTTTGTTTGCATCGGTGTATATGAAAGAGCAGGTCATAATATATGCAGTAAGTGGAAAACAATATCACTACGGAACAGTCGACGCAACAGATTGATGGCGTTCTAGAAAAGATATCGTAAGAATATTCTCCACAAACGTCCGAATCAATGAATAGTTGAGTTGTCATGTCATAAGGGATGCACCCAATAAATGTCAAAATGACTTTTGCTCTCTGTCGAAGCAAATAGATTTCGTGGTATGCTTCCATTTGACCTTTTTGTATGCCACTTATATTGGGTTTGGGTAGTCTCTTGGGTTTAACTATGTAGAATTACGTTTATGAAGTTTAGGGTCTCAAATTTATCTTTGGGAATAAAAGAGTTTAACACAACACTAATACATTAAGACTAAGCATTCAAAAATAGTTTTTTTTAAAACAGTTATTTGATGGTTTGGTTTTCAATGTTTGTTTGTTTGTTGTTGTTTTTTTTTTCCTTCAAAGTTTCAATTAATGTGAGTATTTATTAAAATATGTTATTATCATAATTTTATTATTTGTAGTAGGTAAAAATTATAATTGAAGAATCTAAAAAGTGGAAGACTTAAATTTTAAGTAACGAGAAGTGGGCATAGTTGTTTATAATAGTGGTTGGGTCTACAATAAATTTATGACCTTTTTCTCTCTGTGGTGTGGTACCGAGTCAATATCAAAGCTCTAGTTTTTCTTACAAAGATATTGTGTACCCAAAACCCCTTCACCTTTTCCCACTCTATACATTGTGGAGAAATAAGTTAAAGTGCTTGTAGTGGAGATTTCTCTATCTAAAGTAATTAGATTATTTTTAGAATTTAAAAATTATGCAATTACTTATAAGTTTAATATATTTTGTCCTTGATCAAAGGATTTGATTCAATGGGTTGAGGCCCCATAGACCAAAGAATGTGTGATCAATTTATACTCTAAATGGTTTTTTGTAATCTATTTTTTTGAACTTAAAGATCATTCGAGAGTTTTTAAGGAGGGACCTTGGTTTTGAAGAAGAGTTGGGATCTTTATTACCCACTGGTTCTTTGATTTTGATCCCTCAACAATGGTGGCTCTAAAATACCAGTTTGGGTTCAGTTCCCAAATCTCCCTCTTTCCTTCTGGCACCCCTTAATATGTGAAGTTATTAGTAACATGATTGAAAGATCCATCAAGATGAATTTTTGGTGGTCTAAATAAGGGATGTATACCTATCCCCACATTTATGTGGAGGTGGACCTTAACAAAGGTCTTTTAGATAGAATCTAGTTGACACATGATAATTCCCATTAGTTTGAAATCTTGGATTATGAAAAAACTACTTTTGGGTATTGTTTATACCACCAAACTAGCCATCTCTAAGGGGTTTATCTTCATGCAAGCAAACCAAAAAAATGACAAGTATTCTCATCCTAGAGGTTAGCAACTATACGAGCACACTATTCCAACCAGGCCACATAACAATCTAAATATGGTATAGAGAAGAAAGAAGGTTTAAAGTTTTTCAAAGAAATGGTAGTGGCAAATTCCTCTTGCCAAATGACATTTGTAGATAATGCTACAAGGGGAAATATCAAGAGCTCACATGAATCTCAAACTTCTAAATCTAATAAGAAGTCGTCATTTATTACACCTCAATAAATCATGCACTTTTGATAGTTAATCCTAATGGATATTAGTTGTCTAGAGTGTTGGATTGATGTTCAAAAGAAAAAATGCAAAAAAGGTTGTCTTGTGGATATGAGATTTGGCCATTTTTTATATTTTTTAATCTTGTTTTTTCTCTTACTAGCCTTTTGTAATATTGTCCTATCTCACTCAATATGGCTTGGCTTTTGGGATGTGACTTTTCCACCTATCTCTTTTATACGACTAACATTGTACTATATATTATCTTATCAATAAAAACTCTCTCTCTCTCTCTCTCTCTCTCTCTCTCTCTCTCTCTCTCTCTCTCTATATATATATATATATATATATATCATGTTCTTCAATTCTTGAATAATATATTTTTATAAAATGTTATCTTTCAAGTTTGTGGCTTATATAACAATAATTTTTTTCTCATTGAATATCTTATATTTATATAATATATGTGAAACATCTCTAGAATGAAAAAGGAAATAAATATTTATAGATAGTAGCCATTCATAAGCATATGAGTGACACTAGAGATTTTTTATAGTATTATTTTTATACTTGAACATAGTGAAAATGAAGTTCCCAATTCATTTTAATGTTTTAAATTTAGAAGCTCATGGATAGTATTTGAGATACAATTATGTCCCTCCTATATTAAATTCAGTTCGAGTGTAAGTTTTATGACCAAAATTTGAGTTAATCAATTAAATACCTAATTTTTTTCTTAATAGTAATCTAAATCTTAGAGCAAATTTTACAACAAGCTCTAGATTAGAAATCATACAAATTGTAGTACAATATCTTAAACAATGATTTGTTAGCCTTCAAATAAAAGTAACAAGAGGATATCTTAAAATGACCGCCAAAACCCTAAGTATAATATCTCAAATATACATGGATGAAATAATTCATGTCCACAAATATAAAATAAAAAAAACAAACTCAATTCACAAATGAGAGAGATTGAATGACTAAATTAAATTACTAGTATAAGATTTAATAAAATTTATCTATGACTAACTGTGAGATAAACTAGGCTAAAATATAAATCAAAGAAATTATATATGACATTATTCATGATGTAAATTAATATTATTTACTTAATAATGAAAAAATTAGGAAAATGAATAATCTATCCTAAATAAAATAAATAATAAATTTACTACTACTGAAAGGTGTATGCACAAAATAATTTACATGAAACATATATAATAATTATGGGGTCAAATCGATTGAAAATTTTTACCTTTATAATGCATACCAACATTTGTAATCTTCATTTTCTAACTTGTGTCAATAAATTTCTATTGAGTTTTTAATTATTTTATGATTGGCCTAATCATCATGAACCACTTATAATGATTGTCCAAGGCCTAAATGGAATAGGGAAATCATACCTTATATATTATATTAAACATGTTATATGGAGTCTATATATGTTGATAGTAATATCCCTTAGTTTCTTCTTCCTGTGAATGGAGTTTCTTGTTTCAACATATGTATAATAAATATACATACATAGCTTAGAATATCTATTAAAATAATGATGTCTTTGAAGTTACATTCATTGTGTATACTGTAAGAAGAAACGAAACATGTTTTATATGTTTTCATAGATGAAATGAGTTTCATATTACGATAGTAGTTATCAAAAATTTAAATTTCTTAGAAGAATTAATTATCAAATGAAATTAAGTAAATTTTGAGGAACTTAAAATTTCTTTTTAGTGCTCCTAAACAACTTATATATATTAAGGACATTTCATTATATGTCAATAACCTAAAATTTTCTATTACTATTTATTGTGATGTATGTGTATGTGTACTCATATGTGTGTAGTAATAGGCTAATGTGAGATTATTACATGTTATGTACGTGTTCACCATATATGCAGGTAACAAATGTTGGAAGAGATTACCAAACATATCTTTTATTGCATTGATATTAGATATCTTTTTTATAAAAAGGTTAAATAACTTTAAAAAAAGCATGACATTTATTTTCAACTATCTAACCTCCATCATCGATTATATGTGTATGTATGTATGTATGTATGTATGTATGTATGTATGTATGTATGTATAAAAATTGTTAGTAATTTTAACTAGTAAAAATGAGGTTTGAATTGATAATGTTTATTTCAAAATTCAAAAATATTTTTTGAAAGCTAGTTAACCTCTTCCTCCTTTTTTGACAACATGATGATCATCAAAATTAGGTTATTTTAAACATTGTACTTGTAAACCTTAAACAAACAAAGCCTAAACATGAAGATTGGGAAGTAGTGATGATCTAGTGAACTTCTTCTTCATGATTTCCTTATAAAATCTAAATTTGTTCATATGATTCTTTTGGTATGATTTATTCTTCATTATTTCCTTATAAAATCTAATATTGTTCATATGATTCCTTTTGAATCTCATTTGAATTCATTTTTGGTGGGGGTTTTCTACCTCTTGGCATGACCCGTTGGGTGAATTTGAATTTGAGAAACTAGTCATTATATTGTAGGAGGGTGTTGTTTGTGGGTTTTTATTTTTCATTAATTAATTTTTCCTACATATTATTATTTGATTGAGTGAAAAATAATAGTTTTGAGGGTCCATAAACTTAGTACAAAGGAAAGAAAGATGTGATAGTAATTTTCAATTGGTATGCCTCTACCAAAGGTAATAAAGCATGCAAAACAACCACAAACACAACATGTTGATAGACTAAAAATCAGCCCAAATGTACTATGGTACCTTACTAGCATAAGCATCCCTATTACAACCAAGAATGCTTTTATGAAACTTGGACCAATCTTCTGCATGACCTCTGCAATATAGAGCCCCACCTAGGTTGAAGATCAAAATGGGTCATTTTTCCTACCTTTCTTAAGCCCCCCAAGATAAAGAGTCATGCTGAAGGACTAGACCTCTAATCTTCTACAATTTTTATTTTTCTTCACTTTGGTCCACCCATCCTTGTCTTATGTAATTTCTGAGTTGACTGATAAATAAATTTCAATTGGTTTTAATGACTAAGATTTGTCTTTTGCTGTAGCATTTTCCATTATTTCTTCCCTTTATATTTATGTCTATTGAATAGCTTCCTTAGAGACTATCTGGATAGGGGTTTGCAATCTTAAATCTAACACACTCTCAACTAGAGTGTAAAAATCAACCTTAGGATCATCCTCCAAGTTATTAAAACCTAGAGGTTCCTCATTTTGAGTAGCATGATCAAACTTATATGAGGTCAATTTAGAATCCTCACTCACTAAATCAGGGGCATGTACAGTGAGGTGGGTAGGACAAAAGTCTATCCACTAGGATTTTTCCATCTCTCTTCTGAGTTTGTTACAATCTTTGGTCAAATAGACTATGTTAAAATAATTAAGACAACAAAATAATAGAAATTAATAGTCAAGGGGTTAGGATCATGACAAGCACCTAATTTTAGGATCACATTTCTAAGGACATATTTAGAGGTGTCAACATTAACCAAAATTTTGGTGTAGGTAGTATGAGACAAGGAGGTAGTATATGGGTGTGTTTGTATAAACTTTCCCAGGGAGTTTCCTATGACTTTAAAGTTAGCAAAAAACCAAAATAAGAGTGGAAGGTAGGGTAGATGTATTCAAATTAGTCTATCATTTAGAGGTTTAGTGAGGGGATTAAAGTAGGAAGACCAGAGTTTCATGATTTAAGGGTGTTGATTTAGAATCTAGAACTGACCTTGAATTGACTCCTTATCTTTAATGAAATAGAAAATAACAATAAAAAAGCTCTTGGCACTAGGGTGTATTTAGAGCCTACCTTGTAGAAGGGGTTGTTAGAGTTTTTATTACATATTTATTTAGCTTGTTTAGGTGTAATAATGAGGTCACTAGAAGTGGATGAGAGGGTGAGTTCATCAACTCACTTAGATAGTGCACATTATACTTTGATTTCCACCATGATTTCTACTATGAGTTTCACTCCACCTATTCCTTCTATATATGTACCTCCCCATCAATAATTTTTTAAATGTAATTCATTTCTTCAATTCTGGATACAAGCTAGTGTTATTTTGTTTTTAGTTGATTTCATTCATTGCAACATATATCTCTTCACATCTCATCTTACATATTTGAGTTCATGTTTTCAACTTGTTATTTATCAATTATGGCTAATTCTAAGATGGTATCAAAGAGCCTAGGTTTTGTAAATAAACATTTTTTATAATATGGTTGGATTCTTGAGTTTATTTTATATTATAATATTAAGTTGATTGAGAGGTGATTTACAAATATGGAAGGCCTCTGACAACCAAATGACATTTGCATATGTTTTTTGGTTTGGACTAAACAATGGAATTTGCATTTTTTTTTTGTTGGCTCTGTATCAAATTATATGGTACTTGTATTATCTTAAACAACTCAACCTCTATTATCTACTAAGCCTTTCTAAATTTTGAATTTCACCAAATGGCAATGAAAAAATCTTGGTCTCTTGGAAATTGATTATAGGTGGCAAAGCTCTTGTAAATCCGCATTCATATTTATTTTCATGATCACTTATCTCAATTAAAATGATGAAATGTTGAGGGTTTCAGTGTGAAAACATTCAGTTCTATAATATTGGGGAGGATATTTCCTTACATGGAGGCCTCTCAAAGCTTATGTTATTTGCATGATTCAAGGTTGATATACATGGATAGATTATTCCATCCTCTATTTGGCACTACAAATCTGTGAGATATCCCCATTTAGTTATTTTATATGTCTTGATTTTATCTACCTAGAAACTACATATCCATGAGCCATCTCCATGTATTCATGCCCTTCTGAGATACTCTATGCATGCTCAATGACCATTCTAAACTACTCTATGCTTGGTCAAACAATCTCCCAATCTCCATGTATCCTATCATCCTTCATTCAACCTCCCACTACCTATTCAAATAAGGATACCATCTCATAAGTTTTTGTGTTTATTTTTTTAAAATTAAAATGCATAATGCTATAACATATATAAAAAAATTTCTATATATTTTTTTGAAAACATCAATAATCACAATGATTATGTTATGTTTTTTAAGAACATTATTGTAAAGGGTATAGGGTTTAATTCTTACTAGCCACACTTTTTTTATGAAGCATTTAAAAAAGGGGAGTTAATTTATAAGTTATGGGAATTTTAATTTTTATTAGTGAAAATATTGTAAAGGGGGTGAAGATTTTGTTTGTAAAGGATTTGTGTATAAATTATCTTAAGAAGATATTTTATTAAGAGGGAAGGATTGTTATTTCAAGAAGGATAAATTTGCAGGAACTTGTAAATTAAAAGGGGATAAATTTTAAATGTGTAGACAATCTATAAAAGTGACAAATATTTATAAAGTGATAAAGTAAATTATTTGTTCACTCACACCTCTGTAGCCATAGGTGATTAACCCTTTTCACATAACTAATACAACTTCAATCTTATTGGTCACATATGCATTTTAGGAAATCCCAACAATTATTTGAAGGAGTTTTATAGTATCACTTATGCTAATTTGGTCACTACTATATAAATTATTTTTATTTTTGGATATATTTTCCACTGATCTGACATCCATCCTTAGAGTGTGCATTGTTACTTGTGCAAAAATTATGTAATATTGGGAGAAGGGGGATTATTTTAGGTGTTGTTTTTGTTTTTGTTGATAGTTTCATAAGGGGTTGCATTATGTAGTGTTTTATCATTACATTCCTTGGTGTCTCTGCTCTCATTTTTGAGTTATTTTTAGTCATGTTGAATCACTTAATATCCATTTGAGAGATATTTTCAAATAACACTATGATGAAATATTCAACTTCCATAAGTTCTTGGAAGAAAGAATTATGCATCATGAGTTTGTGAATGGAACATTTTTTCACTAAACATGGCCTTTTACCATTTTTATATAGATAGGTTCCTACTCCCACTAATCCAATTCATCATAATGACTAGCTCAACTCATGTGACATTATTCTTGGTCACTTACTAATGTATATTTTTATGGATCTACATGACCATTTGGAGTACATAGAGTGTCCTTACATTTTTTAGAGTATTCCTCATAATATTTTCAAACCTATTCACCTAAGACTATAATTTATCCTCCTATTATTTCATGTGATGATACATTCATTTCATATATTTCTCTTATTTTTGTCAAGCCATCCCTTTGGGGTGAGTTTTTGCTAGACTTGAGATATTTTTCTGCAGACTCCACTTGTGTTCATGTATATGTACATGATGTCATGATGTTTATTTTCCTTGTATAGATCCATCACATATTTATACTTCAAAGGATTATCTTATCTTCATTGATGGGAGTTTGCTTATTTTGTTATGTGGCCCATCCACATTTTTAGAGATTATCAACATTTCATCCTTTCTTAGAGATCCTCATTATTGTGTTTTGAGGATTGTTAAGCCATGCTCTCCATTTCACATGGACACTCATTCAATGAAATATCCATGTCCTTTTTATAACATCTTTACTATAGTGTTATTACTTTCAGTTCATGTGCATGATCTTGCAAGACCTATGCCACACTTTAGATTTGGACAAGTTTGAGATATCGTCATACTATTGCCTTCATATTTTGTCATGAAATGGGTAGATTTATAGTACAATTATTTATTTTCCTCTTACAAAGGAAAGAAACATTGTTCAATGTAGATGGACCTTATTTAATCTTTAATAAGATTATCTTATGATCAACATTGATCATTTTAATCTCTTCTTATGGTATGGGCTGCTTTAGCATCATCTTTTAGGGGTGATTTTTAGTCCTCTATTACTTCTTTCTATTATTCTAGGGGTATTACTATGCACTTGGGTCCCTTATCAAGCCTAGTTGTTGATTTTTAATTATTCTACCGACCTAAGCTACGCATAAGGGGGTGTTAGTGTAGATTTTTATTTTCCATTTACTATTTTTGCCTACATATTGATTTAATTTTCTTAGGTCTAATAATTAAGTCACTAGAAGTGGGTGAGAGAGTGAGTTTATCACATCACTTAGAGAGTGCACACTCCACTTTGAGTTTCACCATGATTTCTACTATGAGTTTCATCACTTCACTTGGATAATGCACACTCCACTTCAAGTTCCACCATGAGTTCCAATATGAGTTTAACTCCACTTATTCCTTATATATTCTTACCTCTCCATCATGCTATTTAGAAATGTAATTTATTTAGTGATTTCTTAATACGAGATGGTGATATTATTTTCTTAGTTGATTTCATTCATTGCAACAAAAATCTCTTTGTATCTCATCTTGCATGTTTGATATCTTGTGTTCAACTTGATAGTTATCAATTATGGATAATTTTGTTAGAAGTGACTAGCATAATCAGACACTATGATAAGTGGGATGGTCTTCATGGTACAAATTTATTGAAGGAGCAAGGACAACTTAGTAAGAAGTCTAGAACAATCAGAGAGTAAGCTTGATCTATTTAGAATGAGAAATAGGGACATTTTGATATCATTAGTTGCTTGGAGTAATATGTCATTCACATAAGAGTGAAGGCATGGTATTAAAAATATCATGGAATCAAGCATGAGCTAAGTGTGTATAAGGAGTGATCAAAAGTACATTTCTAGCAATAAATATTAATTTACGTGTTTACATTTACCCTTTTTTTCTAGTAATGCACCAAAAAGTAAAATTACTATAGTAAAATAAAAAGTGTGTACTTGAACATACTTATGAAAAATAGCCTTTAATGTAGGCCATAATATTGACCTATGATTCATGCAAACCTGCAACAAAACATGTATAAATCAGTGATTAATGGATTATTCACTAGGATCTATGGATCAACCGAATGCATGATTCATAGGCAAGAGACAAGAATAAGCATATGTATTGATGCAAGGAAGAAATAAATATGATAAATATTTTACAAGATAGACTCAATCCACACTCTATGAATAGCTCAATATCTCAGATTTATAAATAGGGAGTGAAATGTGCAACTCCTCCGTGAAAGTAGGTAAGAATATAGTGTAACTTCCATACTCAAAATAACCAGTCAAGAGTAACTCTATCTATTTAAAACTAAGTAAACCATGTGACTCTTATATGTTGAGTGATGCCTACTTACCAATACATTGAAGATGGATCATACTCTATACTACAATGGTATGTGTGAAAAAGTAGAGAAAAATATTGAATACTGATGCACTCCTAGTGTGATTAATTACATTTGAAAATGATTTGTGACCTTGGGGATGTAAGTAGACTTAGTTCAAGGCTACTAACACTGTGTGAACAACTAGAATAAATATATGATTTTCTCTCAATGTCTAGTTAGGTATTCTTGTGTTTTTCATTCATATGAGCCTCTAGTGGAGAATGGTTAGAAAATGTGGCTTTATAAAAATCATTTTGGAATTCCTTCAAATAGGACTTGTGAAACAAGTGGGATGACTCGGTGAGAGAATTTAAAATTTAGAAACTAGCCATTGTTTGGAAGGAGGACATGGATGATAGAATAAGGCACTACAAGTGAGATAGTCCTAATAGCTTGGCCTTATCCGAGGAGCAAGAAAAATTAAAATGGAAGTGTGCAAGAATAAGAGAGTAAGCTTGAGTTGTTTGAAATGAAAAATTGTGACATTTTGAGATCACTAGTTGCTTGGAAGCATGGGTCATCCACATAGGAGTGAAGGAATGATGGTCAAAAGATCATTTAATCATGCATGAGTTAAATGTGTATAAGGAGTAGTCACAAGTGCATTGTTTTAACAATAAATATTATATTAATTGTCTACATTACCATATTTCAACAAAATATTTTTTTGATTGAAAAACATACCTTTATTAATAAATAATTATTGTACAATAATAGTCATAAAAATAAATGAGTGGAGAAGTCACACCCCAAAAGCCAAGCTACCTCAAGCTAAACAAGCCTCGAGGGTGGAAAAAATAGAAACAAGAGAATAACCCAAATGAAATACATTTTAGAGTACCAGAGCCAACAATCTCAAAGTGTCCTTTCTTACCCTTATTCTTTTTAACTTCTGTCCATAACTCTGAAGGAGGGTCAGAAGGAATAGCAATAGTAACTAGTTGCAATTGTGGTTCAATTGGGGCTTGATTTTTAACTGACTTAAACGTATCAGATTCATGTGATCTCTTGATTCCTCCACCTAAAATAGTATCTTTCATAGATGACTCTTTCATAGCTTCCATTTTGAAATTCTTTGTTGGTCCATCTATAGATTTTTCCTTGACTTTGTCTTTCGAAAGAGGATGTTCATACGGATGCCAACTTTTAGATTTAATCAACTGATCTTTTTTCTTTAATCTATTTGTGTGAGGGCATGTGCTTTGGAGATGGGTAGTTTGATGGCAAGAATGACATCTAAATGCAGTGTTTACGTAATCCAAAGCTTGGATCCATAAGGAAAGGCCATGTTTTTACTGTGTTTTATTTAGCAGGGCTTTGCTAAGATCCACCTCCACACAAATGTGAGTGTAGGTGAAGAGTCCTTACTAAAATCTCTCAAAATCTATATTGATGAATCTTCCTAAAGAATTTCCAATAGCTTCACACACTGAAGAGTGCCAAAAGGGAAGAGGAAGATTTGGGAGTCAAACCCAAATCAACATTTTGGACACCACCATAGTAGTAGGATCAAAACCTAAAAATCAAGGAGTCATAAAGAGCCCAACTCTACCCCAAAACCACGAGCATTCCTTAAAAAAAATTGGACAAATTTAAGAGAGAGAAACTAAACTATAAAGAAACCCTTCAAACATAAATGGATCTCGCACTCTTTAATCCAAGTAAAATAGATCCATTGATGCAGATCCTCTCATCGAGCCCAAAATCCATTAAATTTACAAATAACATATTCGTAAAAATCTGAAATTAAAATATTTACCTCTAGGAGAATCGCATGGAGAAACACTTGTACGTAGTTGAATGATTTTTTTGGGTACATGACGCAACATGAACGAAGGTGCGCACATGGAACGAGCGCAACAACATAGCCCCTGCCAACATAGCAAACGCAGTCACAGACTTTTTACGTCTTTAGTTGTATATTCCAATGTACACTTGAATTCATCTATATCTAATATTGCCATTTATCTTAAACAATTTTTATTAGTGTAATGAAATGCAAATATTATATTGTATATGAAAATTGTAACATGTGCTGTGTGTTGACTGTGTTATTTCTGCAATCAATATCACGCTTAGCTGTATATATTAAAAATAAAAAAGACGCTATATAAAAACTAAATCATCCGCAAACAATTGTACAGTTACAAACCATTCACAAAGATAATGATGTTTATAATCATAATTAAAAACAAATGTTATTCAACTCTACATTGTATGTTACTATCATATTTTTCTTGTTATAAAGCAGCCAAAAGAGCAATGATAATGGCAATTCTAAACTAGGATTACAACTAAAGGCACTTCAAAGCGAAGCCATTATATGTGCCCTCCAATACACTTGAGTATTAGTTATGGCGGTCGGAGAAGGCCAAGTGTGAAGCAATGGTGGAATGATACATCCCATCGTTGTTGATTTCCGTTGCTCGCAGCTCCCGTCTCAACCAGCGCGCCATCTCCTCTGTTATCACCCGTGCCCTGTGCTTCCTCTTCCTCTTCCTCACAATGCGTTAACTTGCCTCCACCATCGGTGTCCGATATCTTTGTTCGCATTGGAATCTGCGATGATGTCGTCGCAGGACACGGGTTCGAACCGTACGAACAGCTTCTTCAGCCGATTAAAGCAAAGGATCTCACACCTTTTGCTCCTGTCGCTGCCATGACTGTAAGTAATTGGAAGTAACGAAGATAAATATGTAAATGCTTAGAGCAGCTGTGATGATAATGCTATAATGTTGAGATGTAATTTACAGGGTAGAAAGCGTAGGGTACTGGAGAAAGTAAGCATATGCTTATTCCTTATGTGGACGGACCAAATGCGCCGAGTACAGTCCAAGAAGAATATCCACGGAAATTCTAGTGAATAGAATTTTAACACGTTTTTCCAGCTTCCTTACGCTTACCAGAAAAGAACGTAATTTTCGGTGTATATGAAAAAACAAGCCATAATGAATCGGTAGCTGGAAAACAATATCACCACAGAACAGTCGACGCAACGACGCAACAGATTGTTGGCGTTCTTGAAAAGATATCGTAAGAAAATTCTCCACAAATGTCGAAATCAATGAATAGTTGAGTTTTTATTCAAGTGGAAAGAAATCCACCATGCGACCATCGGTCATTGCGTAAGGGACGCACTCAATTAATGTCAAAATGACTTTTTTGCCTGGGATTGCTTTCTGTTCAAGCAAATAAATTTCAGTGTCATGCTTCCATTCCCTCCTAACTAGTACAAATTTTGACCTTTTTGTATGCCACTTATATTGCGTTTGGGTAGTCTCTTGGGTTTAACTATGTAGAAATTAAGCTCGTGACATTTAAGGTCTCAAATTTATCTTTGGGAATAAAAGAATTTAACACATTAATACATTATGAGTAAGCATTGAAAAATAGGTTTTTTCTTAATGGCAATAAGATGGTTTTCAATATTTTTTTTAGTTTCAATTAATGCAAAGATTTATTAAATTATGATATTCAAATATAGTTATTGTAATTTTATTATTTATGATAAGCAAAAAAATATATTTGAAGAAGTTGAAAAGTGGGCAGTGGGTGCAAGTGTTTGTAGTGACGGTTGGGTCTATAACAGATATGCAACCTTTTTCCATGTGTTATGGCACTGGATCAATATCAAAGCCCTAGGTTTTCTTACAGAGATATTATGCACCCAAGACCCTATTAGCTTCACCTTCAACGTCTCCCACTCTGTACATTATGGAGAAATAAGATGAAGTACCTACAATGGAGATTTCTCTTTCTGAGATAATTGGATTAATTTTTGAATTTAAAGATTATGAAGCTATCAATAGGTTTAATGGATTTTTGACATGGTTATAAGATTTGACTCAATGGGTTGATGTTACCTGGTCAAAGAATGTGTGATCCATTTATGCTCTAAATGTTTTTTCGTAATTCTTTTTTGAACTCAAGAATTATTAGAGAGTTTTTAAGGAAGGGACTTGATGTGTGAAGCTATTAGTAACATGCTTGTAAGATTCATCAAGATGGATTTTGAGTGATCTAAACAAGGGTTGTATACCTATGCAAATATCTGTGTGGAGGTGGACCTTAATAAAGTCTTCTAGATAGAATCCAGTTGAAACATGATAAATTCTAATTGATTCCAAACCTTGTATTATTAAAAAACTACCTTTAGATACATCAATACCACTAAATTAGTCATCTCTAGGAGGTTTGTCCTCATGTAAGCAAGTCAAAAAATAAAAAGGATTAGTCTTCTCATCCTAAAGGCTAGAAACTATATAAGCACACTATTCCAACCAAGGTCATGGAAAAATATAAAGATTTCATAAGGAAGAAAGAAGATTCAATATTTTTTGGAAAACTAATGGTGGAAGATTACTCTTGCCAAACGATATTTGTAGATAATGCTACAAGGGGCAGTATCAAGAGCTCACATGAATATGAAACTTATAAATATGATAAGGATAGAATATGCACTTATGATGGTTATTGTTATGCTGATGGATATTGGTCATTTAGAGTGTCGGATTGAGGTTCAAAAGAAAAAAGGAAAAAAAGGTCATCTTGTGGATATGTGATGTGGCCATTTCTAATTTTTCTCTTGCTAAGCTTTTAAAATATGGGCTTGTCTCATTCGTTGTGGCTTGGATTTTGGGGTCTGATTTTTCTACCCATCTTTGTTTATGACTAACATTGTACTATAAATTGTCTTATCAATAAAATTATATATATATATATATATATATATATATATATATATATATATATATATATATATATATATATATATATATATATATGTCATCTTATATCTTGTCTTCCATGTTCTTCAATTCTTGAATATGTACATTTTATAAAATGTCATCTTTTAAGTTTGTGGCCAATATTTAAGAGTCATTTTTTTCCATTGAACATCTAATATTTGTCTAATATATGTGAAATATCTATAGAAAAGAAAGAGAGATTTATAGAGAGTATCCATTCATAAACATATGAGTTAGACTAAAGATTTTGTATAGTATTATTTTTATATATAAAAATAGTGAAAATGAAGGTACCTAATTCGTTTTGATGTTTGGAAGCTAGGAATTCATGGATATTTTTTGAGAGATAGTTACACCCTCCAATCCTAATATTAAATCTAGTCCTAATGTAAGTTTTTATGGCCAATACTAGAGTTAATCAATTAATAGCTAATTCTTTTGTCTTAATAGTAATAAAATGTTAGAGCAACTCTTGAAACAAGTTCTAAATTATAAAACATAAAATAAGTAATACAAAAACTTAAACAATGACTCAATAGCCTTCAAATAAGAGTAACAAGAGGATATATGAAAATGACCAACAAAACTCTAGTAATAATATCTCAAATGTACATGCATGAAATAATTCATATACATAAATATAAAATATAAAAAAGGAAAAAATAAAAATAAAAAATGAGAGATATTGAGTGATTATATTAAGAATACTAATATAAAATTGAATTAAATTTATTTATGATTAACTATGATATAAATCAGGTTAAAATATAAATCAAAAAAATTATATATAACATTATTCATGACGTACATTAATACTATTCACTTTATAATGAAAAATTTAGGAAAAAAACAATGTATCTTTAATATAATAAATAATAAATTTCCTACTATTGAATGGTGTATGCATAAAAAAAATTACATGAAACATATACAATAATTATGGAGTCAAATCAATTCAAAACTTTGAACTCCATAATACATACCAACATTATAAATCTTCTCTTTCTAACTTGTGTCAAAAAACTTCTATCGCATTTTAAATTATTTTATTATTGGCTTGATTAATGTGAACCACTTAGAATGATCATCCAAGGCTTGAATGGAATAACGAAATCATAACTTATATATTGTATCAAACATGTTATATGGAGTCTAGATATGTTGGTAGTAATATCCCTTAGTTGCTTCTTTCCCCAAATGGAGTTTCTTCTTTCAACATATATACAATAACTATACATACATACCTTATAATATTTATTAAAAGGATGTTGTTTCTAAAGGTACATTCATTGTGTACACTGTAAGAAGAGATGAAACATGTTCTGTATGTTCTCATAGATGAAATTAGTTTCGTATTACTATAGTTGTTCTCAGATTTTTAAATTTTTAGAACTCATTCCCAAATGAAATTAAGAATTTTTCAAGGAAGTCAATTATTCTCTTTGGTGCTCCTAGACAACTTATATATATGGACATCTCATTATATATAAATAAACCTAACTTTTATATTATTCTTTTTTGTGATGTGTATGTATGTGTACTCATATGTGTGCATTGTAATAGGTTATTATGAGATTATCACGTGTTATGTACATGTTCATCATATATGTAGGTATAAAATGTGGGAAGAGATTATCAGATACATTTTTATTGCATTGGTATTAGATATAATTTTTATAAAAGGGTTAAGTAACTTGTAAAAAAATACAACATTTATTTTTGGCTATCTAAATTTTACCATCGATTGTGCGCACATGCGCACGCAAGCGCAGATATAGAGAGAGAGAGAGAGAGAGAGAGAGAGAGAGGAATTATAGTAAAAATGATGTTCGAATTGATGATGTTTGTTTTGGAAGTCATTTTTTTTTACAAGTTAATTAACCTCTTATTCCTTTTTTGATAACATGATGATGATCACAATTAGATTATTAGTCCCTATTAAGATAGGGTACTAAAGATTTCACTTGGACAAATAATTTTTTTGTTCTAACCAATCAATATTTAACATATTACACATCAAAAATATTTTTTTAATAAAATTTTATATATTAATTTTAGAATATTCTCTAAAAAATTATTTAAGAACATTCTTTTAACATTACTACTATTATAAATGTACCTTATTTATTAATATCAAAATGGAGTGAGAATTAAAATATTTATCATATCCTAGGAAAGTTGACATATCCATGTGATAATTAAATCAAGCATGATAGTGGCAATGTTATTAATATTAATGTTAAGCTTCATTGTGATGGCAATGGCAGATACATCATACACTGCTAGTAAATCTACCAGTAATTATAAATAATACATAATTATGTCAACATCGATTTCAACCCACTAAATTTTATTCTCATGTGATTTCATCCACACTTGTCTCGAGAAAATCCCATTCCACTTAGCTTCACCACATTAGTAGCCAAACTGATTATGAAGAATCTGATGCCTACTGACAAGATCATTAAGCAATAGTAAAACATAAATCATGCCATCCAAATAACGTAAAACTAAAATATAATATTATAACTATTATATAAGTATAAAAACTTATATAAATAATTTTTATATTGCAACATGAGTATTCTCAAATCAAATGCAAATGGATGTGTTATTTTATTTATTTATTTTGAAGGAAATGGTTTCATTATTTCAAAATTTTGGAGTGGTTATATATAATATTAACAGCCTTTTGCCACACATCTGTTAACAAAATTTTAATCCCATCATATAGACCCTTAATCATGTTACAAAGCAAAGAATGTGTAAGTCCCACAAATCAAAAGTTCCTTGTTATCTTGGGTTATTAATTCAGGGACTTATTTTTTGAAACAAACATAACTATGTGTGGGGTATTAATATGTTAGCATCATTTTTTTTAAATTATAATTTTTTTGGATTATTATTTAACTGGTATGGAATCGACCTAAAAATTTAATTTACTTTTTTATTATATGATTTTTGTTCTTTCACATTGAGATTGATTAATTTTAAGTGTGTTGTATTGTAGTTTACTATTCCCTTGAGGGTATTGGCTTTGATATTGTTGACTCTGGCTACATCATTTATGAGACTAATAATTTTGATTAAGTGATATTCATATGATGAATATGCATGAGTTGAAATATCATATAATACTATGACTCTTAATAATTATAGATTTTAAATTTATTACATTACTATGTTAATATCATAATTACATTACATATATATTAATATATTATATTATTACATTTCATAGTTTATATGTAACAAATTATTATAGTAATATTTTAATATATATAATTATTATTGTTACGTTTAATTATGGTAAATATTTTTTACTAGAACTATGAATCAGTATGGGATACAATTGGGGGTCCAATCCATGCTACAAAAAGAATAAGAGAAAGTAACGAGATAAGACAACGAGAACTAAGGCAAACAACAAAATCTTGTAAAGGGAACACACTAATGAAAATAAGAAAGAATAGAGAACTAAATACCAAACACTAACCAAAGAATAATGAAGGAAAATGAGGTTAATTCAATGAGGTTGTATCTAAACTTTATTATGGATAGCACAAATATAAAAAACAATGAGATCCAATCGAAAGAGTCCCAAACTGAGAGTGAACCAATCCTCATCTGCAAGCCAAGACCTACCCACCAGACACCCTAAAGTTTTTAACCACATGGTGAGGTAATTCATCTCCCATGTCTAGAAAGGAAATCATCCAAGGTCTATTGAGATCCATTGCTAATAAGAGAATCCACTTCTTCCCTTAGTAGATACGCTTCATCTAAGGTCCATTGAGAGCCATTACATTTTATTATATTAATATTGGTTTTGTTATATATATTTAATACATATGAAATGCTTCTCATTACTCTTTACCTTCTTCATCTAGTTCACTTTGTAATATTTAACTGGTTGTAAATTTTATATGGCCTTGTCCTTTATTTTTGGGGTCTAAGCATTATGGGTGGCCCTATTGAAATATAACCATAAAACCTAATTTAAACATAGGATCAGACCTAAAAGATAGGCATAACACTTATCTGCATATGCATTTTGGTACATTCTCAAAGTTAGAAAATTTTGAAAAGTTAGGATAACTATTAAGGAATTGATCACCATGTAAAAAGTTCTCTCTCTTATACCATAACTATAGTCAACAAGATTGATTTCCCTTCTTGAACTTTGTAAAGCCTACACAAAACACATGCAATAATTCTACATAAACAATTCAAAAATAATTTACAATAAAATTAGCATGTGCACACAAATAAAATAAGCATATTAAGAATTTTATCCTCCACCAAACATTCATAGGGTTTAAGATGCTCAAGTAAATTTGTGAATAAATCACTGCAACTTTCTTTTGCATTGTCTGGAAATTATTTTGTCAACCACTCTATTGCAATACTAAAAATAAATTCAAACAAAATCATAAATTCAAAATAATATAATTATTAAAGGAAGGGACTAGCCACTATGCAACTCATGTTTCTAAAGTGGTACTTGCAAACATTAAAGAAACAAAGCCTAAACATGAATACTAGGAAATAGTTATGACCTAATGAGCCAATTTCTTGTTAAGACATATAATATGGGCATCATTCATTTCATCCATCCATACATTTGAAATGAATAGACTAGTCATATAATGGGTATATATCATAATAGTAAAACATTATCTTTTCACAATGCCAATTATGATAATTTATATAGTAAAGTTTTATTATGCATCTAGTAGTGGGTAATGTTGATGTGTAATTTATGGGTTAAAAGCTAATATGGTTCTTAGTTATATAGGGAAAATAGTGTATGTTGATGGGGTTCAATGTCTTAATATGTTGATGTGTCCCGACCACCTAATCTATTGATGTATCTTGCTCTGAAAATTGAAATTTACTATGTAAGCACACAATTTAATATAAATAGTCAAAATTTGATTTTAATAATGCATTTTATAGAATGTAGCTAGATATACAAACTCTATTTGAAATGACACAGGACTTTCTAATACATAAGCCCCTAAGAATGACATTATAGATTGAAATGATAAATATTAGTGATGTGGAAAGGGCATGATTAATTTTTTTATAATGTCACCAAATAGAGTCTTTTTATGCTATTTTCTTGTGTTTCTTTTTAGAGGATTAAAAATTCTTGTTATGTTTCCAATAGAAAAACAAAGTTATAAGCACTATCTTTAGATAATAATTTCATTTACATGTCATTTTATTTGATAGGGTTAAAACAAGTTTTTTAAGGCACCAAAGCATTATACAAAGGAGAGAAAGATAAAACAATAAATTTGATTTGGGATTGCTCTACCAGTGATAATTAAGTGGGAAAAAGATACAACACACTGAATGTTTCTACAAAAAATTAGCAAATCATCCTATCTTACTATAATTTTATTTAAAACTTTCACTTGTCTTTAGTATAACCTCCACCCAAGTGAAGGGTCATTGATTTCTAAACTATTTCCTCTACCTTCTTTCCTTTTTTCTCTTACCTTTTTTCTTTTTCTACATTTTAGTCTTCAGACCACACTCTGTTGTCTTGTACACACGCCATGGAGAAGGGCAAAGAGATTTTAATAGTATTATGGGGCTTGGATTTCTCTTTTGAGTGCTCTAAAGATTCTACCCTTGATCTAAGTGTCTCTATCTCTATTATGACCTCAATAGAGGTAGGTTTTTCAATTTTTATGTTGTTCAAAATAACAATTGGTGTTGAGGCCTTAGTTTCTTCTAATGCTCCTATTCTACAATTCTTCCAGCTATGTAAGCCATGGGTTCAGTTATCTACAACTCCTATTCCTCCATAGTTTCCTCTCTGAGTCTGAGGATTCATGTTAATTAATCCCATACACTCTCAGAAGATTAGAAATTATCATTCCACCAAGTTACAACAACCTTTTACTGTTGAAATTGTTACACTTTCAAGTCATATGCCCAGTGTTGAAACAATTTTAGCACTTGAAGGGTAGGCCTTTATATTCCAAGGGATAAGTCCACACAATATCTTATATAATTAGGTCAAGATAGGATGGAATATCAACAAAAGTATAAAGGATTATTAGGATTCTTGCAAAGGCAGTGTGGGAAAATGAAGAAGTGTTAATGTTAGTTTACTAGAATATACCCAAAGATTTTCCTATTGCCTTAAAATAAGCTTTAGACCAAAAATTATTGGTGTAGGATATTTATTATTCCATTTATTTATTAAATGGATAATCCTTACACGTGTAGCTTCAACTTGCTTAGGTGATTATTTAGTCTATGGTAATTAGCTGCCACTTGTCTTAGATTTTATGGTAGTTAGATACCACTTGTCTTAGCTTTTACAACAGTTAGCTTCCACTTGTCTTAGCTAAGTGGTTGTTACACATTTTTTCTCCACTAGTCTACTGTCAATTAACTCCATGATTCTAGGTGGAAGTTACATTTTCTTTCTCCTCTATAAGACATCGATTGTAAAGCTATTTATCAATCAAGGCATTTATAACACATCCTCTTGCATATTTTTAATTACAATAAAATTCATTTTCATTGGAATTCTCATGTGCTCATTCTACCAGAAGATCATCTATTTTCCAATTATATCATGGAACCTAATAATGCCCTAAAAGATTGAAAATTAAAGCATGTTTTAATTTTATTTACAATAGATTTTTATTTTTTTATTTTTTATTAAACACCTTCAAGTATGCCATTTTCATTAAAATACATGTAAAGATGTGTTGGTGGGTTGTTTATGACATTTGATTGCTTGATTATGTCGATCATTCAATTCTAGTTCCAACAAGTGGTCGAAAGGCTACCTTACCCCTTGTTTGGTTGAGCATTTAAAATGATTGAGTAGATTTAATTGAAATAGTCCATTAATGATAAGAAATGTTATTAGCCATAACTTTTTCTTTGTGAATGAGATTTGATTTATGCCTTTTGTAAAATGTTTTATTTTTCATTCTCATTTAATTGATCCTATTTTATTGTAAACACAATAAAGTTATAAAGTACCATATTTAGGTGGGTACTTATGCTACGGGCCCTACTATTAATTTATACATTATGCGTTATGCACCAATTAATCACACATAGATTAATTATCAACTATGTCCAACATCCCCATTATGAGCATGCATTATCCCTCATCACTCCAACATTAATTGTTCATTTGGATGCATTTTAGGATATGCTCGACATCCCATTCATGATTATGCTTTAGGGGTTTATTGAAATTTATATCATGTAGTATTTCACTTCCTTGGTGTCCTCTCTCATTCATAATGACTCTTTTTGAGAGACTTTAGAGGAGGAAGGTTGAGTATACATTTTATAAAAAAGTAGGTGTTTCGATCATGGCCCTAGTCATGCACTTATATAGTTATTCAGGTTGGATTTAGGATTATTCAAGCAGGGCATAGGCCTTGACTATTCCTATGGTCCTAAAAATTTAACACTCAACTATGGTAGCATCATTTTATATAAGGTGAAAGCCTTATGTTCTCACCCATAGTTTATTAGAGAAGGGATTGAGTTTTGTGTTGGGCTAGTTATACCATAACACAACTTTATTCTTAAAGGGCTTGGTTAGTGCAACAATGGTTGAGGAATCATTGGTGTAAGCCTTTGGGGAAACTGAGCTTAATATCATTTAGGTACCTAAGGGGAAATTGGGTATCTGATTGAAGGACTTATGTATAGGCTTGTGCTTAAGTACGAGTATCATTTTAGGGTACAAGGTTTTACTCATACTTAACACATTTCCTATATCAGTCATGAGGTTCATCATTAGCTATAGGCACATCATGAATGAGTTAAGTTAGAAGCTTGTGAGAGCTCAATATACATACTATAAACTTAAAGCATTTAATCCATTAAAAACTGTACAAAGATTCATCATTAGTTAAACTTAAAAATAACACATATATAAGTTAATGCAAACTAAACAAATGCTTGACTTAAACTACTAAAAACTTAGAGGATCCTAGGTGAGATTGGGCATTACAAATGGGATCATCAAAATTATCCTGAACTACTTATAACTCTAATGGAAATAATATATAATCAATTTGCCAGAGCTTTGCTAATCTAATTTGTCTCCCCATACTAACTAGACTCTGATCCCTTTTATAGAGATTCAAAATGTCTTAGGTTCATGGGGAATGAATCACACTGATTATTGAGATGTTATTAGAGGTACACATCCTACCCTCTCCACTACGTTTGTCTTTAATGAGTAATTTCTATCCCATGCACTCACTTCCCAATGCTAATTGTCGTAAAAGGAGACACTTGTCTTTAATGAGTAGTCATTATCCTATGCACCCACTTCCCAAAGCCCATTGATTTAAAAATGAGTTTTTAGCCACCTTGTAGTTGGTGCCACTAGAAGGAAAAAAAAAAAAATCATCCTCCAAGATTGCCTCACACCTAGGTGTTCTTTGAGTTGGTATGGTTCCACTACTTAGGTTGAAAAGGGGCCCAACATTACCCCATACAAAAAATATAGTCCACCCTTAGACTAGACTTCCAGTGCCTTAACTACGTAAAACTTGAGTGTACTTTATTGTAGTTCTACCTTGAAGTACTTTAATCCTTGAATTATGATCTTGATTTCTTTAGTAGCATTATCAATCTCTGTAGAGGTAGCCTTGAGTGTGAGCACATCAGTGTTGTCCAATTATTTTTTGAAGGCCTCTATCATTTATTTTGATTTTATATCCCCACCATCTAGGATAGATCTTTACTCACTTGCCTTTGTCTAAAAGGCATCGAAGAGATCTTCTAGGTCTTACTCCTAGGTTTTCCATTGGGCACTCAAAGTGTTGACCTATACCATAATCTATGTGCACTCAACCCATAATCAATGCTTACTTCATCAAGGAATCCTTATCCCTTTTTAACTTTTGGAGGCACACATCAATGATTTATTCCTATGTGGAGAAGTTGTAAAAGAAAACATTGACATCTTTTATGCCCTCTTTCATCTTTACAAATAAGTCTTCTACCACATCAAGCTTCTTGTTGAGCTCTTTTTTTATGGCTTCATAATGGTCTTCTTTCTCTTCTAACATCAACTTCATTTATGGGATCATCTAATCTACCAACACACACACACCTTATCAACCTCTAAAATTTTATAAGTGTCAATACCATCCAAAAGGGATGGCTCTACTTTTTTCACATACTTGACCAAATACTAGACTTGAGCTTCATGGTGTTAATCTCTTCCTCTACTTTTAGCACTATATTCTTCCATTTTACAACATAAACATCATTAACAATGTTATTTCATGCTACCTTAGAGGCCATTCAAGGGAAAGTGTTAGCTGACCTTACTGGATTCATATCTTGGGAGTTAACAAGTTTGTAGTTGTGCCCTTCTTTTGGTTTTTTAGTTCTTTGGATTTCTTTCATTGACACCTTGAAGTGAGGCTCATCCATGTAGTAATCAATTTTAAATTACACTTGGTGGCACATCAACATCATGGTATCTTTGTGGGGCATGTATTCAAACATGTAAAAATCCTCATCCTAGGTGTACCCCTTTTATGCCTTCTCTCTATAACATGGCTTAAATTCATCTTTTTCAATAGTCAATTCTATCTGCTCTTATTCCTATCCACTCGCATTGGTTTTTCCTTCAGTTCTTTAATCTTATTCTTCCTCTTATAGGGGTTCTTCTTCTTTAGACTTTTCCCCTTCATCTACTTCTTCTTCCTATTCAACACTAGCTTCACCATCTTGTTTCTATAGGGGTTATTTCTCCATAGTTGACAGGTAAATGCTCAGGGTCCCTTCATAACTTGACCATTGGAGATGTGTTGGATATACCTACCCCCTTTGAACCTACATTGCAAGCTCTTATGTTGGATCCCCCATAAGAAGATATAAGATTGATAATAGACCTTGTTATTGACTTAGACTTTGATCGATTTATAGATTTAGACCAAAAAATTGTGATTAAACAAGTTATCTGTTATGAAGAGGTAAGTAAAGATACCTCTAGACCATTAGGTGCTAGCTAAACTAGACAAAATTTAAGTACAAGCACCCAAATTCAATCAATATCAGGTACATAGCTTGGGAAATAACTCATAAAAAGTGGACCTATGCCACTAGTCAGTGTATAACACTATCATCCTCTATGGTGCTAGTAGCAATCATGGGACTAGTGCTTGGCCTAGTGGCTGAAGGTCTTTGAGGACCAACTCCAAGACAAGCACTAGAAGGGAAAGCACTTCAGGCACCATCTACTGCCTAACCTCATATTTATTATGAGATGGCCATGTACCTACCCAAGTATTGAGGCATGGAGAATGTTGTAGATCATGTGCTCAAGTGTGAATTACAATGGCACGCTTGAGGAATAACCTAGTCTAAGTGCAAGGCAACCTAGTTTATTACAACCTTGTTTGATTGCACCCATCCTTCATATAGGAAGTTTGATCCTAACAAGGTTATGTCTGATTATGACACTCTAAATGGAGCCTCCTTAAAGGAGTTCAATATACCTAAGTTTGAGTAGTAGAGCATCATTATGCTCAAAGAGATCAACCAGAGATTATCATAGAGCATGCACTTGTACAATGATAGATTCAAAAATATCCTTTCCAATCTCCCTTACAATATTTACCCCTCCCAATATGCATAATGGTTAATTGGAGGATTGATAGTGCCTTTTAAAAGGACTTTATCCATAAAAACATTAATAGACCTTTGGGAAGTCCTTGGATCCATGCTTAGTGGGGAGTGCTGATACATGCATTAGCCCATTCATAGAGGTGTAGATTGTATCTATAGCCTCCCAACTATAGAAGATAACTACTAGTTCATAGCAAGATTATTGAATCAGGTTGTGGTACATCGATTATGAGATAAAGGGTCATAATAAAAATAACTAGACTCAAATGAATGTGCATACACTGCTTCTCAGCTATGAATTTTATCATAAGGTGTATGATGTTCATAACCCTTTATTGTAACATGCCAATCAAGTCAGCACAACCCTCTATTACAATTTGTGTGATGCCTACATACACACCATAACTAACTATCAAGTAATTGATGAGATTTACCAAAACATGGAGAGAGGTGTATGATAGGAAACTAAAATAGTTGAAGGGAAGGGGAACCAAGGAAATGAGGGTTATGGCCAATATAATCTTAGTTATGGGAACTAAAGGGGTACCATAGATTGAGGTGGAGGATGTGGGGAAGGAATATTCCCACAATGATCATGTTATAAGTATGGGTTAATCAATCACTATCAGTGTGACTGCCTAATGCATCTAATGTATAGGTATTATCGAGGACCATATTCAATCACAAAATTACCTAACTTCCACAAAAATATGACTCATGGAAAATTGGGTGCCGAAAAGGGCACAAGGATGATCAGGCATGAACCTAAAGATATAAAATGGGCTCCAAATGTGCATTCAACATGCACAAAGTCAAAGAAAGTGTTGGAAACCACATGGAGTAGGTTCACCACTCAGCTACTAACTATACCAACATAAGAAATACACCTTAAATATGGAAAACTAAGATTTATTAAGTGCATAACACAGCTTGAGTCAAAAGATATGCCTTACCCTAACCCTACATGTTAGAAGGATGTCTTGCAATAAGCTATGAATGTCATACAAAATTTATAGGGAGAACTCCATCTAGCAATATATCTATAAGTGCAAGCTACTACCTCACTTAGAAAGCAAGATAGCTAGGAGGTTGAATTATAGGAGATGATAAAGATCCTATGCCTTCTGCGAATAGAAGGGATGCTTCCCTTGATAAAAAAATTTCCTCTTAGAGCGCACAAGGAGAAATCCAAGTGAAGTTATTAAGACCCATGTAATTGAATTTTCCATACCACATATGGAGTGGGCATGTGAAAAAAGGCATACATAGAACATGGAGTATGACCAAGAGTTCCTAGTGAATGCCACCATCGATAGATGGTCTGTCTGTGAGGTGATAATTGACATCGACATTGAGGTTCATATCCTAACCAAGAATGAATGTGAAAATATGGGTAGGCTAGCCTTGAGGCCTTCTCCCCATGTACTCTTCATGGTCAACAAGACCCAAGTGCAGCCAATTGAAATTTTGAAGAGCACCATTGTAGATATTATGAGTATTGAATTCCACATTGGCTTTGAGGTTATCAAGTTGGTTGAACAAGATAACTACCCAAAACTTCTAGGAAGGCCTTGGTGTTATCCTAACAATGTAGATATGCACTTCAAGAAGCAATATATGACCTTCAAAAATGGAAAGAAAATGGTAGTGATGCCCCTTTCAAGTGACCAAAGACTCCCTATATGGAAAGTGTTAATCTATAGGATGAGATCGACCATATATATAACATCATAGTGCAAGGTGCCGAGAATCTCCAGCCTTCTGATCAAGGATTGCTTTCTTAGAATAATGGCTAGTCAGCCTTAAACACCATAGATGTCACTTATGACTAATGGGTTGAAGAAGATTATGAGGCCACTAGTCATAAATTTTATTTGGTGTGCACAAACATGCCAAATCTTGTGAGGATGGGCCAAGTCTAAATTAGTCATGCTCCTAAATGATGGGTCCTATGCCATGAGGAAAAAGGAAAGAGGGTACTCCACTTGAGAAAAGGAAAGCTTGTAGTGATCCTAAAATTTGAAGGGATCAACCTAATGGAAAAGTATATCTATGACCTTGAATCATGCATCCCCAAAGAAATAGATAGAATGGGCACATTAGTGTATACCTTGAGAAGTAATACCATACATTGGTGGGCAGTATAAAGGTCTAACGTACCAACTTGGCCAAAGGTAAAAATAGTTGTTTTCACTAAATTTGGGAGGAGTAACAAGAAATTGGATATCTTCTAGTACTTTGGAAACTCTGACCCCATGGTGCATGTGAACTTATGTGAAGATACATAGACTGACTATGGCATGATTGACCCAAGTAATATATGGGTGCATGCCTTTTATAAGACTCTAAAGACATGGGTGTGAGTATGGTACATGGTCAATGAGACACACCAAAAGATAACCAATTAGGAGGCCCTTAAGGAGAAGTTTGTGCACACCTTCTCCTTTTCCTCATATAACTTGGAGTTGGTCAAGCCACTACAAGTAATTGGGATGGTAGTGTTCAAAGACACTACCATCCTCATGGAATGCTTGAAGGACATGTTCAAGGAAAAGGGGTTGGTGTTCCTAACTTTATTTGAGGAATAGACACTTAAAAATAACTCATGTGAAGAAGATGATGAAACTTATAAGGAGTGTTACTAGAAAACATTGACTAATATAATAAAGCTCAGGTGCCAAGTAAATGATAGTGCTCCTAAAGAAGAAGATCACATCATATTGACGTAGAGATAATAGATAGAACTCAGTAACTTGAGAACTCACACTAGGAGAATAATAAGCCATACTGTACAACATTAAAGGCCATCAAAGTGGACATTAGCATAGAAGGGGAGCCAAAGATAGCCACTCTAGGTGTTTATTAGTCTAATGCAAAGCTGGCATACATCATAGACCTCATGATGGAGTTCCAAGACTTGTTCTCTAGGACTTATTAGGATACGAAGGGAACATACCCATGCCTTGGGAAGATGATCATAAAGCTAATTGATGGCACAAGACTAGTCAAAAAATTCCCTTCTAGAATGAATCCCAACCTCCACACCAAGGTCAAAATAGAGATTAATGTAATGCTAACCATAGGGGTAATTTACCCTATATAGGAGTCTGAGTGGGTGAGCCTAATGGTAATAAGCATTAATAAATATGGGTGCATTCATGTTTTCCTTGATTAAAAAATGTTGAACATCGCCTACATTAATGACCACTTCTCAACTTTGTTCACTGATGAAGTCCTACAAGGCATTATAGGTTGCAAAAGCTTCACCTTCAGTGATTAGGTCTCTAGCTACCACCAATTCTAGATTTAGGAGGACAAGCCCAAAATAACCTTTGTAACTAAATAGGGTTGTTTTGCTTACAACATGATGCCCTTTGGACTCAAGAATGCACCAGCCATGTTTTTCAAAGTGGTGATCACCACATTCAAATATTTCATCCATAGGTTCTTCCAAGTTTATCTAGATGCTTGGATAGTGTATGACCTCATCAAGGACCATTGTGACAACCTATGCCTAATGTTTGAGAGTTGTAGGTAGATTTAGATATCCCTAAACTTGAAAAAAGTGCATCTTCACAAAATTGTTTGAAACCTTGCGCGGGCACATCATCTATAAGGATGGTTTACTCATTGATCTAATGAAGATCACCATCATCATTCAACTGCAAACTCCTTCCACATAGAAATATGTTTGTTCCTTCTTGGCCACTATGGATATTATAGAAACTTCATAAGGATATATATGAACATTATGGCACCAATAGAAGAGCTCTTGCACAAGGATGACCCATTCTACTAGGGTGGAGTGTAAAAGGATGATTTTGAGACCCTAAATATTAGATTTATTAGCGTACCTATTCTATATTTATTTATCTCGACAACACCTTTCCATGTCCATGTTGATTCTTCTAGCTCTATGATTGGCACCATTTTGGCATAACCTAGTGAAGGTAAAATGGATCATCCCATCTCTTTTTTTAGTAGAAATTTGACACTATTAGAGCACAACTACATAAAAATATAGCATGAGGCACTCATCATGGTATATGCCTTACAAAAATTTAGACAATATTTGTTGGAAACCCCATTCATATTTTTCATTGATCATAATGTGCTCAACCAGCTTGTGAACAAGTTTATTTTACATGGGTGTATATGTAGATGGATAGTTTTGTTACAAGAGTTTTAGTTATCTGTCATTATTAAGCCTTGAAATCAAAACTTGGGGCTAGACCATTTATCCTATATCAATTCTAGCAATACGATAGTGCCTATTGAGGATGACATGTCAAATGCAAAATAATATAGAGTCCAGTGCATCCCTAAGAATTTGGTGGGGATTGTTACCTTTCTAACATCTAGAGTTGTGACCTAGATTATGACAAATAAGGAGAATAAACAACTAGTAGTTTTCACCACCCCCTTTTAGCTCATTAGTAGAGAACTGTATAAACTAATTAGAGATGAAGTGTTGTGTCAATGTGTATTGGAGAATGAAAGAGACTCCATTTTTCATGAGGCATATGAAGGCATAGTAGGAGGACATTGCATTAGAGACGTAATGACAGAAAAAGTGCTATAGTTGGTCTTATGGTGGCTAAGCATGCTCCAAGATGTAAAGGAATAAACCAAGGAATGTCACATATGTTAGCACATAGAGAAGCCCAACCATAAGGATGAGATGCCCCTCATCCCTATTCTTGCTTAGGAACCATTCAAGAAATGGGTCATTGATTTTCTTGAGTTGATAACTCCTATAACATGATACATAGGTGTAAGGTATATTCTGATGGCTACAGATTATTTCACCAAGTAAGCTAAATCCATACCAATAAAATACTACACAACTTCCATAGCTATGTGCTTCATCTAGGAAAAAATATTAAGTTAATATGGGTGCCCGCTCAGTCTAACTAGCGACAGAGGCACTCACTTTATTATGAGATGGTGTGCATCCTATTGATTGATTATATGGTGGTGTATTATAAAATGACCCCTTATTATCCACAAGTAAATGACATAGTTGAGTAATTCAATAAGATCCTAGGAACATGCCTCAAAAAGATATACAACATTTGTCATAAGGATTGGGATGATCGAGTGTTGCTAGTGTTGTGGGCATATCACACAACCTATAATTTCCTAAACAAATCTACACCATTTCAACTAGTGTTTGGCACTGAGGTGATCCTTTCGATGGAATCATTGGTACCATAATTATGCATCGCATGCATTGTTCAATTAGATGACCAAGAGTCACTAAACATAAGGCTGGAGGACTTAGAGTGTTTGGATGGGATGTGCACCCAAGAAAATTAGAGCCAATAGAAATAAATAGCATGCTAGAAGATTCGACATGATAAGCATATAAAGAATAAGGTGCTAATAGAAGGAGCATTTATTTTTGTATATAATGGACTCAAAATACCATACATAATTTAAGCATAACCATACATGCTATATTGAATCATAATCTCAAGTAAAATCACCTATATAAGAGACTCAAAATACCATACATAATTTAATCATAACCATACATGTTATATTGAATCATAACAAGGATTCTTATTGACTATAATATGACCTATTTGACTCCTTTTGACTAATATGTCCAAACATCAATCTTTTAGTAGATGCTCATGCATCACTTACATAGCTTGAATAAATGGGTATAAGTAATTTGAAACCAAATAAAGTAATATTATATATCAATGGTAAAACATTGCACTTCATGGTAAAATAAGTATAAATAATGTTCCATTTTTAAATGCAGATTAATGGTTAAACATTACACTTCATTGTTGATAATTATAAAACCCATAAAGAAATATATAATATTACTAAAAGCCATATCAAGATAGCAATAATAAAAAGCATAAAGGCATACAAAATAATAACATAATAGAATGTTAGGTGAATGTCATATATGTTGGGTGAATATTTTGTTGATCAACTAACTAATGAGAAAAATAGGTTTCTTCAACCACAGCATAGGGAAATTGGTCAGCCAAATGTGCAGGTTTACTACATCAAAAGGGGACAAATCTCTCCTCTCATCAAGGAGAGGTTCTCTGTAGATATACAAGAGATATTACTATATATATAAATATAAAATAACACTCAAGGGTAGGATAAACCATCCATCTCTCTTTTTTCAGAGATGATGTTCACAAATCAAAGGAGAAATCCTAGTGAAATGATAGAAGACACTCCTCTTCTTTCACAAGTGTTATTCAGAAGACAAAAGGAATCTTTCAAGTGATGATAAGTAACTGTAACAAGACACAGTCACATAGCAAGATGAAATGAGGCACAAAGTCTCCACCTCAACTTCCAAAGAGTGAAATACGAAAGACAATGAGGGCACAAAGTCGTCACAAGGTCTTTTACACAGAAACAAAATACGAAGGATAATGAGGGCACAAAGTCATCCCAAGATCCCTTACATAGGTAGAAAAATAGACAGATTAAAGACAATTATGGTAGCGCAAAGTCTCTCCACAACCAACTTTAGGACACCTTCCTGATCACTTTCACTAATTCTGCTTATTTAATCAAATAGACAAAAAATGTATTAAGGAAATAGACATAAGAACAATTTCCCCAACAACCAAGTTGTTCCATCATAAAGTCTTAAAAGTCACTTTTTTTCTTATTCAAATAATGAAATATGATAAAAAAATATGAGCTCAAAGTCTCAATAATGTCTTTCAATTTAGGCAGAGTTTTGTTTCTGATTACAAACCGAGATCTACTAAAACAATAAGAGAGAGTCCTATTTATAGTTCTCCAAGAAAGACTTGGGCACTTTTTTTCACAAAAATGATGGTTTATGATGCATTCAATGTATTTTAAATTCTGTTCATGGGTTATGCTTGAATCGAGCATCAATTTTTAATATGGGCCACCTGATGTGTTTCCAGTTGTTCACTTTGCTCAATGTAGAAAGACAGGCTGTGCCATTGAATATTTGCACTTTTTGATGTCCACCTAGTGGACTGCTTTACTTTCTAGAAACATCTCCCATGCATGGATATTTTTGATCTTTCTCCATCATTCTTCCTTTCCTTACTATATTTTGTCCTTATCTGTGTGATTTGAGCTCTCAGGTTATCTCTTTGGCCGGTCACTGAACTCGTTCACAAGATATGTGCTTAAGCCTGCAAGGATCAACAGTTATTTCATTGTCACAAATTTGATGTTTTTGGGTCCATCATCATTTGAAAGCCAATGGCTACTCGATTACCCTAATTTTGATGGCTACAAGTCTGTCATCCTTTTTAGCACTTCCTTCATGTCTTTCCTATTTATTTTGGCCAGTTTATGTTGTTCTTGACAAGTGACACATGGCACATTCTACTATGAAATAGGTGAGGACACATGGCATCATTCACTTAACTTATAGAGGCTTTGGGGGTCTTTTGAGAGTCTTGTAGAAGATGACACATGGTAGCTTCTTCTGAGCTCATAAAAACACTATAGAAACATTTGGGACTCTTTTAGATTCATGCAGATGATGACACATGGTGCATTCTACTTGAGTTTAGCCACTCACCTAGGACCCACCATAGTCCTTACTTAACAAAAGGAAGATGCTATGGATGTTGCCACTTGGAGGCCTTCACTGAGCTTTGTAGATGACATGTGGCATGTTTCGCTACTTTAAGAGTTACTAGAAACTGTGTCCTAATAGATGACACTTGGCAGCTTCCACTTTGAATTTATCAAGGACACATGGTGCTTTCCACTAAAACTTGAGGGTTGATCTTTCCCAGAGTGAACTTGCCCTTTGGGACCTTGACAAATGGTCCACTTTCCCTGGCGAGAGCCTACCACAAGGGTATCTACCCTTCAGTATCTTTCCGGTGGCCTTTAGGCTTTTATTTCCTTGACGGGTTTTCTATTTTTTGGCAGACTTTTCAATTTGTTTGAAGGAGATCTTCCTTCATTTTGCCTTTGCTTCTCATTGGGCTTTCTTTTGGCAGGTTTTTGTCTTTGCTTCGAGCTTATTTCTTTAGACAAAAGTCTGAAGGAATTCTTTTAGAAATTTTGTCTGAAGGAAATTCCTTAATCTTTTTACCTTAGTCAATTTTCCATTTCCTTTTCCTGAAAGAGAACTGTGCCCTCCGCAAGGACTATTCAAGCCTAGAACTATCCTTCAGACTTTTGCAACAGTCCATCTACTCCTTGCCTGCCCTCCGTAAGGGCTATTTGTCTTTGGTTCACTTTTCTAAAGGAATTCTCTTTGTTCATTTTTTCTCATTGCCCTCTGTAAGGGCTGTCAGCTTGGTTCAATGACCTTCACAAGGGCTATCGGCTTGGTTTAATGCCCTCTGCAAAGACTCTTTTTTGTTTGGTTTTGGGGCAGCCCTTTGAACCTGCGGATTGAATCAACCGATTGAACCAAATTTGGTTTAATGGTTCAATCAGTTCAATCTCTTGTATTCCATTCATTCACTTGACCACTTGAACCAAATGCTTTGAGCCAAACCATGTTGAAGCATAGGGTCATTGAACCTGTTGAAACTTTGAACCCTTTGAACCTTTGAACCAAAGTGGTTCAATGGTTCAAGCCTTCTTCTCTTTGATAAGTGTTTTGAAGTTGTTGAACCTTCAAGCAGTTAAACTTTGAACCTTTGACAAATGTGTTTAACTCTTGTTGATGATGTTGAACCTTTGAACCCATTGAACCTTTGATTTCAAGCATGTTGAGTTCGTAAAAACATATCTACAGAGTTCGTAGATTTGAGTCTGTAGAACTGGTGGAGTTCATAGAAATGTGCCTGCAGAGTCCATAGATTCAAGCTTACAGAGTCTGTAGATCTTGAATATGTTTGAAAAATAGAGAATTTGAATGCCTAGAACAATTTTTGAGAAGGGGAGAGAGAATTTTGGTCTATGACCAAAATAGTTTAAAATAGTTCAAATGTTGTCCCAAAAATGAGTGCTATTTTTGGGGGACAATTGCTGGCTCCAGTTGGGGAATTTACTTCAGTTGAAAACTTGGAAGCGCTGAGGGGAGTAGAAATTAGAATCTCTAGTGCCTTAAAGTATTCCATTGGGCTATGGAGTCATGCTACCCAAAAAGAAAGGTGACAAAAACAAAAATGAAAGCACAAAAATAAAACTAAAGATTATACAAATATACATATGTGCAAGCTAATCTTATCTGATACTTCATGGATTGAAGTGCTTCAGATGCTGCCCATTGTAAGGCAGAGAGAAGAGCATGCCATCTTGATATTTCAATAGGAAACTATTTTCACCATTGAGCTAATAGATAATAAATAGGCCTCTCCAAAGGTAGTCAAACTTTCCATGCATCCCCTTTGGTTCTCTTCTCTTGTCTCACAGTAGGACTTGATCTCCAACCTGGAAATCATAGTTTTTTGCCTTCTGGTTGAAGAGCTTCTTCACCAAATTTTGTTGGAAAGTAATTCGGTCCACCACCATAGTTCTATACTCATCCAGCTCAGTTAAGCACATGATCCTCTTATCAATGGAGTTTTCATATGTTTGATCTTCAATTGCCTTAGCCAATTTTAATGCTGGCAATTCCAAGGTGATTGGTATCTCAGGATTGATACCATAAATAAGTTGGAAATGAGAAATACCAACTGCCCTTTTTGGTGTAATTCTATCTATCCATAAAGCATCAAAAAATGATTTATGCCATGTCTTTTGGTTGTCATCCACCAGCTTCTTGATGATAATCACCAGATTCTTATTGCTTGATTCAGCTTGTCCATTCCCTTGTAGAAAGTAATCAGAAGAGTGGGAGAGAGTAATCCCATAGTAGAAACAGAATTGTGTAATCTCATGGGAAGTGAAACAAGCTGTGTGGTCTGTGATAATTTTAGTTGGGACTCCAAACCTGGAAATGATATTCTCCTTGAGGAAATTGCACACTACTTCTGAAGTAGCATGCTTGGTTGGGATAACTTCCACCCACTTGGTGAAGTAGTCAGTTGTTGTAATGACATAATCATGTCCAACACTTGAAGATGGGTTTATAGCTTCAATAAAATCAATTCCCCATTGCTGGAATGGTTTCTCTATGACCACTAGCTTGAGAGGTAGAGCAGCTAACTTGGGTCTCCCAATAAATTGTTGTCATAGTTCACATTTCCTTACCGACTTGTATGCATCTTGGAAAAGAGTTGGCTAATAATACCTGGCTCACAAAATTTTATGGGCAGTTACAGGAGCATAAAAATGTCTTCCAAAAGCTAGATTTTGGAAGGATTTCAAAAGTTGGCTTTGTTGCTCCTTGTCAACACAGTGAAGGAATACTCCATCAAGGCTCCTCTTGTACAGGGCATTGTCCCAAAGGACAAAATTTGCAGATTTCAACTTGATAGTCCTCCTTTCTTTATAATATAGGTGAGTAGGACACTCATCATAAGTAAGGAAATGAGCAATACCTAAGTACCACTCATTTGTGGTGGAGATAAAGAGGACTGTCAGTTTGTCTTCCACCTCTACTTCTTCATGCTCTATTTCTTCTGGTTTGTTATCAGTAATTAATTGGCATAGGCCTTTTCCTCATACCAACTTTGTTGGCTTGATGACTAGATCAAACTCCTAGATCTTTTCAATCCAATTGCCTCTTTTCATCCTAAAATTTTATTGAGTTAGTATGGATTTAACCGTGGTATCAGGGACCAAGGCAGTAGTGTGAGAATTCAAGATGTAGAAGCAGAAATGTTTGACTGCCTTCAGTACTGCATAAGCATGCTTCTCCATATTTGAGTACTTTAGCTCATGAGCTTTGAGAGGTTAGCTCATGAAAGAAATGGGAGATTACATACCATCTTTATCCTGTTCAACCAGAATTGTTGAAAGTGTGTGTTCAGAAGCATAACTGTATATGATGAACTCTTTTTTGTAGTCTGAACAAACCAGAATTGGGGCGTGGGCAATGGCAGTCTTGATATCCTCAAATGCTGACTTGCCTTCTTTATTCTAGCTAAAGGTGGCCTCTCTCTTCATTATGTTCACAATGTGTCGAGTCTTCTCAACAAACTTGGGGATGAACCTTTGTAAGAAATTCACTTTTCCAAAGAAAGAGTGAACATCAGTCTTACTTGTAGGCAAGGTAAGCTCTTGGATAGACTTGACTCTGTCTAAATTAATATTTATGCCTCCTTTAGACACAATGTGTCTGAGAAGTTTTCCCTCTGTTACTCCAAAAATTGACTTCTTAGGGTTCAAGGAAATTCCATTTTGGTGACAATGCTCTAGTGCTTGTTGCAAGTGGCGTATATGATATGGGTGATGCTTAGAAAAAATAGTCAAGTCATCAAGATAAATTACAATAAACTTACCTATTTCATCCTTGAAAGTAAGGTCCATTGCTCTCTGAAAGGTGGAGCTAGCATTTATTAAGACAAAAGGCATCCTTATATATTTAAACATGCCCCAAGGTGTGGTGAAGGTAGTCTTCTATTGGTCTACTTCACTAACTTCAACTTGATTGTATCTTGAGAAGCCATCTAGCATTGATAACATCTCTGAGCTGGTCACTATCTGAAGCACTTGATCCATGATGGGTAAAGGGTAGTTATCCTTTAAAGATGACTGATTCAGATTCTTGAAATCCACATAAATGCAAATTTTGCCATTCTTCTTCCTTACAGAGACTATGTTGGCAATCCATGTGGAATGATGGATTGAGAAAATTATCCTACCATTCAGCATTTTTTGTATCTCAGATAGAATAGTACCTAATATTTTTGGATTGTACTATAGGGATTTCTACTTGTAAGGCACTGAGTCAGCCTTGAGAGGAATGTCATGGCAAATTTCATTAGGCCTGAGAGACTTCAGGTCATCATAGGAGTATGCTAAGACATCCATGTATTGGTGGAGTAGAGTAGTGAACTTGAATCTCTCCTCAGGAGTCCAACACTTCCCAATATTCACCATTTTGGGATTTTCCTTGGTACCCAAATTTATCTGATCAAACCCCTAGGAGGAGATTGAATCTATTTGCTACTATTTGATGAACTTGTCATGCTTGTCAAACAAATTTTTGAGAGAAACTAGTCCTTTGGGAAATTTATTCCCTTTTAGCTGCACGAATTCTTCACCTACATCTGAATTCATTTCAGGAGCTAGTTAAAGCTTCTAAGGATTACTGCCTTCAAAATGTAACTATTCAAAGGTGTCTCTTTGTTCCAGAAAGGCAATGATTTGGTTGTCATTGTTAAACACTTGCCAATGGCTGACATTATTAGGCACACTCAGTTAAAAGACCAATTCAATAGTGTACTTGTTTCCTTTGAAGTCTAAGTGAGGAACTAAGAGAGTTGTTGAAATAGCTAGTGCATCAGCTCAGTCATTAAATTCCTTGGGTATGGTAGAGATGTTGAAAGCATCAAATCTTTCAATTTGATCTTAGACTAGATTATGGTAATGGCGTAATCTCTCATTTTTGGTTTGATATAGGTTCCTTACCTAACAAACCACCAATTCAATATCTCCTTTGGCATGTAGGAGTTTGATGCCTTTATCTCAAGTAGCCTTCAATCTAAGCAATAGAGATTCATACTTTGTTGTGTTGTTGGTGTTACTGAACTGCAACTTGTATAAAGAAGGAAAAATATCTCCTTAAGGAGATATTAGCACAATCCCAGCTCCTGAGCTGATAGAAGAACAACTACCATCAAATTTCAACATCCATACCTTATTTGAAACTGATCCTTTCTCATATTTCTCTTTGCTTGGGAGGGGGGATTATTTTGTGTTTGCATTGCATTCTATCATGTCTTTTGTTGTTCTATCTGAACTAATTTTTAGACTATCATTTTCAGAGGTTTCATCAGCTAAAACATGAGTATCTTTTGTGGTCAAAAAATAGTTACCCATACTTGAAGACTCGAACAAAATTTGGGATTCAGGGGCTGATGTCTGAGTGACAACATATTTTGCTTCCTTTTTAGGAAACAACCTCTGCATGATGCCTTTGACAGGGATCCTCGCTTTAGATAGATCCATGCTCAATTCTCCACCAACATCTTTGCAAAAATTTTGCCCTAGAAAAATGCTATATGAGGCTGGAACATCGGCCACTAGGACTGTCATCTTGATTCTTTTGTTTGGGAATGCTACAAATGCAAATTGGGCATCCTTGATTTGTCCCAAAAAAGGTACTTATTTTTTCTCCATGGAGAAACACCTCCCAAATGTTTTGGTCAACATGAATCCAAGAGATTCTACCACCTTGGCAGGCATGACGTTGTCAGATGCACTTGAGTCTATGATGTAATTGCTCAGTCTGTGACCATTTATCAATAGGGAAACATAGAAAGGCTCTATTTTCTTAGGGGCAGTTGGAGGAGTAATGAAAAGATGGTTTGGGATGGGTATGTTCTTTGGGGAATCATGAGTTATCTTCTTAGCATCTTGTCCTACAGGGACAACTTTATTGTTCACACACTGAACTAATCTATCCAACTGTTCAGGATTGGCTTGTAGGAATTCAAATTCAAACATTTAAATTTTGGTCTTCTTGACATGGTCAATTATGTCAAATTACTAAAATGGATTAGGAACAGAGAAAGGTAGTTCATCTTTCTGGTTTTTAGGAGGGCGAGGACTAGTTTGTGGAATTAAAGTTGGAGATAGAGGAATGCTTGTTGTACTTACCTTTTTGTTACTCACAAGGTACTTTGGTTGGAAAGGCAGAGAGGTTCCTCATTTGGCAATTGAGATTACAGGCTGAGAACTTTCCCCTATTTTTCCCTTATCAACTTGTTGGGCTGACTGGTTTTGGGACCGAGTGAATATAGCATATGATCCATCAACTGCTTCACTTTTACCTCTGGGTTCATCCTAGTAATTCAGAAAACTAATGTTGGAGTCGCCAACTAATTCTGCTTGGCCTTTTGCAAGGAGATCAATGTCATTTTCTTGATTTAATTTAGGCTAGAAAGATAAATCAGATTATGTTTCAAGATATCCAACTGCTGAATTGGTTGGGGGTGCTTCAATGGTAAGTTTCCCCTGTGGGGGAGGAAGATGATTTGGATGTCCTTGATTTATAGCAGCATTGCCTTGGTATGACTGATTAGGGAATGTCATTCTTGGCATATCTCTGTATGAAGCCATTAAAGTTATCACTTGTGCCATTTACTTCTTGAGAGCTAGCAATTCATTTTCCAGCTTCTGCACCATTGGATCAGTGGTACCTATAGATGGATATTTGGAAGATGAAGAGGATTTACCTTTGTTTGGATCTCTCCTTATCTTTCTTGCTAAGATAAGGTCATCTTCTACCTCAGTGGCCAAATCTTGAGCTATAGCAAGGTATATTTGGCTAGCACATCTCAGCAAAAATCTTACTTCAGGTAGCCGAGAGTTGATGAAGAAACATTTTAGATTCTCAGGTGTTGGCTGAGCAATAGTAGGAATCATGTTCCTCAATTTGTCAAACTTGGCTATGAAATCCCTCATTGGTTCATGAGGCTCCTTCTTCATTTGTGTGAGTTGGGCCAGCAGGGCATGTGCATCTTTTGTAGGTTTGAATCTCACTTCAAACTTGGCTTTGAGTGTGTTCTAGTTAATTATTGACCGAGCTTGCAGATGGTAGAACCAGTCTATATCAGCACCTTGTAGTGTTTCCATGAAAAGCTTGGCTGCCACATCCTCAAATTCCACTCTTATTACACCATAGGATATGCTGAAGGCTAAAATATGTTTATTAGGATGAACTTTCCATCACCATAGAACTTGGGGAAATTCTTCTTTGAACTGCATGGTAGCTCATGTAGAGGTGGAATTAAATTAAGTGGGCCAAAAGAGTTACCCCAAGGACCTTGAAATGCCATTGTATGACTATGGAAAGGTGGAATAACAAATCTCAGAGGGGTAATTATTGGCAAAGCTTTATTAATAGCAAAAATGGCCTCTTTGCCTGATAATAGAGACTTGACTTTAGTAGGAGGAAAGCTCCTAGTTTGTTGGAGCTGAGATGGTGAAGGAAACAGTTTAGAATTACTTTGTTGTACCAACTCGGATACAGGGTCGATAATACCTTTAGCCCTTTGGCTTCACGTATAGCATGGAGTTGCCAGATTGTAAAACAAAAGTGGGAAAGAAATGGCCCTACTTCAGCTTGAATCTTGAGGCTTCAAACTGTGCATTTTATCTTAGTTGGCGTAGAAGTGGAGGGAGATGGTAAGGCTATAATGATAATGGGTAATACATAGAATTGAGTCGCTAGAGTCTATAATGGATAAGGGTAGGGACTGCTTTAATCTAAAACTTGAGGCTTCATATTACACGTTCATCCCTAGCAGAGTCACCAAAAACTATTGGGTGAATATTTTGTTGATCAACTAACTGATGAGCAAAATAGGTTTCTTCAACCATAGCATAGGGAAATTGGTCGGCCAGATGTGCAGGTTTACTACATCAAAAGGGGACAAATCTCTCCTCTCATTAAGGGCAGGTTCCCTATAGATATGAAGGACCTATATACTATATATAGACAAAAAATAACACTCAAGGGTAGGATAAACCATCCATCTCTTTTTTTAGAGATGGGAGAAATCTTGGAGAAATGATAGAAGACACTCCTCTTCTTTCAAAAGTGTTGTTCAACAGACAAAAGGAATCTTTCAGGTCATGATAAGTAACTATAATAGGACACAATAACATAGCAGGATGAAATGAGGCACAAAGTCTCTACCTCAACTACCAAAGAGTGAAATATGAAAGACAATGAGGGTACAAAGTCATCCCAAGGTATTTTACATAGAAACAAAATATGAAGGATAATGAGGGCACAAAGTCATCTCAAGATCCTTTACACAGGAATAGAAAAATAGATAGATTAAAGACAATTGTGGCAAAACAAATTCTCTCCACAACCAGCTTCAAGACACCTTCCTGATCACTTTCACTAATTCTGCTTATTTAATTGAATGGACAAAAAACATATTAAGGAAATAGACATAAGAACAATTTCCCCAACAACCAAGTTGTTCTAGCATAAAGTCTGAAAATTCACTTGTTTTCTTAATCAACTAACAAAATATGATCAATAATATGAGCTCAAATTCTCAGTAATGTCTTTCAATTTGGGTAGAGTTTCATTTCTGATTACAAACTAAGATCTCCTAAAAAAATAAGAGAGAGTCCTATATATAGTGCTCCAAGAAAGACTTGGGTGCTTTGTTTCACAAAAATGATGGCTTATGATGCATTCAATGTATTTTAAATTATGTCCATGGGTTATGCTAGAATAGAGCATCAGTTTTTAATATGGGCTACCTAATGTGTTTCCCTGATGTGTTTCTAGTTGTTCACTTTGCTCAATGCAGAAAGACGGGCCACACCATTGAATATTTGCGCTCTCTAATGTCTACCTAGTGGACTGCTTTACCTTCCAAAAACATCTCCCATGCATGGATATTTCTGATCTTTCTCCATCATTCTTCCTTTCCTTGCTATATTTTGTCCTTATCTATGCGATCTGAGCTCTCGAGCTATCTCTTTAGCCGGTCACTGAATTCATTCACAAGATATGTGCTTAAGCCTATAAGGATCAACAATTATTTCATTGTCACAAATTTGACGTGTTTAGGTCCATCATCATTTGAAAGCCAACGACTACTTGGTTGCCATGATTTTGATGGCTGCAAGTCTATCTTCCTTCTTAGCACTTCCTTCGTGTCTTTCCTATTTTTTTGGCCACTCTCTGTTGTTCTTAACAAGTGACACATGGTGCGTTCCATTATGAAATAGGCGAGGACATGTGGCAGCATCCACTTAACTTATAGAGGCTTTGGAGGCCTTTTAAGAGTCTTGTGGAAGATGACATGTGGTGGCTTCCACCAAGCTCATAAAAACACTGTAGAAACATTCAAGACTCTTTTGGATTCACATGGATGATGACACATGGCACATTCTGCTCATGTTTAGCCACTCACACGGGACCCACCACAATCCTTACTCAATAAAAGGAATAAGCTATAGATGTTGCCACTTGGTGGCCTCCACCAAGCTTTGTAGATGACACGTGCCATGTTCTGCTTCTTTAAGAGTTACTAGAAATTGTGTCATGACAGACGACACTTGGCAGCTTCCACTTTGACTTTATCAAAGACACATGGCATGTTCCACTGCAACTTGAGGTTTTATCTTTCTCAGAGGGAACTTGCCCTTCGGGGCCTTGAAAAATGGTCCACTTTCCTTGGCAAGAGCCTCTCGCAAGGGTATCTACCCTTCAGGATCTTTTAGGTGGCCTTCGAGCTTTTATTTCCTCGATAGGTTTTCTATTTTTTGGTGGACTTTTCCTTCGAACAAAAAGTCCAAAGGAATTCTTTCAAATAATTTGTCTAAAGGAAATCTTCCTTCGTTTCGCCTTTGCTTTCCATCGGGCTTTCTTTTAGCGGGTTTTTGTCTTTGCTTCAGGCTTATTTCTTCAAACAAAAGTCTGAAGGAATTCCTTTAGACATTTTGTCTGAAGGAAATGCCTTAATCATTTTGCCTTAGTCAATTTTTTGCATCCTTTTCCTGAAAGAGAATTGTGCCCTCCGCAAGGACTATTCAAGCCCAAAACTATCCTTCAGACTTTTGCAACAGTCCATCTGCTCCTCACTTGCCCTCTGCAAGGGCTGTTTGTCTTTGGTTCACTTTTTTGAAGGAATTCTCTTTGTTCATTTTTGCTCATTGCCCTCCACAAGGGCTGTCAGCTTGGTTCAATGCCCTCTACAAAAACTCTTTTTCCTTTGGTTTTGGGGCAACCCTTTGAACTTACCGATTGAACCAACTTTGGTTCAATGGTTCAATCTCTTGTATTCCATTCATTCACTTGACCGCTTGAACCAAACGCTTTGAGACAAACCATGTTGAACCATAGGGCCATTGAACCTATTGAACCTTTGAACCCGTTGAACCTTTGAACCAAAGTGGTTCAATGGTTCAACAGTTCAATGGTTCAAGCGTTCTTCTCTTTGATAAGTGTTTTGAAGCTGTTGAACCTTGAAGCAGTTGAACTTTGAACCTTTAACAAATGCGCTTGACTCTTGTTGATGATGTTGAACCTTTGATTTCAAGCATGTTTAGTCCATAGAAACATATTTGCAGAGTTCATAGATTTGAGTCTATAGAATTGGCGGAGTCCATAGAAATGGGCCTGCAGAGTTCACAGATTCAAGCCTGCAAAGTCCGTAGATCTTGAAAAAGTTCAAAAAATAGAGAATTTGAATGCCCAGAACAATTTTTGAGAAGGGGAGAGATAATTTTGGTTTTTTGACCAAAATAGTCCAAAATAGTTCAAATGTTGTTCTAAAAATGAGTGCTATTTTTGGGGGACAACAATATATACATACAATGTCAATAATACATACATTACCATATAAGCATATAAAAAATTACATCATCTAATAACATAGAATCTAAGTTCGGGTGAATGTCATATAAGCATACAATGACAAAAGTGTGCACATTGTCATATAGGCATACAAAAAATTACATCATATAATGCATCATAATCATCAAATAGCTCCCTCTCTTTGCCTTCCTTGAAGAAGACTCTCCCTAGGATTCCCTACTTATATATGGAGATCCCTTGAATGTCTTAGATTGCTCCAAGTTCTAACTATGGGTCCTACATTGATAGATTCATTATAGTTGAACTTGTTTGAATACAAATATTATTAATAAATTAAAATACTATACATGAATCCAATTTATTAAATTAATTTTAAATTAGAATAAAAAATATTTAAACATGCACTTACTATAAGCTCATGGTATTGCTCAATCTTCTTTTGACTCTCAACTCAGTCAGTGACAATCTCAATTGCATGAATAGGGGTGTGAAATGATGAAAAAACATGAGAAGGTGCTATAGTAATCATTTGAATTGGAATGTTAGATGTTATTTGACAACTCTGCATACACAATACATTCACATAAGTTATATTTCCCAATTACATGTAGTAAAATTAATAAAAATTTATATTCTTACAATTCAAAATTAAAAGTTAATATGTACCTCTGTGAGTGCTTGTGTAGATGACATTGTAGTAACAATGCCTATTCTATCATAGTTTTTAGTGATGGAGGAGTGTCTACTCCAATCATCAACTGAATGAAAAATGTTTCTTAGTTTTCTATAAACTATTGATGATATATGGCAAATTTTTCTCCTTTTTTAAACGAGTGTATTTAATAATAGTGTACTTGAATTTTGAGATATTTTATAGATAAATTTAACTTAAGAATAAAAATGATATACATAGATTAAATGCACATAGAGTATAATATTAAAAGGAGAAAACCCAGTGAGAAAAAACTCCCACCCCTCAAAAAAGAGAGACAAAGGAAAGAAGGTAGGACTAGAAATTTCCACTCCAACACCCCCCCCCCCTCCCCCCTTAAGCATAGATTAGGTGGGATGGAAAATTAGGTCCTCAAAATGAGGCCTAATGAGGTACCCAAGTACATAGCGATGACCCCAATATCCTAGAAAATATTAAAGATGTGTGCCTCCATAAAGAAGAGAGAGAAGGTAAGTGCAAAATGTAACATATAAAATGTTGTAGTAGGTCCTTGTGTAACAAATATTATCTCTTCCTTTTAGAAGAAATAAACTCCAAACTATCAAACTGTTAAATTCACACTCAAGTGGATTGTAGATAGGAATCACAATGTAGATCTATGGAAAATGCTAAAAATTATCCATGCTAGTGCTCAAATATGCCAAAGTCTAATCAGAAATCACAAGACTAACTATATAAGATGGTAATAAAGATGCATATAATAAAGGGGAGAGAATAAGAGGATTTATAAGCACATTCATTACATCTATAGAATAAAAATGGCATGGAACATTCACTAAAGGAATGTCCATGGGAAGAGGAAAGCAAGGATCAACAACTGACAAAACTAAAAACTAGTCTATAAATGAAACACTATGATATTCAAGATGAAGGTACATAGGAACATATGAGTCATTTATAATCTCAATGTGTACACTCTCACTAGAATCAATAAAGTCCTTAGAAGTGAAAGTTTGTGAAGGCTCTAGAAGATAAATAATCAACACAGGAGAAAATATAGAATCTATAATGGAATAACTAAGGTTTAGTAGTATATTATCTTATAGTGGAGGCTCAATAGAAGGAAGATAACTATCCACCATGGATGTATCATCACGAGAAATAAAATTAGGAGGAAAGAGTGTAACAATCTTAGAAGATACAATAGGAGGAGGAGGAGGTGTGATGTAAATCATAGTAGGATCCCTGAAAAGACTCTAAAGAGTGATGGGATACTCTATGTACTCCACTGGTCGTGTAGATCCCATGAAATATTTATCAATAAATGACCATAAACATAATCACAAAAGCTGACCCAGTCATTGTATTGACTTGGGTGAACAAGAGAAAGAATATATCCATATAATAATGGAATAAGGTCTTGATCTGTGAGTGAATGTTCCATGTACACATGCCATAAGGCATAATTGGTCTTCCCAAGAAGGACCATTGGTGTATTTTTAGGCCCCTTTTTGACCTAAGTAGTGGAGCCATGCCAACTCAGTGAATACCTAAGCACAAGGAAATCACGGTGCATGATTATTTTTTTGTATTCTAGTGGCACCAGCTAGCAGGTGGATAGCAAATCTTTTTTGAATCAATCAGCATTCAAAAGAAGGTGCATGGGATAGTGACTACTCATTAAAGACAAACATCTCTTTTTGAAATAATTAGAATTGGGAAACAAATGCATGGGATAGTGATTTCTCATTAAATAAAAGTGTAGTGAATAAAATGATATGTTTACCTCCATCACCAAATCAATGATTGACATTCTCCATTCCCCATGAACCTAAGATTCTATAAATCTCTATAAAAGGGAGCAGAGTCATGTTAGTAGGGGAGACAAACTAGAGTAGCATAGCTCTGGTGAATTGATTCTAGATGGTTTCCATTAGAGTTAAAAGTATTTTGGGATTCTTTTGATGCTCCCCTTTGTAAGTCATAAGCTCGCTTATGAGCCTCTAGGCCTTTAGTATTTCAAGTCAAGAATTTTCTCATTTTTCATTAACTTATATATGTATTGTTGTTAATTATAATTAATGGTGAATATTTATACAATGTTTAATGGATTAAATTCTTTAAGTCTATAGTATGTATATTGAGATCTCATGAGCTTCTAACCTATCTTGTTCATGGCATGCCTATAGATAATGATGAACCCCATGCTTGATATAGGTAATGCATTAAGTATGAGTAAGACCCTGCACCCTAAAATGATACTTGGACCTAAGTGCAAGTCTATGCCTAAGTCCATCAATCAGATACCCAATTTCCCCTCAAGCATCTAAATGTAATTAATCCAAGGTTCTCTAAAGTCTTGTACCCATGATTCTACAACTTCCAATGCACTAACCAAACCCTTGAAGAATAGATTTGTGCCATGGCACAACTAGACCAACACAAAACTTGGTCCCTTCTCCACTACACTCTAGGTGAGAACATAAGGTTTGTGCCTTATGTAATGTGATGCTAGCATAGTCAAGTGTTAAATGTTGATGACCATATGGATATTCAAATATTAGACCCCATTAGCATAAGACTAAATCCAACCTAGATAGCTATATAAGTGGATGACTAGGCCCATGACCGAAATAACTACTTTTATACAACATTTTAGTTTCATTTTTGAGACATGTTGAATTTTATTTTTAAAATGGTGCACCAAGACAATGCCCTAACTCTCCCTTGAGAATATCGAGTGCTAGCTAGAATGAAAGGAAGATATATTTGTACTAAGGCATCAAGCTTGTAGAGGATAGAAACCAAAGAAGTGGGTCTAAAACCACTTTTGTGATGGCCTGTATGAGGTTTTATTTTGTGAACTATGAGAGCGAGTGTACCAATGGTTGGCTACTTATGTGACCCATAAAAGCTGAAGCTATGGATAATGCCTTGAGTGAATGAAAGAGTACCTAGAGAGGCTTGATAACTTAAAATGTCACTTGGACTAGAGCCACATATAAATGGTGTCAAAAGTCATGTTATTATAACCCAGGTTATTAGCATCAGTGTTATGATCCTGATTATGATCATGTTGATTATGATTTTGACCTTGATTTTTATTTTGTCATTGATTATATCTTTGGTTCTAATTGTTCCTTAGTTGTTGTTGATTTTGTCAAGGGAATGAATATTTGTAGATGCTCATATCTTGATTAGTGTCATGTGGATCAATTTTAATCTCAACTTTTCCACTCTCAATCAAATATTCAATAAGGTGCCACAATTGAATGCAATGATAAGCATCATAAAAAACAAAATGATAGAAGTTGATTTTTTTTTCCCAATACCAATTGGGTTTGGGTTGATCTGTAGGAAATGGCCTTGGTATAGGCCACACAATTAGGTTAGCTACTATGAGATTTTGAAACACTACTTGAACAAGTTCTCCTAATTTTCTGAAGTCTCTAAAGCTATTATTGAATACCATTCATAGAGGGACTCTTTTCAAAGTTTTTGGTAGATTAGGTGGAGCTAATTACATATTTACATCTGGTAGAGCCTACACCATTTGTACATGTCATGATTTAGTTACTCCATTTTTTACCATATTCTTGTTCTTGTTTAAACCCTTAGGTTTCTCTGTTACAATAGTTTGACTAGGAGATTGGGTCTGATTTAACATTTAACCCTATGAATAAATATTTACAGGGCCCTTTTTAATAAGTGCCTTCTCAAACTGTACACCCTTGTCTATAATTTCTTCAAATATGTTTGCACAAGTAAGTCATAGATTGTGTGCTACCTTAGGCTATAAATTTTGTGAAAAAATGTCTACGAACTATTTATCTATTAAATTATGTTGAAAGCAACCAACTAATGCTCTCCACCACTATAGATATGTTGTGAATCTTTCTCCATCTCACTATTTGGATTTTCACAAGTCAACAACGATCAATTCATGTTCAAAATTAGAAGATAAGTGGTTGACAAACTATTCAGATGGATCATTCCAATCTACAACTAATCCATTGGTAAATTAAGAAGTTATTCCAAAGCTTATCTTGTTAAACTTTGAGGAAACAAATGAAGTAAGAAAATGCTACTGTAAGCTACCTCTTTTCCTAATACAAAAATACCTGAATGTGTTCATGATGGTCACCCTTTCCTTTGTATATATCAAATTTGGGTGCCTCAAAATGAGGCAGAAAGTGGACTTAGAGAATACTCAAATCGAATGGATATGGACATATCTCATCAAATTTGTATTTCTTGATTCTATTTCTTGTCTCGAATCATGACATAATTTCTTTCATCAAATTCCACATTTTCATGTTTGGTGCATTGTTGGAAGGAATATAATTTTGTTAGGGTGGTATGTGCCCCTATTGCATGGATTTGTTAGGGATATACACCCTATGATCTATAATATTATTTTGATTTGTTCCTTGAGTCAATTAAGTGAGCCATTGGTTTCTAGGTTGATTAACATTCTCTAAAGGCAATCATCTTGAATTATAAATGTTCTATTGATTTTGGGGAATTTGTGGTCTATTCATAAAAGTACATGTGGGTTGAGATGAACTAGCCAAATTATTTTGGAAATTTTTTTCAATATGCATTGAATGTTTTGGTCCTTGGTTTTGAAAAGGGACAAGAGTTTCTTGATGATTGAAAAATGTATGTTCCATGTCTATCAAAGCATGTTGTAGAACCTCTTGGGACTTAGGTTGTTCAATTTAGACATCTTGATCCATTGTAGGTGTGTTCTCAACTAAAATGTTTTTCATTGCTTCAACTACATTCCCTTGTTCCTTGGAAGCATCATTGTGGATTAGAGTATCAACTAAAGAGTCAGTTAAGTCCATGATAAGTTGGGTTTCATATCATTGACTTATCTTTTTAATCTTGGTGACAAGATATTGATTATTAAGCCTTGACTCTATGAGTATTTCTTTCCCTTTTCTAGAAGAAGCAACATTTGTTTTTGTAATATTAGGGAGGAATTTTTCTTGATATTATTCTTGTACCCTAACCAAAGTGTGCAATTTTTCATAAGAAATTTTTATGATAATATAGTTCCTAATTTAATCAACCTTAGGAGTGTTTCATCTTTTTCCTCTTGGGGTTGATATTCCAAATAGTCTTCTTCAGATCGTATGATCATGGGAATGTCTTCAAAGACCATGAAATTATCTTTTCCATCATAAAAGTGTTCTTCCTCATAAATAGGGATGTAAGAGACCCCATTACAAGTGTAGTTTTGAGTCATGTCTATAATATTGTTCTCTATGTTTGGAAAGATTTGGAATATGTTTTGCAAAAGTTTACAAGGTGTATTTTGATTTCCTCTAAATAAGTGACAAGGTAACAAAGAGACTATAATAAAAATGAGGTGGCATAGTCCCAAAAAATTAGAAGAAGTGTTCACATAATTACTCAGTCTTAGTAGATTGAAATCGTATAAATTGGAAGAGGGTATGATAACTCAAAAACCTATAGTGTAAGCGAGTACACCAGACATAGATTTATAGATATGTCAATACCATAAAAGTTAGTTCAACTTCAACAAGTTTATACTATAAAAATAGAAGAAAGCCCTTCAGATTAGGAAGGATATTATGTGAACTAAGAAATTCAAGATATGAAAAAATGCAAGAACTCCTAAGTATAAAATTATATCCAAATGGGTGGTACAACACCACCACATGGTAATAAGATGTAGAATAAAATGTATTCTATATCTTAAAGAATGAGTGATATGCAAGATAACCTATGTTTATAATGATCAAATGATGATGATGTGTCTATAAACAACCTTCAACCCAAACAGGGAATCATACCCAAGTTAACTCAAGTCAAGTGCAAATGAAAAATTTGATTAACATATTATCCTAGAACTTTAAAAGGTGAGATTCCAAATTTGAATTAAAAAGTGAAGTACTTGTATATTTTTATAAAATAGTTTAGACTCAAATGGGAAACTTAACAACCCTACTTAGATAATAAAAACATAATGTTCAAGATGAGGTTTTGAAAAATGGAAAGGATTATCTGGATTTGACCAGTGTAATACATCTTTTCTCAAGAAATGGTGGATAAAAAGTGTGTTTGGTTGATGTGTTGTTTACAAACAAGTTTTAGACTCAAAAAATAACCAAGAAAGTAAAGGAAAAGACTAAATACAACTAAGTAAATCATCCTAATCCTTAAACTGATAATGTTGCATCATATTATTAAAATCCATCTATATACATGCTCTTAGGAGGATTTTAAGTGTTAATCCAAAAGTAAAAGCTCATGAAGTAGCAAGGTTTTTAAACCCCCCTTATCCCAAGAGATTTTACAGTGACATGGACCTTCAGGTTACTTGCCCTACATCAATAATATGTATGTGGTAAGTGGGCTTGTTCTAAGACTTAATTTTTTGACCATCTAGATGGTCCCAACTGTGATTAAAACTAGAGATGCCTCACGTCAATTGAGTTCATAAAAATTAACTTACTATGCAAAGGTCTATTAATTTGCATATTAATTCCATCTATGTATTACTTAGTGAAATCCCCTAGTTAAGTAGACCTAACTTAGGATTTCATTCCAAAAAGAGAGGTTAGCCACTGAACCCCCTAGATCTCATAGTATATATGTCCTAATTTATATACCCCACTATGGAGCATGGTTCAAATAATTCTGAGAGATGAAACCCTAGGGAAAATCTTCCCTAAAGAACTCGTGAAGAAGCTATGAATTCCCATCCACAAGTCAAATTGCATAAAATAAAACTAAGTGAAAAGACATTAGAGGTTACTTTTAGATCACCCAAACCATACAGGTTTTGGGGAGAGCCTTGATAACATTCTTTTCACATCTTAGATAAAGTCACAATCATAATGAAAAGGTGTTTTTGGTCACCCAAGTTCCCTAAAGGGGATGGGGGAGAGCATACACGCACTCTTTATTTTTCATAAAAAATAAACAAGCAATAGATGATCTTACATAAAACAACACACTTTTGAAAACTTTGCAATATAAGGGAGTGTTAGTTTTAAGCACCAAAATTGAAGTGTTTGATGAAGTTATTAGCCCCTTGGCTTTAATTTCAACTTTGAAAAACTTCACAAAACAACTTAACTTGAAAACCTCTAAGTTATTTTTAAATACCAAAGGGAAGGTTCAAGCCTTAATTATGCTCAAATTTGTCATTTTTTCCACATAGGACCTATAAGTGTTAGAGAGTTTCATTCTAATTTGAAGCAAAATTGATAATGAAACAAGAAAGTTTTGAAAACTTGCTCTTGGATTCTCTATTTTTAAAACACAGAGATCGATGGCAGTCAACAGTGACCGATTCTAGTTACAACAAGATCAATGTTGATCAATAAAAACTGATATTGAATACTTGTTAACCCTTAGGAAAAAAATATTTTTCATAAAAACACTTGTTAGACCAAGTTAGAATGAAATCTCCTACAAATTTCTGGATCATGCAAATAATGTTCAGACAGAGACTTAAAAACTCAAAATGACACTTTATAATTTTGAATAAAGGTCTAAAAAGTGATTTTTCTCCATGTCTTTTCCTTAAATAAAACCAATGCCAATTACATAGAACTGATATTGGTCATTATGTAAACTATGTGTCAACAAAAAATGTCAAAATTTTGGCAAAATAATAATAAAAACTTAATTTTAACGCTTTTAAGGGACTTTTTACATTTTCTAAAAATGCCAAAGTGTCATCCTTGATTGAATGGGTTGCATGGTCCCATCAAGAATGCCAAGATGTAGATATGGATTAAAAATATGGTTAGATCACACATTAATGATGAAAACTTAAGAAAATTACATAAGAACATAACAAGCTAATATAACTCTTTCAACGGGGTTTGGAAAATGACAATTAAGAGAAAATTAAAGAAATCATATAAACAATATCTTCCCAAGAGATTTCCATCTCCCAAATGTGGCTCAAAACATGATTTTCCCCTTGATTTTGTGCTCAAATCTTCATTAATGATGCAAAACAAATCTCCCCCATCATCTCTTTCTCACCAATGAAACTAGGCTCATGATATGAAATCAAATGTATGCCTATCAATGAAGCTATCCTATTAAAAATTAAGCATAATAAACACAACAAAAAATGGCTTATGGAGAGAATTCTACATAATAAATTTACACAAATGAAGCTTAAAAATGGTGGCTATGGCCCTCTTATTTATAAATTTTTAAATTTGATTAGAATCAACCATGACCATCCATCTTGAGATCAAGATGTGTGGCCATGAATTAATCCAATTTTGGAGATAATATCCATAAATACCCTCATAAATATTTAGAAGTAAGGGGCATTAAACAGGTATGGGAGGCCTTAAACCTGATATTTGTTGTATTTATGGCTTATGGATGCCACCCCATAAATATTATCATTTGATGATGCAGATAATACTAATCAATTTCCAGTTAAAATATATTCAGTAATGTCCATGGGTTTTCCCTTAAGCACTTGATTTGGATTAATTTTCCTAAGTGAGATTAATCAAATTTTAAGCAATTCTTTGGAAATTGGTTGCACACAATTAGTCAAACTAGTCATAATCTCATATTACTATATCATCATTTGACTAAAAAGGAATTAGAAGGTGATGTTAGTTATGTATGGACCAATATACAATTCAGGATGTTGTCAAAACAAAATAACACATGTGCATATCATGTCCTTCTAAATTAGAAGAAAAGAGTGATTGAGAGCATCAAAATGAATTCTCATCATTTTGACTTAAAATGATTTTAGGAAAGTTAATAATCACATAAAATGCATTGTCCCATTAAGGGATACATTAGCTTAAATCGGTACTTGTATACAACAAGATCAAACTATTTAACATGTTTAAGTGATTTTGGCCCAAATTATGCGTTTTCACAAATTTTGAATAAGATTGACAATTTCAACATAATGGTGTTAGGAATTGGATGTATACACAATCCTCCCTTCATCTCTTTTCTTCCTCCATGTTTGTCATATTTTTACAATTTTTCTAAGAAAAATACACTGGTCATTGGTTATAAATCATATCTTGTTACTTTTTTTACCCATTTGTTATCGATTTATATGATAATAGAGTCCTAATTTTGAATTCAAAGGACTATAAATACATAGGTGCATTAGTGCATTTAAAAAATCAATGAGTATGAAAAATCAAAATAACCATATACATAAAAAATATAGGAATCTAAGAAAATCTAAAATAACATCTAATATTTAATAAATGTTATTGAACAATCTAGAAGAGATTGAGTATTAATTATAATATTGAAGATCATTATAGTGACATAATTACATTACATGAGATTTATTTTTTGAATATCAATTTACTTGGTGTGTTTCCTGATGACCACATTTGGTCTACATACCAAAATGTGCCTAGTCCAAGAGTCTAAAATCTGAGTAGGATCTTTATTGAAGAGTGACCCAATGTCACAAGGAGAAGATATACCTCAAGTGGAGATCATATATCTTCTAAAAATATTTTGAAACACTTTAATCAGGCTTAAAGTGTGATCTAATTGATCTTTGGGAAATAGGTTTACACTTATAGATGAAGGGTCCAAGCAGATCTCATTGTGTCTAAAGTATTTAGGAGCATGAACCAAGTTGTATAAGCCTTAGAAAATAATTGAAGTTTGAATATTTAACAAAAGACGGACTGAGCAAGTTTAAAGAACCAAACCATCACCAAGACATCTTCTAGAAAAAAATGGACCAACCTATTTGAGCATCTAATAAATACACCTCAAAATGCACAAAAGCCAAATAGTTGCAATGCCATGAAGTAGTTCATTCCAAAAACATGCTCTATAAATTTTGTGTCTATGCGATCTTTCTATTTTAAGATCTAAGTGTTCAAAGATAGATTAATTAGATTAAATGCTCTATTAATTTTGTGTATGTGCTCTATTAATTAGATTAATGACAAAAGGGTGTGTTCGAGTTAGATTAAATGATAATGCATAATCATACATCTATATCTATGGTGAGTGGCGATTGATAAAAAAGTGGGTTCAAGAAAATCTAAACATGTATTTGTACATTTAGATCAATGGTGTGAGTTGAAAGTCAACATCTCAGAAGATCTTGGGTAGCTAGAAATCAAGGGATCATGTGTACTTTTAAATTTTGATCTAATGGTGTAAGTAGAGTCAATAAGTCAATGTATCTTTGGGACCAATACGAATAAAGATAGTTGGGCATAATGTAAGTGGTCTGAGTTGGTAATCAACAACCAATGAATAAATAACAAATCCAAAGAGATTCCATTAAAGGTTGAGGAACCAATTTTTCAACCCAGGCAAACAAAATCTCAAGGATCCAAATCACCATTAGAGCTTGGTCAATAGTGGACATAACCATTTAGTCAGTATTTTAAATAACAAGGCTCTATCACCATTAAAGTGTAAACAAGACCCCTATTCAATAACTTGGAACTTATCGATCCTATTGCAAGGTCATTCCATTAACATGTTCACTACTTTTAAAATGGATGATTCTCATATACAGTAGATCCTCCTATCTCACAGGGTTTTAGAGGTAAAATAGGTCAATTTGGACCAAATACATAAATTAATTATGGACCAATGATTGTGAAGCAAATTCAAGCAATTTTTAGGTTTTCATGGATATTGTGACTGTCTAAAAACCAATATTTTGATTGGTTTTCACCTATAAGGAACCTATGTTTGATATTGGATCAAATACATATGTAAATATGATTATAGAGATGTGTCTTTCGTATCATTAAGGTTACATTTTTAATAAACAGGTACAGATGGCCACCCAATTCAAATGTGGCATAACTCTATCAATTCCAAGGCATGGTCCTCATCAACAGATCAGAGAGATAATGTCATGGATTTTTAAGAAGGGGACCTAGTGGATGGATAAGGACATAAGCATTAAATTATTTTACAATATTTTTTCCTTATTGATAAAGGTCAAGAGTTAGCATCCTTGAACTTGCTCTAATACAACACAATTCCCCCTCTCTCTTTCTTTTTCTATGTGTGTGTGTGTGTGCATGTGCGCGCACGTGTGTGTGTGTGTGTGTGTGTGTGTGTGTGTGTGTGTGTGTGTGTGTGTGTGTGTGTGTGTGTGTGTGTGTTCCAACTTCTACCACATTGTGGCTCTCTCTAAAAGTTTTAGAAATAAATATTTGGCATTTTAGAGAATAGACTCTTATGCTTTGGATTGCTTAGGCTATGCCAAAATTTATACTCCAACACCTCTTGATGCAATAAAGACTGAATTCCATCATTTTGTAAGCTAGATTGAAGTTTTTTCTATGAATTCATGTACTGTAGTTAAATGAATTTATGTTCCTTTTTTATTTCTGAGTTTTATCACCTTCATGAAGTGTTTTATAGTTCTTATAGGTCAATATAAGTGTAATTTATAGTTTGTTGTTTAGATTGAAAGTGGATATATGCCCTCTCATGCTAATTTGATAACGGATTCATGCCTCATTATGAAATACTCATGTGGGATTGATCTTATTTGGTCTTTAATGTATCTTATAGTGTGTCTTGTGCAAATTATAAGTGTTCCAATTACTGGTGTATTACCCTATTTTTACATGCTTTCATATATTATTGTATCTCTCTACCCCTTTTCAACATAAGTGTTAGGTTAAGTCTAGTTTAGGTGATAAATCCAGAAGGAATCTAGCCTTCTCTAGAGGTCTGACCTTATTATAGTTGACCCACAACCTAGTGTCAGTCCCATGTTGGACTAGATTTGTGTATGAAGACTTGAGCTATCCCCTATTTAGATAGGGTGCAATCTTGAACACCAAAAGTTCTGGCACACTCAGTGGGACCAAGTTTCCTTGGCATAATTGAAGTTTGAAGATTGAGAAGAGGAAATTACAAAGGGAGGATATATCTACCATCATCAAAAGTTGAAGATCCTTCAAGTTACAAGATTCATATAACCATCTAGACAATGCTTTCATGCCAAATGTTACAACAAGATCATCAAGTAACGGTACTCCTTTTGAACACATTGAATTCACTTCTACTTGTTATCAAAAATCAAAATTCAATAGGATAAATCCTTATCCTCAAAAGAAGCATTCATCTCTTGATTATCATATTGTTTTAGTCCAATCTATTATCCCCATAATCCAAATACCTTTTGCCCAAATGGTTGTCAAGAATCAAGTGTTTGTTCCATTTAATAAGGGTATTCCCTTGAATTTGGCCCAACATAATGACATCCCTATGTCTACCTTAAAGAGTATCCCTTTCTTCTCAAGAGAATAGGATAAAACTACTACTATTAAGCATATTTAGGATGTTGACAACCTATGTTCTATTCATAATGTTACTCAAGGTAATGTGGATATCATATTACTTACTAACTCCTTTAAAAGAAAAGCATTTCAATGGTATAGGAATCTTTATTTGACCTCCATTGCTACTTGGGATGAGTTAGGTGCAGCGTTAGATAGGAAATTTAAAGATCAGTCTGATCATCTATCTTTGGTTGAACAACTGACTACCATATAAAGGTAATCCTATGAGTTCATGTTTGATTTTAACCTTAGATTCCAAAATACATGGACTAGAATCCCTGCATTGGTTAGACCATCTCTAGAGTATGCATTTATATACCATCTAAAGGCCCTCAATTATTATATTAGGGTCATTATATAGTCTATGGGTGGTAATACTTTTCCAAATGGCTATGAAATTGCAATAAGACCAAAAAAGAACTTAATAGAAGCCCATATTCCTAGAATTTTAACCTTTTTCTCCTCCTCAAGTTCCTCAAATTCCATCTATAGCTCTTATTTCATATCTAAAAGCCCAAATTATAGCCCCTTCAAATCAAACTATTGAGATTGGAGATCTAAAAATTATGCTACAAGATTTTGGGAATGAGATCATCAACACAAGAGACAATAGTACCAAGGTACACCTTATAAGTAGCAGAACTAGAACACTTATCAGTCCTTCAATAACCAAAAACCTCCTTATCAAAGTTTTAATGAAAATAGACAACCTTACCAAAATCAAAGAGTCATAACCCAAACTAAGCCATCTGTGGCCCTTAATCCTAAGTTACCTTTCATTTCAAAATCTATTTTTCCTCAAAACAACTTGATGTACGATTTAGGTTGACATCCAGTCAATCTAAATAACACTCAAAACCAAGCCTTGGTATCACAAGATATTACTATGCCAAAAATGACATAGGAAGAGTTATCTATTTAAGGTGGTCAGTATCAAGACATGAATATGACATTCTGAAGAGAAGCTCAACAACTTCCAAGGTAGTCTAATGCCATCAATGTGAATTGGCAATTGGATGATCATATTTCATTCAACCAAGTTGGTGAACCTAATAACATAAATGATCAAGTTATAGCTCTAATTACAGCTAACAAAAGATCAATTGAGGAAGCCCAAGATGTGAATAATGCTTCTAGAGTTACTAACATTGTACCCAAAGGTATTAAGGATCAACCTATTTCTCATATAGCATATAAGATTTAGAATCTAGAGGCAGTGAAGGTTCCTCAAATTTTTCTAATTAGAGAATAACCAATGGCTCAAAAGTTGTAGCTGTAAATTAGTGGAGCCTAATTCTTCATAATAGATAAAATGAAGAAATTAAATGTTATCATTAGCATGTGATATCCCCTTTCCATTACAAGGAAAAAGTACATGTTCATTCAATAACTTTTAGCTCTTAAGGTATCTAAAGAACTAGTTGAGAAATAAGGAGCTATTTTGGCTAATTCAGACCAACAAATCAAGAAACTTGATTATCACTTACACAACATGAAAAAGGTGGATAAAAACAATGTCAAATCAAATAAAACCCCTCAGTTTTATCTCTCTTTAATAGTTGGTGACTATTTAGTGCAAAATCTTATGGTAGATAGTAGAGCTAGTAGCACTATCATACCCAAACAAATTGTAGACAAGCTTGGTTTAATCTATTAGACAAATACCAAAGGAGTATTGAAATTGGATGGGCCACAAAAAAATATAGTAGGAATAATCAAGGATATAAATTTGACATTACATGTTTACCCCAATATTACCATTCAACAAGTTGTAGTTGTAGTGTATTTGCCTCCTTATTTTCCCATGTGTCTCTCAAGAGACTTTACCTCAAAGATTAGAGGATATTTGTCAACTGATTGGACCTATTTAATGTTTAAGACCAGGTATGTTACTAGGATAATAATACATTTTGAACCTATTTCAATATTTCATTTGGATCCATATATGCCAAGTATGATGAACACTAATTATGTTATCTCAAACAAGATACTAGAAAATAGTGAGGTAGAATTTGAGTCACCTCTAGATGGAGTTCCAAATATTTTCCTTGATGAATGCGCATCTAATTTGCATGATCATTATACATAAAATTTAATTGAATAAGAAGGACTTGGTGTCTATTGTATTCATGAAAATGACACACCAATTCTAACATTAATGAAAGATGATCAACCTAGTGATGGCATGCGGCAACTATATTTTGATAGATCTACAAACAAACATGACACTAGAGATATAATTATATTAATTTATCCATTCAATAAAAGGTATTTATCTTCTCTGAAGTTTTATTTTGTTTTTCCAATAATTTTATTGAATATTAAGCACTAGTGTATGGGTTACAATGGGCAAGAAAAATAAAGGTCAATACCTTACAAGTCTTTGGTGATAATGAACTGGTAGTTCACCAAGTAAGAGGACTTAATATATGAAATAACCCATTGCATATGTCATAAAATAATAGATTATCATACTTACTTGAGGACTTTCAATTTTTCAATATTTAAGCTATATAAAGAAATAATAACAAGCATGCAGATAGACTAGCTGCTATTTGGTCACATTTCAGTATCCCAGATGACATAAAGAATGAAAAGGTTTAATCACACATCAAGGTGGTTGTAAGGCCTTATATCCTAGATAACCATGACAAATGGAAATTATTTGATGATGGTAATTGTATTATCAGGTTCTTATAAGATTAATTTGAATTCTCCTCAAGGAACCAAGACAAGCATTTACAGTAGTATGGTGACCAGATTATGCAACTAAAGAAAAATAAGTTGCCTAAAGGGTTGGTCAACCTTTAAAACATATTGAAAAAAGATGATAAATTGAGAAACAAAATTTTTTATTTATCATCCAAGGAAGAACAATATACAACTGTGGAGATTATAACTGATAAAATCTTAAATTTGGATAAAGTTTGCACATCTTCAGAGAAGGAAAATTTTATTGAGTTATGTTCAAGTTTTGTAGATGTCTTTAAATGATAGTGAACTTAAAGGATTTGATCTAATTCTAGCTCAGCATACCATTGAGTTATATAATGAGACTAGGCCAGTCAGATAAAGACAAAGTCCTATTAACCTAAAGCTTCAACCTTTGATGAGAGATAAACTACATAAGCTCATTGAATCATCTATAATATTTCCAATTAAGCACTCAACTTGAGTGGAAAACCTTTTTCTAATATAGAAAAATAATGGTGAAATAATAAGATGTGTTAACTTTCATGACTTGAACAAGTCCTCTCTTTAATATCACTATCCATTGCCATCAATGGAGAAACATTTATAGGTAGTTTCAGGTTCTCCTTGTTAGATGGCTATAGTGGTTATAACCATATTTTGGTCAAATAAGAAGACCAGTTCAAAATAGCCTTCACCACAAAGTGGGGGACATTTCCATATATAAATATGCCTTTTGGTTTATCCAATGTTGGAGCAACTTTATAGAAAGCTATGGACATGGAATTTCATGGTCTCCTTAACAAGTTCATACTTATTATCTAGATGATATAATAGTGTTCTCTAATAGTGCAGATGAGCATATGATTCACCTCAGATAAGTGTTTGAAAGGTGCAAGCAATTTGGGGTTTCTTTGAATCCCAAAAATTGTGTTTTCTCTATTCATGAAGGTAGGATTCTCGGGCATGTAATTTCAAAACATGGTATAAGCATAGTTACTAATAGGATAGACTCAATTATGGCACTTTTCTTTCCTAAACACAAGAAATCCTTGCATAATTTTTAGGAAAGATTAATTTCATAAGGAGATACATTTTAAAATTTTCTAATTTAGCTAGGACATTGATAGCCATGCTAAAGAAAAGTCAGAGTTCAGTTGGTACAAAGGAGTGAGAAACTTTGAAGAGATCAAGAAATCTATAGCCAGTGATCTTACACTCTTGAACCTTGATTTTACCAAAGATTTTTTCTTATACACCTATGTTAAATTAACACAATTTTAGGTATTCTCATGTAGTAGAATAAAGAGACCTTAGAGAAGCTAATATCCTTCTTCAATCAAGGATTATCATAATATGAAACAAGGTATTCTTTTATTGAGAAGCATTTACTTTCAATTATAAGGTCTCTTAAAAAGTTTAGGTATTTAGTGTTCAATAATAAGATACATTTGATGGTTGTGAATCCAAGTGTCAAGGATTTCCTCTTGAACAAGGATATAAATGACAAAAGAGTTGGTTGGATAACCAAACTTATGGAATATGATGTTGAGATCAAGGAAAAAATGTTGGCTAGAGGCAAAGGAATTTCTAAACATCTATCCCAAGATTTGCAAGAGGCTAATGGGGTGATTATGGTGTCAAATGATGAATAAATTATACTTAATCAGACCCCATCTTCTAACTGGTTCCAAATTATACTAAGATACTTACAAGATGGTATTTATCCTTCTCATTTGACCCCTTTAAAGAGGAGATATTTTAGATTCTATTTAATTATTTTTCTTCTTGTTGATAATGTGTTGTTCAAAAAAGATATCAATGGCATGGTACTAAGATGCATAGAACCAAGTCAAATGTAGAGATTGCTTAAAAAATTCCATGATGGACATGGTGGAATTTATTATTCATCAAGGATCACATCCCACAAGATTATGAGAGGTGGGTATTATTGGCCAAATATATTTGGTGATTGTCATACATGGACTAGAAAATACATACAATGTGCCATGTTTATTGGAAAGGCTAAGTTTGCAGCCTTACCTCTCAAACCAATTTCAATGAATCAACCCTTTGTCCAATGGGTATTGTAATTTATTGGTCTCATTAATTCTCCTTCAATCTTAGGACATAATTGGATCCTAACTGCCATAAATTATTTTACTAGATGGACAAAAGCAGTAGAATTAAAGAAAGCTAATGAAACAAATGTTTTAGACTTTTGTGAAGGTTTGTTTACCATATTTGGGGTCCCTTAAACTATTATTTTTCATAATTATATGGCTTTTATGGGGTCTAAGATCAGCCAGGGGGTAGTTCAACATAGTGTTTTCCTCAGTACCTCATCAAACTATTACCCATAAGGTAATGGCCTTGTTGAGTCCACTAACAAGAATTTGTTGAAGATCATTAAGAGGAATATTGAATACAATCATAAGTCATGGCATCTCAAATTGAAGTCATCTCTATTGAATGATAGGATCACCTATAAATGGTTAATAGCCAATTCTCCATACAAGCTAGTATATGGTAAGGAAGCAAGAATGCCTATTTCTCTTGAATTCCTTGATTTGTAATTAATGCATCAACTTGATCTTTTGGAGAGTGAGCCAATAGAAATAAGATATGTTGGGCTTATGGAGATGAAATAAATAATTCATCAGTCCATGTTGGCTATGGAGGCCCATCAAGCAATGGTAAAGAGATTGTTTGACAAAGAAGTTTTCTCAAGAAGATTTCAAGAAGGATATTTGGTCCTCAATTAGGATGAGGATAGAACTAATCTATGAAGGCACATAAAATTTGATTCTCTTTAGAGTGGTCCATACACAGTCTCCAGCTAAAAATCCCATAATGCCTTACATCTTGTAAATATGATGGTGAATAGCTTCCTATCTCAGTCAATAGGATACATTTAAAGCACTACTATTGAAGAAGCTACGTCACTTGTACATAGTTGGTTAATTTTGATTTTCTCTAAGTGTTTTTATAACACATTAGTTTGTTTTTGTTTTTTCTCTAATAAGTGCTTTGTTTGCATAGTTTTTCAGTAGGTTAGTTGCCTTTAATTTATTAGGTCAATTTCCCTTTCAAGTTTATTTCTTTCTCTGATTGTTGGAATTCTTTATTTTTCAAGTCAAAAGGATGTCTTGCAGTTATGTAAATGGTTCATGTATCATGTAAATGATCCAAGAATCATAGAAATGGTTTGAGTTATCAAGTATATAAAGCATTCTTCCCAGCTAAATCACCAAATATGTTGACCAAATTTAGTCTACATACTAAAATATACCTAGTCCAAGAGTTTAAAAGATGAGCAAGATCTTGATTGAAGAGTGACCCAATGTCACAAGGAGCAGATAGACCTCAAGTGGAGATCTGATTTAACAATTTTGAGAATAATGGAGTTTTATTCTTATTTTAGTTAAGGGTCTAGATTAATAAATAAGAAAATAATATTGAAATAATTATAGTCCTAATTTGTATATTTTATTTGTCTTTTGTACCTTTCTAAAAATAACAATAAATTATCTTAAAACAGGTTAAAATGGCTATTGTAGGGTCTAAAACTAATTGTGTAAGATTGGTATAGTGTCACAAATTAGAATCTATATTTCAATTTATGAAAGGATAAGATTGTCAAAAATAGGACACCCTAAGCTCTAGTGTTGTTTTCCTCTTTTGACGTTGTTGTCCAAAATACTCATAAAACCTTGATTTTTTTTGGTTTTTTCATTATTATTGTGTGAGCCTACCTCTGAAATATTGACTCCTAAATGTCAAAATAACTCCTTATATATCTAATTCAATCTTGAAACCCTATACCTTCTTTTTGTTTGATAAAAATGGAGAAAGAGGGTGGAGGTTAGTGTGTGTAATATGCGCTAAACATGTATCCACACACTTTGTGTGGGCACACTGCATATATACCAATACTCTGAGGAGGGATCAAGCCATATGTATTTCTCTCACTTGATGTGCTTTGTGTAATAGTGTAATACAGATACAAAAATGCCAAACTAAGAGTGCTTGAGGTGGCTAGGGACTGGTGTGAGGGTTTGAATATATTTACAGCTATGTTAGGTGATTGTATGCAAAGAATAGGAAGGTTTGCCTTAGTGGTTTATTTGTATTATTATTTGATTTTTAAGATTTTGTCACTTCACTTGTGAAAAAAATTTGAATGGACTTTTATAGGGAACTATTGGTCATGGGTTAAATGTATTTGTGTTAGGCTGACATGATGAATAATAGGAATCAAATGGAAATGATCATTTAGGATCAAATTTTCATTGAATAGGAGAACTAAAAATAAGACACCCTAGGTTTTGGTGTTATTATCCAGGTATAACACTCCTATCCTACAAGATTAGGACCTAGGGGAATAGAATTACCCTAGGAAATAGAGTTTGACTAAGTTGGAATGATAGTTTAGTAGGCTATGAATAACTGATAATTAGTAAAAAGGTGTCTAGAAGGGTCAAGAGAGCATGAAAGAAGGTCCTATGGATAGGGTGTCAAAAGCCACACTAAAAATACCAATTTGGACATTTTATATGACTACATTCCCCCCCCCCCCCCCCCCCATTATTCTAGTGATGCAGCAAAGCAAAATACAAGGATAAAGGAAAAATAGAAAGTGTACTTGAATATACTTGTAAGGGTGAAGACCATGAAGTTGTGTGATGTTGAGTGTGTATATAGAGAGCACATTATGAAGTTTAAATCTGTAAGAGAGAATAAATAGTATATAAGTTCTTACTAGATACGTTATATCTAAAATAAGAATATACAAAAGTTAGATAAGAGAGAGAGGAAGAGAAAGAAAGGAATACACCTCATCAGGTATGTGAACTAATATAAATCATGTTGTGATGTTGATTGATGTTAAGTGATGCTGGATATTGCTAGATATGTGCATAATAAAAAGTAATATCACATACAAAGTTGAGTGCTTAATTCTTAGAGAGTAGCTTAAGAATACAAAGGGTAGCCCTTTGGCTCCATAATCACCCACTAAATGAATCTATGTGATCATGCATGTGTTAATTGATATTTGGACTATGTCTAATCCCTCTAAGTAGGTGGCTCAAAAATACAAAGGCTAGCTAGTCCTTTGGCTCCATCATTGCCTATTAAGTGAAGCTATGAACTGATACCAGTATGAATGTGTGTCATATGAGATGGATCTTGAATCCCATGAATGCTCTAAAATATGACAATGTGGCATGGGTAGTTGAATGTGTACTAAAAACTAGGCCAATCTTGACCATTCTAAAAGGTGGAGATTAGGCTTGTATGAAAGCTACTCTAAAAATGGGAATTAGACTTATGTGGAAGCCACTCGGAAATGATGCCAACCACCTACAAATGGAATAAGGCATGTACTTTTTGAGAATCCCTGGGTAATATACTAAACTCAGAAAGGAAAAAAATTAGATGTGTCGTGCATATTGTCCCCGATCACTGGTGTCTATATCATGGATTATGATTTGGAGGTTATATCAACTACCTAATCTAAAACTAGAAGGGAGAGCCATCATGTCGTGCATGATGCCCCCTATATATATTCTCTAATAAAAATTGTATTGAAACTACTAATTTTGAACTGAACTATTGCTGACAAAATTATAACTGAACTCACCTTTCTGCCTATTTTTGGAAAATCTAGGTTTTTTACTATTTAGATAGGAGTGCCAAAAATAGGACACCCTACTATTAGATGTTGTTATCTAATTTTTTCACACTTATCTTTTGTTGTTTCAGATGAATGTTTTATGTTTGTCACTACTTTCCTGGTCTTTTTGCCTAGTTTGGGTTTTGGTTATTGTTCTAAGTGTTATAAAAACTAATTTTTTTGATCGGTAGATAATCTGATCTCTATGACAAAACCCCTATTTGTTTCCCCCTCTTCTAAGTGTAGGAATGAATACCCTATAATTATTTCCCTAAAAAAAATGAGCCTTGTAAGTGTGATATGCTATAAAATACATGATATAGCAATGATAATCATAGAAATATCTCAAGATATAGCATAGTTTGTATTGGAGATTGTTAGATAAACAGGGGTATACCTAGATAGATGTAATAATGTAATAGAATGTGAATTATACTGAATTGAAATTAGAAATGTTATTTTTTAGTTATTTAGTTGTTAGGGAGGGATAGACCATGATGTCCATCATGACATCTAAGAAAATCAAGATAATGCATGATGTGGATCATGGCATTGCAAATAGTGAGAAGCAAATAAGCAACAAACACACAAGTCAAGAATCAAGAAGCATACAAGAGTGGAAAAGGGGCCAAGCAAAGAAGGGACATGGTCACATGTCACTCAAACTAGAAATCAAGCATACAAGGCATGTTCAAATGCCACATACACATATAATTGAAAATAAGCAAGGTTGGCACGAGGTCCACAAGAACATATAAGAGTACAAGAAAAGGACATTGGTAAATGTCTTAAGGCATACATAAGAGACAAAATAGGAACTGAGAAATGCAATCACATCTAGCTATGTAAAGCAAGGAAGGAAAGCATGTAATATTCTAAAAATACAATCGCATCCAACTAATCAAAGCAAGAAGTGAAAGTATACAAAACATAGAGTACAAGACTAGGTAGATGCTAATAAATATACAAGTGCTATATACTTATGAGTGTCGATAGATTAATCTATGTAAGCTAGTAAGTAATGTACATCAACATGATAACTAGAGTGTCTGGTATAGGATTGACATAACCAAGATGGTGTAGTCATGTAGAAGATGCCCCCAGTGGGTATATATGTTGATGTATGTCTCGAATGTATGAATTAGGATGCCCCCTCAATGGGTAGAGTGAAGCAATAAAGGATCTAGGTTTCTGTACACACACTCAAAGAAGATCAAGTGAAGCAAGGTAATGTAGATAAATCAACATACAATAGCATAGAACACTAAAATGTAATTTTAGCATGGTAGTAAAAATGTAAAGCATAGATAATGCATATAATTGAATTTTTTTTATTTATTTGAATGTTTTTGTATTTTTAAATATTTGAGTGTTTGTGTATGTTGAAATTTTTAAATAAGCTATGTACAATCAATCATAAGAAGACTATCTACAAAAAAATAAAAAGAAACTATGTACAAGTTAGGTTGAGAAGAGATGATACTAATTGATGAGTCTCATGAGAGACTCCCTATCATGATGTCCTATATCAAGGAGATGGATCGTGCATGATCTTGAAAACTTGATGGAAGGGATGAGATTGTGGCTCTGAAAGCTATGTATGATGTAAAGGCTCTAAAATATTTGTAATGGAAACCAACTATGGGGTCCCCCTATAACTCTAAGAATTGGATGTAATTTAGGGCTCTTAGGGACCCATTTGGTAGTATAAAAAGCTCTCTAAACATGTGCTCTATGTGTAGAGTTATGAGACTCAATAATACTATCCTAGGTGTGAATACTATAGCTGAAAACTATCTAGAGTCCTAAAACTATGGCTGCTCTAAAAGAGGCCTCCGTGGAAGTGTATGAACTCTTTGTGCTGGCAAGGAAGACCTCAACTATGTCTGAATCTGAACTGGAGGAAGAATTATAACTAGTGGAGAAGCTAAAATTGGTGACTGTAAAGTAGGAGATGACTCTAAAGTGGGGAGTGGTAAATCATATGAAACTCCACCAAATGTAACAACCTAATTAGCATGAATGAATTTCATACATATGTGAACTATAGAACATACTACTCAAAGTTTTTGTGTCCATGGTCAACCAAGAAACATATCGAAGACTCTTGTACTGGGAAATATAGTAAATGGGGTAGCCACATGTGTTAGACCAACCTATAAAGGAAGTATAATCTCACCTAATGAACTCTGTCTATGCCCATTGAATCCACTGATAATTATGTCTATCAGGGTAATATCCTACTTTGAATATCCCAAATGCTAAAGTAATGTCATAGTGCACATGTTCATGCTAGATCTATTATCTATGAGAACACTATGAATGGGATGATGATTAATGTAGGCTTTGATAAATAGTGCATGGTAATCTAAATCATCCTCAACTATATCCTACTCTGAGAAGGAGATGGAAGGTCTAACAGGAACTCTAGAATTATAAAGACTAATCATGTTGCTCAAAGGATGTGACTCAACTAAAGGTGTCTGGTATGTATATGGTGGAGAATGTGAATGATATGTATGGTGAACACCTAATGTGTCCCTTGTCTCTTATTTAGAATGTTTTTGGAAATGATTTGAGAAAAAATTTAGAGCCTTGTCTTGTGTTTTCTTTGCTTGAGGAGCCTCAACTAGAGTGCCAAGATCAATAATGTTACCATCTATCAATTCATGTCATCTATTCATTATGTACCATCCTATTTTGGACCCTATTTATTATCAACAATTATGTTTAGAACCACATTATTTATATATCATGAGTTGTTGTAACTTGGAAATATTTTATCCCTTGACCAATTATGATCTTGATTATGACTCATAGACATTATGAATACATTCAACACCAGTTCTACAAAGCAGTTCATCATGGACAATATTTTGCAGCTTCTTCTACAAAAAAGTGAATAAGGATACATCTTCATCTTAGGTTCTATGCCTACCAGATGGTTCTTTAGAGTTATCTCATGTTGCATTTTGTTACTATTTGATATGCATTGTTTCCTTAGTAGGACCTTGCTCTTACCAATTTGTGAGCATTGGCCATTGTATTTGAGTTTATATGTTATAGAAACTTCTACTTTTGGATGTACATCTCTTTTATTAGTAAGTTCCCTATTCTATTGTTTATATCCATGATCCTGTTGTAGCTAGTTTAACTATTGTTTGAACTCTTACTTGTAGACGTGCATCTCCTTAGCTAGGTGGTTCCCTAGACATTTTGTAAATATTTCATTTCTATTACTTATTCCCTAAAACACAAAAACATTATAAAATGATCAACAAAACAACCAAAAACATTGTCTTGTATTATTTTAATCTCTCTTGATGCTCTTAGCATTTTGCATGTAATCATCCCACACACTTACCATTTTGTAAGACCATTCTAATTTATACGTCCTCACCATTTTGTGAGCCCATTTTATCATTTTATTCTACAACATTAATCAGGTTTTGTTATCATCACTTTTATTATATCCTATTTCTTGGGAGAAATACATTTGGCCTAAAGTTTATGTTGGATCTTGTGCACATAGAACTATGTAAGTAGTGTCCACTTGTCTTGTACATCTGGAGTCAACTCAACCACCCCCTTCCTTTTCTTCTATTTTCACCATATTTTTTTTGTATTATTTCCCTATCATTCAGAGGTAACTTTGTGTCTTTGTTCTTGTTATGTTGTTGTAGAAAGTAACGCTTCTACTACATGTCCCTACACAATTGTTTTTAAACCATACTAAAATTATGAATGACTCTTGTTTGTGTGTGTTTATTTGATTTTTATTAGTGTGTTCTTCTGCTTTCTTATCACTTCATTTTTATCTTCCTTTATTATTCTTGTTTTGTTATTTAGTCTTGTTCTTTTGTTTTGTTTTCCAGGAACATCTTGATAGTATGCATAGAGCTTGATTATTCATATCGTGTTCTCATGTTGTTTATTAAATTATTCTTAATTTTTTTTCAAACATTCTTATTCCTACTTAAGTCATGATTATTCATATCTTGATTTTAAGTTAGGTTCATTTATGTTTTCTTCTTTTTATTTATTTTTAGTTTAAATGAAAATAGTTGTAACTCTAGTCTTGATAGTTCTTATAATTATCATTAGTTATAAATATTCACATTTGAATCAGCTCAGTGTAATTGAAATCTAATGTCATTATAAGTTCCTCATACTTATGATGTGTAGTTTCATTTTGTTATAGAAAGCACTATGTGATTTGGATCCAAGTCTCAAGATTGATGTAGCTCTGATGATCAGTTCTCAAATGCAGCAATAAAACTAGGTAACAATGGCTTATCGCACACCAGACTCAATGTAAGACATGCTTTTCTTGACATATATTATGGGTCTAATTAAATAGCAGTTAGCTTTTCTTCATTTCTCATTGCATTCTCTCATTTTTGGGTGAACTGCATTGGCTTGAGGACCATTTGGACTATATAAGTATTACTTGGATGAATGACATATCTTAGGTCATCTCGACCACCTCTAGCCTTTTATTCATCTCTTTCATCCCTTTGTGCATCCTTGTATGCCTAGTTGTTTGGGGATTTTTTAGTCATTAAACCATCACATCTATGTTTACACCCACTCATCTTTATTCTATAAATTAGGTTATATCCTTGAGTTATGCTTTCCAATTTACCCTTTTGGGGTGCAACATTTGAACTAGTCACAAATCTAAATCAACCCTACTAGGGCACAGTTAATTATCAGTTATCAAAATCAGCCCTCTTGAGGTAAAATTACTTTATCAATCGATCAAAAACATTATACTAGAGCACATTATTATTCACTCTCTTTAGATCAATGTTCTCATATTTTCTTCTAATTCCAAGCTATGCAAACTTTTCCCCTCATTTTGACAATGTTTTAGTGTGCAACTTATCTCGGTATTGATTAGTTCCTAAGCACACATCTTGTACCCTAGTTTTGGATGTGTTTAAAGTGTGTCAATTATATTTTTGGACTGTATCCTTCCCCTTCCACCCATCCTTGGGGCCCATTATACTCTAATCATATTTTGATCATTGATGAAATCAATGCATGCAAGTATTAGCTTGTTTGGATTTAATCTATCATATGGGTTAAATTCTCTTTTTCTCTCTTTTCGAGAGTCCATCCTTCTCTTTCATCCTTGTATGTCCTCTCGAGGGGGAATCATAGGTCATTTCCTTCCAATTTTTTATTGACATCTCTTTTATTTGAAAAGACATTGCTTTGCTTAAATGTCTCATTACGCTTTCTCAAATAGGGGTAAAATGTAGACATCCAATTACTAACACCATTATGTTGAAATTATCAATCTTACTTGAAATTTGTGAAAATGCACAATTTGGGCCAAAATCACTTAATAGCGTTAATTAGTTTGATCTTGTTTTATACAAGTGCTGGTTTAGGATAATGTATCTCTAAATGAGATAATGTATTTTATGTGATTCTTAACTTTTTTCAAATCATTTTGAGTCAAAATGATAAAAATATATTTTGGTGCTCTCAATCACTCTTTTTTTTTTTTTTAGAAGCACATGATATGTGCATGTGTTATTTTGTGTCAACAATGTCCTAAGTGGGATATTGGTCCATACACAACTAACATCACCCTATAATTCCTCTCCAATTAAATTATGACCCAGTAATATGACATTCTGACTAGTTTGATTAATTATGTGCAACTAATTTCCAAAAAATTGTTTAAAATTCGTTTAACCTCACTTAGGAAAATTAATCCAAATCAAGTGCTTAAGTGAAAAATCCATGGAAGTTATTGAATATATTTTAATTGGAAATTGATTCATATTATCTGTATCATCAAATGACATTATTTGTGGGGTGACATCTATAAGCCATAAATGCAATAAATATCATGTTTAAGGCCTCCCATACCTCTTTAATGCCCCCTCCTAAATATTTATGGATATTATATTCAAAATTAGATTAATTCATGCCCACACATCTTGATCTCAAGATAAATGATCATGGTTGACCCTGATCAAATTCAAAAATCTATAAATAAGAGGGTTAATACTACTATTTTTAAGCTTCATTTGTATAAACTTAGTATGCAGAATTTTCTCCACAAACCATTTGTGTGTGGTGTTTATTATACTTAATTTTCAATAGGATAGCTTCATTGATAGGTATACATTTAATTTCATATCATGAGCCTAGTTTCATTAGTGGGCAAGAGATGATGGAGGAGCTTTGCCTCGCATCATTGATGAAGATTTGAGCACCAAATCAAGGGGAAATCCATGTTTTGAGCCACATTTGGATGATGGGATGATCTTGAGAAGGTATTGTGTATATGATTTCTTTCATTTGCTCTTAATTGTCATTTTCCGAACCCCGTTGAAAGAGTTGGCTTAGCTTGTCATGTTCTTATGCATTTTTCTTGAATTTTCATGACTAATGCTTGATATAACCATCTTGGTAAGCCATCTCTACGTAGAGACAATATAGGAAGGGGACATGATGAAAATAATGAAAATGATAGTAAAAGTGCCAACAAAGCTTAATTTGGACCAATAGTTAGCAACCATGTAGGAACTCTAGACTAATAAAATTTTACATCTAATAAATGCCTATAAGACATTTTTAAGAGTGAAATTGACTATGAAGAAACCTTTGAGAATGAGTATGCCTTGTTATTCTGCGTGATATGACCTTGAATTCTGCATAGTGTTGCAATATTCAAGTGATCATAGATATGGCTTAAATTTGATGGTCGTCTGACCATAATTACGTTTTTTAAATGTAAAATACAATCAATTTTTTTGTTTAAATTATATTAAATGAAAAGTAAAATTTTAAGCAAACTGTCAAAAACTATAATAAATTATAGCAAAAATATTATTTTTCTCTAATATTTTTTTTCTTCTACTATAAAATATCTGAAAATTTAAAAGATGACCATCTTTTTTATAAAAATAAATCATTACGGGCATCAATCTGTACTGATGCATATGGACGTTCGCATTCACCTAGAGGTGTTGTGTCTCATTGTTACAAATAAAAGGGCATTTCAATGGGCAGTCATAATATGTGCCCTTCTGTACACAACAATATACCCGGAGTTTTAGTTATGGCGGTGGGAGAAGGCCAGCTGTGAAGCGATGGCGGAATGATACATCTCATCGTTGTTGATTTCCGTTGCTCGCAGCTCCCGTCTCAACCAGCGCGCCATCTCCTCTGTTATCACCCTCGCTCTGCGTTTACTTTTACTCTTCATACGCTCTTCCTCACTCCTTTCCTCGCTATGCCAAGCCCTAGCACTCAACTTGCCTCCTCCATTGGATTCTGAAATCCTTATCTGCATTTTAATCTGCGATGATGTCACCGCAGGACACGGGTTCGAACCGCACATTAAAGCAGAGTAGCTCAAAACTTTCAGTCCATACGCTGCCATGACTGCAGAGAATTCCAAGGCTCGTCAATAAATATATAAATGCTTAGAGTCGCCGTGATGATAATGTAATAATGTTGGATAGAATTTATAGGGGAGAAAGCGTATCGTATTGCAGAAAGTAAGCATATGCGACGTGGACGGACCAAAAGCACCGACTACAATCAAGATGAATACAAATTTAAACGCGTTTTGCACACCAAAATCAGTGAGTACGATTGAGGAAGAATATCCTGAAATTCTAGGCAAACAGCAACGTCGGTGAAGAAATTTATTGAGAAAACGTTGGAATAATATGCTCCGCAAATGTCACAATCAACGAATGGTCAAATGGCGTACGGAACGCAATGAATAGATGTCAAAATGACATTGGCATGGTATTGCTTTCTGCCACGTTTCATACTTATCTCCTAAGTAATAGGATTTTTTTGACCGCTTGGTATGACACTTATTAGTTGAGAATAGTGCTTCATTGTTTCTTTTAATAATAATTATTTATTTAAAATTATTAATGATTTGTAGAATTGTTATACGTTTATTTATGTAGAAATTATGTTTGACATTTTAGGGCTTGTCATTATATCTCATACAAATGTTAATTTAATTTAGTCTAATATAAATTGATATGCTCAATGATGGAGTTAATTTGTAGAGTACCTAATATTTGTTACACAATAACAACAACAACAACAACAACAACAACAACAGAATAACTCACACAACAAATTTTATATATATATATATATATATATATAAGCAATGATTCAATCACCTTTAAAAAAAATGAGAGAAAATCTAGAAATGACTAAGGAAAATTCATAAATGACCAATAAAAAAGATTAATTTTCAAAAAAGGTCATTAAAAAATAATCATAACCATGAGCAAAAGACACTTCTAAATATCACGCTTTCCATCAACTTTGAAAATATAGATTTATATAATTGTTGTAGAGTACACCCAAAAAAAACTCAATATGGTGAGCTTGATTACCTTGATATTTGGTTTTAAATTCCATGTGCTTGTCAAGGAAATAGAGAACTACAAATTTGTTCCCATCAAATCTCACAAGGAAAGTAAACGCTCATCCAACAGTACATCATCTTTCATTGTTATAGACACCATCAAATTTCAAAATTGATAAGATAATAATAATTTATCTATATGTATATTGACATGAGTAGTTGACTTCTGAATATCCCATAGAAGAATTAAGATATATATATATATATATATATATATATATATATATATATATATATATATATATATATATATATATATATATATATATATATAATAGGTAGTTATTAGTAGTGAACCATCATATGATAAATTTTGTTGCTATTGCAAATATTTTCGTGGTTTGACCTTTGAAGTGGCTTATCCTTATATTTTATTATTCTTATATTATTTCAATTATATTTTGTGGATTGTTAGTGAGATAGTGCAACATGTGCTTCAAATTAATTTATAATATTTGTATGTGAAATAATCTCTACAATATATGTAATTTTTTTTAAAAAAATTTGATAATAGAAAAGATTAAAAATGTTTAATATTTCCTATTAATAAATAAAGATGCAATAAATTGTTAATAAGATGAAGAGTTAAAATTAATTTTTGTGTATTATATTTAGAAAAACAATGATATCTTTCTATTGTCATTGTTTAACCTTGTATCATAGTAAATCACAAATATGTTTCATTCATGTTCATCATTTTGTAAAGAGCATGTTCCTTATGAATATACTAGTTCTGGATAATTTTTATAGTGATTAATGGCTTAAATTGTATAGATATGTGTTGACAAGGATTAAATGATGTAACCCATTTAAAAGAAATTAGAAAATGAAAATAAGATAATTGGGCTTCAATGAGAGTTGAGGTAATAGAAGAGATGGAGAAAGGAAAATATTATTAAAGTAGAACGTCTAAACAAGGTTGAGAGTAAAACTTTATGAGGTCAATCAAAGAGACTATGATGTATTAATGTGTTGACAAGGATTAAATGATGTAACCACTTAAAAAGAAATTAGAAAATGAAAATAAGATAATTGGGCTTCAATGAGAGTCGAGGTAGTAGAAGAGATGGAGAAAGGAAAATATTATTAAAGTAGAACGTCTAAACAAGGTTGAGAGTAAAACTTGATGAGGTCAATCAAAGAGACTATTAGGTATTAGAATTCCACTGGAAATGGAGTCAACTGAGACTCAAAAATAATTAGATGAACAAAGAGGACCTATATAATAAAATCATGAAGAAGAGTCCATTCCATAATGAGAAAGTGATTGGATAATTAGAGAAGAGGAGATCAACAGGGAAGAAATTTAGTGTAACGATAGTCTTAGTAGACATCTTTTTCTTTGGGGTATTTAAAACAAATAGGAGATGCTCATGAATTGATCTATATGATGAAAATTCCAGTTAGGAAGTAGAAATGAATCACTCACTTGTAAGAGACACATCCCCTATTCCATCATAATCAAATAATACATTAAGAGTATTTGATCCATAGATTTAAAAAAAATTAGAAGATAATTGTTTGCATAGATTAGAGAGAAGGTAATAGAAAGAGGAGTGTTTAACACAATGATACACATAGTTGATAATACCATCATGTACAAAAATCTATGAGAAAATATTGTAGCCAATATTAGTCCAAAGATACTAACACAAAGTAAACTAGGTATTAATATTCTTATCACAGGGCCTATAGTGTATCTTGTAAGATCTTTTGTCATGTTATAACCATATGATGGCTCTATAGATGTGAAGCAATACTTCTTGATGTGTGTTTTATCTTTTGAATACACCATGGTAAATAACTTCAATACTAAATGATAAACTTTTATATAAGGAGATCTACGATAAATATAATGTAGGAAAATAATTCATATCATGCCCATGGGTAAAAATAGTAAATAAGAATAAATAAAGCAATGTAATAAGTAATGAACTAAGAAAAATAGTGATTTAAGTGATGAAATAAACACACTTGGGCTTATTCATGGTATATTGAAAATGCAATAATGGTTTTGAAGTGATGATAAATTTTTATGTAAAATATGGAACCTTGATTATCAAAGAATAGATTTGACGCATGTCAGACTACTGGAAAATATTTCATGAGTAGATATAGTCATAAAATATGTCTTGCCTATTGTCATTGAATGTGTTGTTACATTAAATTTGTATTGTTATTAATCATGAAATCTAAATTTTATTGTGTAAGTGCCTATTTAACACCTTATATTTCTTTGTCTTCACTTTTAAAAATTCATACAAAAAATATATGATTTGATATGTTCTTTGTCTTCTTGACCGAGATCACCATAAATACTCAAAATTATAAAAATATAAGGGTTATGGATCATGAAACCACAAGGGTTTTATAGTTACATATGTCACATGAAAGAACTATACCTAATGTAGTTCTATGTGTCATGCCTTTTACTCATATCCACTAAATGTGTGATGCAACTAAATGAACATTTTCGTAAACCCTATTTTGGCATAGGTGTATGATGTCATAATGTCTTGAATAAGACTAAAATATCAAGCTGTAAGACTTTGTCATAAGTGTCACAATAAATTTGAAAATGAAGGCCTAACTTGAAGGTAGGAGAGTATTAAGAATTCACTCAACACTTAAATGATACTCTATTGATACTTTGCAGATGCACTTAAATGATACTCTATTGATACTTTGCAGATGACTTGTGATGGCTTGGTATATATTAATCTCTAATACATGGCACACTCTAAGACTGACCATGCAAAAGTGTATTATTCAAAATAAAAAGTGAATTAAATTAAGACAAAGTGAAAGGAGCCATAAAAATACAAATGATAGATTCTTGGTCCTTCAAATCCACATAGGGAATGCTTTGTAAAAAACTTGTAATTACTAAATTTATACTTGAGATCAATATGTCCAAAATGAGGGTAAACAACTCAAAAATAATGATAAATAACACTCAAAATTCAAAAAGGATGAATATTGAAGACATTTAGAAGGTTCAAAAACCATAAAGAGTGTAGTTTGGGGTAGGAAATGCCATAAAAATAATTAAATATGCACAGGTGGACCAAGTGTGAAAAAATGGTGAAATAAATTATATCAAAAGGGTTTACATGAGAACTAGTTGTTTGCATAATGCCCTTACTTTTATTTGTGTATGTGAGTGAATACAAGCATACATCAAATTATAAGAAAATAAATTAACCATATTTGGTGCTCTTAATTTTATCAAAGTTTGTTAACCCTTCTTCTCAATCTTGAATAATCTTTGTTTAATCTTCAAAAACAATTCTCAATCTTGAAAATATTTAAATATCTAGATACAAGTCACCCTTTTACAGTGAGGGATTGAAAAACCTATGTTGAAATTATGCATCTGAAAATAAATTATTAAATGCATCTTGTGTTATAGCAAATGTATATGACTTTAGAAGCTTTTAAAATCCTTGATAAATAATATAAATCACGTGTATGTAACCATCGTAAAATATCATGATGTAAAATCCTTGTAAAATTTCTATAAAGCACATTGTATATGCATCATAAAACATCATTATGTAAAGCTAAATAATAATATACACATCCTCATATGATGATGAAAATATATAGGGTGGAATAATATGCCCTAATGAATGTTTTGTATGTATAATATTTATAAACGTGAGGAGATATGAAAGGGTATAATGCCCAAAAGTAGTAGATCAAGATAGGGACAAATGGCATGCCCCTAATGTTAAAAATATTCCCCTAGTAGGGTCAGATAAATTAGTGAGAAACATACACAATAATGTGCCCCAATAGATTCATAATAAAGACCATGGAATGTAGGTACCAAGCATAATAATGAAATAAATATAAGGTTCATGGTAAAAAACAATACACATGATATATATCATTAAAATAGTAATATAATATCATATAGTATATTACACAAATCATACATAAGTATGTATCTACATATAATAAGTATCACATAGGGATATATGACTAAAATAAATGAAAACATCACATGACATGAAAATTATATGATATTCTATGGGAAATGACATAAAAAGGCATCAACAAGAGCATGCACAAGCATACACATGAAAGCAATAAAACACATAATGGTAAACAACATGTAATTTAAGCATCATAATAGCTATATGACCACATAACATATATATCTATGTGTAAACACACAAGATTTAGGTACTAGAAATATATGATATAAATAATGTAAATGCCTATATAATTATAAGTGGAAAGTACATGAAATATATCACCATAAAATATATTGTATAGATATTCCCATAAGGTAGGATATAACACCAATATTAACATGCCCCATAGGTGTGGTTAAAAAAATAACTATGTAGCATATGCGAGTCCATAATTATATATACCTTATAAATCACCTACTCAAAGAATATCATGAGAAGCACATGTGTAAATAATGAATGTGAAAACCTATAGCATGGGTAGATAAGCATGATATGTATCCATCAATGAAGTAGTTTTTTTTTTCCCTTCCTTTTTGCATTTATAATTTTTTTTACAGAATCAAGTAAGTGATGTAAAAAAAGGGTGGAAACACACAAGAATAAGAAAGTGAAGCTCAATCAATCCAAAATATAATCTCAAGGGTGAAATCAAGATTAAAATTCAAGTAGGAAATTAAATGACTAAAAACAAAAAAAAGAAGGGGATGATAAATTCAAGTTTTGATGGTTAGGCATAGAATTATTGAAGAAGCTAAGATGTTGACTGGGTAGACTAAGTTCTGGTTTTGGACCATAGTATTTTGATTTGTATTTGGATTTAGAATGAAATCTATAAAAATAGGACCAATAGAAAGTGGGTCCAAAGACTACATCTAAGGGTTCAATTATTTGTCTATATTTATAGCTTTGTCATAAGCCAAAGGCAATGTATCAATACCAATAGCTCTATGTATTAAGATAACAATCACAGTGTCTAAAGCATTCTTTTACATATCTAGGGCTAATGCCTCATGGGGTTTATAATCAATCTCAAGTCTGCTATACATCTTTTAGAATATATAATTTAAGTATCGGATTGGTTCATTTGGATCTCTTATCATGCTTAAAAAGTGTTGATAAACAATTCTTTCATTGGTGACCTGGACAAATTGTGCCCAAAAATTGTCTTAACACTCTTCCCAAGAGTTAATAGAACTTTCTCAGACATTGATAAACTAATCATAGGCCACATCTTGTACTATAAAGTGAAATAATATGCATTCCATATTTTTATGGGTTACATTCAAGACTCTCAAGGTGGTTTTGAAGGCCTAATGTGTTCATACATATTCCTTCCTTAGAAGGAGAAAATGAATGCATATGTTTCTCAGGGTTTCTGGTTAGATCATGGATAGATGTAGCAACATTGATAGTAGAACTAATTAGTGAGGTTATAACTTAAATTTGAGCTTCGATTTGAGGATGTGGATGGGCCATTAGGAGTAATCAAAGATGGGTTTGTCTGCATGGAGATAATGGTTGATTATAGGGTTCTCCACTAATTCCTTTGTCAAACCTAATTTTTCTATCAATTTCCAAAGGTGGGAATATCAAGTTAGTGTTTAAGGTTGACCTTGTTGATATTTTGGGTTCTTCCAATGCAATTCAAGGGATTACATTCAAATAAAATAGAGGAAAAGGTTCAAGCACTCCTTTTATCACCAATCTAAGTCAATATATTAATGTGGGTTTTATGCACACAATAAAAACATTTATGAAGTAGCCTCTAAAATTTAGGATTGATAAAAAGCATTCACTCCAAGAATGAATTACAAGGTATTAGTGTAAACAATACATGGGTGAAATAATGGTGAGTGAGGAATATTATTTACCATAGATGGATCGACTATGGATTAATCTAAATGTACTTGAGATCGATGGAATGATGATAATTATAACCTAAGGTGGGTAGGACTTTAAAAATAAACTCAAAAAAGAGGAAAGGGTAGGGCAAGAAAAAAGGCTTGTGGACCACATTAGATGAAACCTTTTAAGACAATAACATGAACTATAGGTTGGAAAAGAGATCACATACTAATGATTATTGAAAGTTACTATAGCAAACTAATAATCAAACATGGTTAGGAGTCAAATGGAACCAAATGACAACATAATTAAACACATGAAATTAAAGGTTTTCATGGTTTTTAGACTGAAACAACACATCTACAAAGGGGATTATGGTTTATATGAAAAAGGTATTCAAATCAACTATAAATTAATATGAAATGTTTTATATAAAAGAGATAACTCATACATAACCAGATACTAATAAACTTGAACGACAAAACTTCTTACTTACACATCAATACTAAAATTCTAGAACTTATTCATAGTTTCCTATTAAATATTTAACAACTAAAATTATCCTCCTCTTGGGACTGGGAGGTCACAAGTATAAATAGGCTTGGAGTGGGGAAGGCCTCATCTCTCAAGTGAAGTCAATAATATAGTTAAAAATGGGATTTATGTTTAAATCTCATGAAAATGATGTATATACATTAATCATCCCAAAATAGAATTTCATAGCTAAAAATAAAACATATACATGTAACAAACATTTGGAACCAAAGACATGACTTAACATAAACATACAAGTACATAATTATATTTATATGTGTGTTGATGTGGAACCTCTATCCAAAGAAGTTAATGGAATGATAACTGGAGAAACTAAAGTAGTCACCATTGTTCCTTATAGGATCAAAATCGATCCAGTTGTAGTCCACATGACTATAAATCCTAAAAAATAATAATCTTGATATGAAAGGGTAGTACTAATATCTAGTTACATGCTTGGTGTAGGCCCTAAAGCTATCTTTTATGTCTTGAGTTATTTAAATAATGTGTGTGCTACTGTGAACTCTTTATTAATGATGTTAGAATTGAGTAAGGAAGGTTTGAAGAGTTTGATGGCCTCACCCATTAACATTATCTATGTAGATTTTGAGTTCTTAAATGTTGCTCCCAGAACCTCAACTATCATTACTCTGTCCTTGTTGGTTCTATATATTGTGCCTTTAACTTCCTCCTTGAATTTATTTATAGTTTCTTAGAAAATGTTCTTAAAATTTGGCCTATTGACTAGTTCACATGGAGGACTAATCACATTAGTGACCTTCATGTCCTTCAAAATTTCTAAGGCCTCACTTTCATGATTTGAGAAATGTCTCAAAGGAGTCTTCATCTGGTTATGCCAATTGAGGTAAGCATCCCATTTCTAAATTACATAGTTGACGCACCATGATGCATCTATGTTGGATATTAAGGCATATGTTCTAGAATAGTGAACCAATAAATTAAACCTTTTGTCTATCTCTTTCATTTGGTGTTAGAGTTTGGTCACATTTGTTCTATTTGACTGGCTTCCTACTCTAGAAAACTAGATATTATACAAACTATTGTACACCTTAGTAGCTTCACTGTGCACATCATTAATTTTATCTTTAGGAGCATGTATATTTATCTCTATTAAATCCTATGTTGTGTTTCCTCTTTAATTTTATACATTTATTTCATAGATTCACTAGTTAAATCCAAAAAATCATAAAAAAAATTCATTAGGATCCCTTAGATCTTTTTTGTCTTTCTTTGCCAAGGGAAATAGATTTTCTCTTTGCTCAAATGCAATTTCTTCCTTTGTAGATATAGATTCAAATCTTTCCTCTACCTCACCCTTTATATTTTTCCACTCTTTTTTTTTAATCAAGTAGAGACTATGGGAAATTTAATAACAACTAAATTCTACCTCTCATCTTGTTTTCCATACATCTCTCTAACCCATTCAAGAACAATAAGTTCCCCTTATTACTCTAAGGGAATTGAGCCTTATAAAACATAGGGTGGAGGAGTCATTGGAGGTGGTGTTATTGATGGAGGTGTAAATGATGCACTTATTTGTATTGGGAACTGGGTGGTGGATAAACAATCCTCTCCCATGGTGAAGGCTTCCTTAGTGGATTTACCTTAGCTATGATTTGGTCAATCCAGGAGTCTTCTAGATCAATAATGTGGTTGACTACATGGGTGAAGACTATGGCATAGGTAGTTTTGGTTGAGCTAATTTTTTTTCTAGAATTGGTGACATTTTGGGATTAAAAATAGAAATAGTTACCAAGTATTCAAAATGGATTGCCTTTTTGAGAGTCCTTATTTGGGTAAATTCTAAAAGAAAGGATGAATCAAAATAATTTTTCATTTTTGGAGTATCTACAATTAAAAATAATAATCTAAAGAATAAATCACCTCACTTATCTTTTGGATTTGCTCCACTATGAATATTGGATGGTCTAAAGTACTTATTAGTGTTTCTTCTTCCTACAGCCTTCCCAAGTTCAAAGATTGGGCATTCTCCAACTTGGCCTCTTCATCCTATTCACCTGAAGCTTCTTCCTCAATTACCTTATGCTATTATTATATGATAAAATTTTCATTCTCTTCTTCATCCATGGCATAGTCTAATAATAATAAAACATGTTATTTCGTTTCTTCCTTTGTTTCCTCTTTAGAAGGGGATACCTCTATGGTAGTCAGACAAAAATATGGTCTCTCCTCTACTTGATAAATTGTGGAGGGGATGTTTTTCCATGGAGTAGGAGTGTTTAAGTCATGTACACAACATTTTATAGAACACATAATATAATTATATTGAATAAATATTTACAATAACATGAAATCTTATAAAGATTCATGGAATGGTTACAGTTCTCAACTAACCCGTGAACTAACTCTTATTTAACAAAACATAATAATAAAGAAAATAATTAACCAAAACATTAAAATAAAATTCCTTTAGATCATAAACCCAATAAACTCACCCTTGATCCAAAAGGGTATAGAAGAAGAAAGAACTAGAGAAATGACTTTGAAGTGATCAAAGAATCTTTATCATAATTGCAAGTGATGCATTGTACCTTTGACACTGACCAAAAACTAATGCCACTCCATAAATAAACCCACCCCTATGAGTTTGAAAAAAAATGGCTAATGAACATGATAAAATCATGTTCATCCCCATTAATCATCGTACCATACTACAGTAGAACATGATTAGGTATGTTCAACTATATCGACCCATATAAGGTCCTACACAGGAACTCATACAAGTGATAAAATTATAGTGTATGGAAAATCTCCCTAATTTCCTAAAATAGTTGATGACCTTTTCTCAACACTGAAGCTCTTAGAAACCCCTGTCAACTCATACTATCACCGATGATTAATCAAAGACCAATAAATGCAATATCTTCTCCCCTTATCAGGAGAGAGGTGAGAAACCGAGCATCAAAAGAATCATAATCAACTAACATTTTCTACTTCATTTCATGAATAATAATGATATAAATCCAAAACTAGAATTAGAAACAAAAATAGAAGCCATAATACTACTACTATAACAAATCCCAGTCTTTAGCCTAATAGCTTGCATAAGACAAGTGAATCACTAATCACTCAAAACAAGTTGTTAGGTCCATAAAAACCATAGAACTCAGCCATATAGGATGATTCCTTATCAAAGGATGTGTTAGAATAAATTAAAAAATAGATTAAATAGATCTACCACTAAACTAATCTACATAATTTGATTTAGAATGTTTTTTGTGGAGAGTAAGGTCATTGAGAAGGATACGCATCTGCCAGATGTCCAATATCACAACATTTGAAATATGTGGGATATTTTTATGTCTGTGAGATCTAGAATATGTTTAATCACTAGAATAACTACTAGAGTGAGAAGAATGCTTATGGTTATGTCTACGTTTGGAAGACCCTGGAGAGTGATAACGTGAATGTTGTGGAGATTGTCAAGAATGATGTGGATAAAGTTTTTGAGAAAGTTTTTAAAATTGTCACTATACATGGTGATGATCTATGTGATTGGAATTATTCTTTACATATTGATCTTATTTGATAGGTGTATATTTATTCTTTGTAAATTATCTCTCATGCTGATTTAATAACTCATAAATGGTGTCAAATGTGGTTCTGTTAAGTTTATCACTAAGTTATATAATTTCAAAAAAAAATTGTATGCATAACTAAGCCCATTCAATGTGATGAAAATCAACATGTCATCATCAGTTTTACCCCTATAGTACATTGTTATTTTTTAAGTGTTTTCATGCAAGAGAGATATTCAAAGATGTCTTCATTGTCTGCTAATTTATTGTTTAAAAGATGCATAAGAAGGTCAATATTATTATATGTAGGTTGTTTTTGATACATATATTTTAATGCTTTCCACACCTTCCATGCACCAATTTTAATTGCCTCAATATGAATGATAACTTGTTCAGTACAAGATAATTTCAATAGGGTGAGTGTATGTTTATCACGTTTCCAATATTCAACCAATTTCACTACTTCAATTGATGGTGTGGTCTCTTTCTCATTGATTTACCACAAATAATTAAATTTGAGTGTGTTATCCATGTTTTTAATCCATTATTTATAGTTTTTAGGTGATAATTTTCCATTTTCAGATATGAGACTAATAATTTTAGCCGTGATTCTAAAAGGACAATCAAGCCAAGAAAAAAATAATGCTATTGAGGTTTTGCGTTTAACTTCAAAAATAGATTCCATTTACAAAGATATAAATATTCTTGAACTTGTTAAAAATACACCTTATATCACCTTTACAAAGCCAAAAAATTGACTAAAATATAACCAAAAGGTTTTGAACCCTTAACTCTTTCTTGTACAAGGAACTAACAAAAGTAATTTGACCAACTTACCCTTAAACAAAGTTGAATATAAAATTGCAAGATATTACTTATGCTCTTGATTTTATAGAAGATAGAATTAAAATATTACATTTACCATGATATTTTATCAAGTATTTTACTTGCTCTTTTGTAGAGGCAAAATATAATGAAAATGCTTGTTTTCCAAGTTTGAGAAAAAAATAAATTTGTTTCACCCTAGGAGATATTTACTTGGCCATGTAAAATTGTAAAAATTACACTGAGATTCATCTAGGGTCCACCATTATTTGATTTTTTGTCTCTCTTTTAAAATGTTGCATTACATTCCCAATATATATTAGTTTGATCATATTCTCTCTTCAACATGAGTCTTTCAAATCCTTCTCTTCAGATGTCAAGCTCTGTAATTTGTTTTTCAAATCCTCCTTTTTAGATTATCTCACTCTGATACTACTATTTTTCCATACAGTAGGAGGTTTTACATCATGTACATAATGTTTTACAGAGCATATAATATAATAATATTGAATAAATATTTACAATGATGTGAAAGCTTATAATGCTTCATGGGGTGGTTAAAGTTCTAAACTAACCTATGAAAAAACTCTTAATTAATAAAACATAACAATAAATCAAATATTTGACCAAAATATTAAAATAAAAGTCCTTTGGATCATAAACCTAACAAGGGGTTGGAAAATTTTGGTCATCCTTTGGTATATGGCTATGGGAGGGGTAAGAGGTGAATGTGATGATGAAATGTTTGAGGGAACCAAAGTAGTAAGAACTAATAAAGTAGGTGGTGGTGATGGATTAGAAGATGTAACAATAAAAATGGAAGGGGTAGTAGATACATATATGGCTCTGATATGGTTGATGCATATGGGTCTTCAGCCTAACACATATAATTTCCTGTAAGGCAATATTATTATCTAATGTTAAAAAAAAACCTTAGTAAAGGAACCCATTTTAATTACACATAGATGATGTTATGCAAGCCATATATTTTATTTAGGAGGGCCATGGATATCGTAATCCCTGGTCTAAATTTGATAATCCCATTAGATGAGAGGTCTCCCTTGATATTTAATCTTTGGCCTTTTAGTAACCATTATTTGAGGTTTACATCTACTATGTTTTTCTTAAGCCATGAATTGGCCAAGCCTTGATTATAAGCCATTTTAGACAAGGGTTGATTGAGATATCTTTTTAATGCCCTTTCAAAGATGTAAAAAGTACATTTTTGCATTTCTTAATGTGTGTGCAATCTCCATCACAAGTTCTGTTAAAAAATAAATCTCGAATCATATCGATATAGGGCATTACCTCAGGATTTATTCTTTCTTAATGAAGCCCTACAATTTTGAGAGGTAAAAGGGCATCAATGTATTAATTTTCATCCTTGGATAACTAGCTCTGTGTAGAGTATGAAACCATTGAGTCTACTACATTCTAAATTACTGAGTATAACAAGAATTTAAATTTGTGTACACTCTTATCGAATAATATATTCATATATTCCTCATGTCCTATTCAATAGTATATAGAGGGGGATTAAACACATACTGGCTTTGATGAGGAAGCCATTTTAGTGATTCTAAGTTATATATTCACTTTACTGATTTTATGAAAATTTTCTACAAGTTATGTTGTCCCCCAAAAAAATCACTCATTTTTGGGACAACATTTGAACTATTTTGGTCTTACATACCAAAATTGTCTCTTCCCTTTCCAAAATTTGTCCTAAGCATTCAAATTTCTCAGTTTTCAAGCTTCTCAAAAATCTACTGATTCTACAGGCTAGAATCTACAAACTTTGCAGGCCAAGTTCAACAGGATTCACAGGTTCTCCAGGCGGATTCAACCAAAAGAATCAGTTTTTAACACTTGGTCATTTATAGGATTGGTTCAGTGCCTTGGTTTAATCAAAAATCTCCATCGGCAAGCATCTAAGCAAAGAAGGCTTGAACCATTGAACCACTTTGGTTTAAAGGTTCAACAAGTTCAAAGTTTAAAAGGTTCAATGCTTTCGGTTCAACGGTGGGTTCAATCAAAGGAATGGTTCAATGGCTTGATTCAACCAAGTGGTTCAATGTTTTGTTTCACTCAATTGGTTCATCCGCTTTGGTTCATCCTTTGGTTCAATCAAATGGTTCGTTAGTTGGTTCAAAAGCTTCATTTGAACTATTGAACCAAAGCCTGGTTCAACGGTTGGTTCAATGCTTCGGTTCATTCAATTGGTTGATCAGCTTGAACCATCGGCTTAAACCATTTTGGTTCAAAGCTTGGTTCATCGGCTTGGTTCAACATTTGGTTCAACCAAGCGGTTTAATGCTATGATTCAATCAAATGGTTCAACAATTGGTTCATCACCTTGGTTCATCGGCTCGATTCAAGGAGCAGTTCAACGCAAAAATTTAAAGAAGTATCTTGAAGGACAAGTGCCATTGCGGAGGGCACATGGTCGACAAAAGTACCCTTCGGAAGGGTCATTTTCAAAGAAGATAGTTAAGGTAAATTCTTTCAAAATTTTGTTTGTCCAAAAGAATTCCTTCAGACAAAAAGTCTGAAAGAATTCAGAGAAGCTGCGGGCATAAAGCCTGAAGAAATTTCCAAGCAGACAAATCAATTCTGTAAACATTTTATCTACAGGGAGTAATTTCATAGACTTTTTGTCTATGGGAAATTGTCCATGGACTTTTTGTCCATGGGAAAATGCCCATGGAGAAATCCTGGGGAAAATACCCGCGGAGAAAGCCCGACAAACAGTCCGCAGTAAAGCCCACAAAAAACTTCTAAGGAAAAGGCCGTCGAAGGACTCCAAAGGGTAGATGCCCTTGCAGGGGACTCTTAGCTACCAAATTGAAGGACATTTCCCTAAAGCTGAAGGGTCACCTTCCCTATGAGAAGATGTAAAATGAGAAATCCGAAGGAAGAAACTAGCGACCCATAGGAATGTCGAAGCCCGAAGACCATTCAAAGACTGCTTGAAGGGCATATACCCTTATGAGGGGCTCTTCCTAGCCCAAAGCAGATCATTTCTTAAGGCTCAAAAGGGCAAATTATTTCTGGGAAAGTACCAAACAAAAAAGCTGAAGAAGGACCAAGGGGTGACGTGCTCGAAGATGTCAAATTCAAGACAATGAACTAGCCATTGAAAGCGTATTGACGGGTTCACGAACGTCAATTTCAAAGCTCATAAAATAGCCATTGATCCTTGTAATCTACAGACCCAAATGCATTCATAGGCTTTAAGGCCAAGACCAGTAGAAAGTGAGGAAGGAAGAGAACAACAAATTGAATCCAAGACCTAATTTAACTAACTAGAAAAGGAGGAATGATGAAGGATTAGATCACCAGGTGGACATTGAAAGTTGCAAACTTTCAATAGCGTGACTTGTTTCTCTACATTGAGAAAAACAAATGGGTAGATGCCCCTAATTTCTAGCCTGTCTTGCTAACAGTTTTCAATGCAACATGATGTGTTACTGTTCTTGAGTCCTTCTTGAAGAGGCTATATAAGGGACTCTCTTTTATTGTAAATGGATCTCTTTTTGATAATCAGAACGAAACTCTACCCAAATTTAAAGGCATTACTGAGACTTGAGCTCAGATTGTTGATCATATTTTGTTATTGGAATAGAAAAGCAATTGATTTTTCAGACTATGTGCTATGATATATTTGTTGTTGAGGAAACTATTCTTATGTCTTTTTCCTTAATATATCTTATGTTCCTTTAATTCAACAAGCAGAATTAGTGACAGTAGTCAGGAAGGTGTCTTGAAGAGTCAAATGTGGAGAGACTTTGTGCCCCCATAATTGCCTTTAGTGTGTTTTCTTTTCATTTCTGTGTAAAGGACTTTGGGATGACTTTGTGCCCTCATTGTCCTTTGTATCTTACTCTTGAGAAATTTAGGTGGAGACTTTGTGTTGCATCTCTATTTGCTGGTTAATATGTCCTTGGTTACATTTTGTTGTTACTACCAGGAGTACTCTTGTGGCTCGCTGAATAGTACTTCTGAAAGAAGAGGAGTGATGTATGTCATTTACCTTAAGTTTTTCCTTTGATTTGCATGCATCATCTCTGAAGAAAGAGAGATGGATGGTTTGTCCTACTCTTGAGTATTATTTTATGCTAATATATATATATATATATAGAGAGAGAGAGGGAACATCCCCTTGATGAGAGGAGAGATCAATCCCCTTTTGATGTGGTAAACCTACACATTTGGATGACTAATCTTTCTACTTTGGCTGATCAGACCTATTTTGTTTATTAGTATGCTAATCGACAAAATATTCAACCAACAGTTTTTGGCAACTCCACTAGGGATATACATAATTTTGTGCAATTTGGAACCTCAAGTTTCAGATTGAAACATCACCTGTGTGTTACCCATTATCATTATAACCCTTATCCATTATAGATTCTGGTGACTCTGTTTCACGTCTTACCCATTATCCATTTATAGCCTTACCATCTTCCTCCACCTCCATTATTTTATCTAGTCTGCAAAACTAGAGCTACTGGGAAAGAGTGCACAATTTGAAGCCTCAAGCTGAAGCTGAGCCAGTCCTTTTCCATTTTTGTTTTATAATCTGGCCACTCTATCCAGATTTGTTATCTCAATTTTTCTTAATTAAATCATGGCAGTTCAAGGCCCTTGGGGTAACTCTTTTGGCCCACTCAACTTGACTCCACCTCTACATGAACTCCCATGTAGTTCAATAAAGAATTTCCCTAAATTATTTGGTGATGGGATAGTTCACCCTGATGAACACATTACAGCCTTCAACATAGCCTATGGTGTTATTGGAGTAGAATTTGAAGACATGGTAGTCAAGCTTTTTGTGGAGACACTACAAGGTGATGTTGTAAACTAGTTCTACCATCTGCAAGCTGGATTAGTGACTGACTGGGATACACTTAAAGCCAAGTTTGAAGCAAGGTTCAAACCCGTAGAAGATGCACATGCCTTGCTAGCCTAGCTCACTCAGATGAAGAAAGAGCCTCATGAGCCTATGAGGGACTTCATAGCCAAATTTGACAAATTGAGGAACAAAATTATTGTAATTGCTTGACCTATAGCTAAGAATCTCAAATGCTTCTTCATTAATTCTCAGTTACCTGAAGTAAGTTTTCTTTTGAGACATGCTAGTCAAATAGATCTTGTTGTAGCCCAACTTTTGGCTATTGAGGTAGAAGATGATCTCATCTTAGCAGGGAAGATAAGAAGAAATTCAAATAGAAATAGATCCTCATCATCTTCTAAATATTCATCTACAGGCACCACTGATCTAATGGTACAAAAGATGGCAAATGAATTACTAGCCTTGAAAAGGCAAATGGCACAAAGTATGCCTTTTTCTCCTCTATATAAAGATATACCAAGGAGGACATTTCCTAATTAGCCATATCAAGGCAATGCTACTAGAAGTCAAGGGCAACACAATCATCTTCCTCCCCCACAAAGGAATCCTGCCCTTGAATCACCTCCAACAAACTCGGTAGTTGGATATCTAAAAATAGAGCATGTTTCATATTTCCAACTTGAGTTAGAGCAAGAAAATAGTGTTGATCTCTTTAGGGAGGATCTAGAAGAATCAGCTGGTGACTCCCACATTAGTTTCCTAAATTACCAGGATGAACCCAGAAGTGAAGGTGAAGCAATCAAAGGATCATACACCGTATTCACCAAGTCCGAGAATCAGTCAACCCAGCAGGTCGACAAAGAGAAGATAGAGGAGCAACCCTAACCAACAATTTCAATTGTTGAGTAGAGAACCCCTATTCCTTTTCAATCAAAGGACCTAGTGATCACCAAAGAAGTAAGTACATTGAATATCTCTGTACCTTCTACTTTAACTTCACAAACTAGTCCTCCCCATCCCAGAAATAAAAAGGATGAACTCCCATCCTCTCTTCCAAGTCCATACTAGTAATTTGACATGATTGATCATGTCAAGAAATCCAAAATTTAGATGACTGAGTTTGCATCCCTACAAGCCAATCCTGAGCAATTGGACATTGATGGAGAACTATGTACAGACCTGTCTAAGGCAAAAATTGTGGTTACCCAAACATCAGCCCCTGCAGCCCAAATTATGTTTGAGTCTTCAGGCAAGGGTAATTACTTCTTGACCACAGAAGATGCTCATGTCTTAGCTGATGAAAGTCCTATAGCTAGTAATCTAGGATTTGATCTAAATAAGGCATCAAGAGAATTGGTAGGGCATAGTACAAGTAAGGAAGGATATTCCATCTCTAATGAAGAGAAATTTGTTACAAGATCAGTTTTTGATGATATTTGGATCTTGGAATCTGATGGCAGCAATTCTTCCACAGCTAGATACGGATCTTTGTTGCTTAGATTGAAGGATGCTCAAGATGAAGAGATCAAACCCCTTCACACCAAAGGAGGTGCTGAGCTGATGGTTTGTCAGGGGTCTGATGTTGACAAACAAAGCATGTGCTAGACTGGACCAGTAGAATAGCAAGTTATGATGGTGGACTATATTGTTGTATTCCAAAGTCAACAAAAGGAACTATTCATAGGGAGAGCAAAGAGTTATGGTTTTCAATTTGAAGACCACGTCCTGCCATGGAGCAAGAAGAAGAAAAGGCCAAGAGGAAGACGCAAAAAATTGGTTTCCTGGTGGAGAGATCCATTCACCCGTCACCATTTCTAGGGACAAAATGTCTTCTTGCTAGTTTACCAAGATGGCGCACTATTTTCATTGTCTCTCAAGAAGGAGCATCTGAAATACTTCAATTCTTGAAGTATCAGATCATTTCATCTATACATATGTATATTTGTATAGTTTTTAATTATGTTTTGTTTTATTTGATTTCATTTTTTATGCCTTCCATTTCTGGGTAACATGACTCCATAGACCAAAAGAATCAGTTTCTAACACTTGGTCATTTTTAGGATTGGTTCAGTGCCTTGGTTCAATCAAAATTCTCCATCAACAAGCATCTAAGTAAAGAAGGCTTAAACCGTTGAACCATTGAACCACTTTGGTTCAAAGGTTCAACAAGTTCAAAGTTCAAAAGGTTCAATGCTTTTGGTTCAATGGCAGGTTTAATCAAAGGAATGGTTCAATGGCTTGGTTTAACCAAGCGGTTCAATGCTTTGTTTCACTCAATTGGTTCATCCGCTTTGGTTCATCCTTTGGTTCAATCAAATGGTTCATCAGTTGGTTAAAAAGCTTTGTTTGAACCATTGAGCCAAAGCTTCATTCAACAGTTGGTTCAATGCTTCGGTTCATTCAATTGGTTCATCGGCTTGAACCATTGGCTTGAACCATTTTGGTTTAAAGCTTGGTTCATCGAATTGGTTCAATGTTTGGTTCAACCAATCGATTTAATGCTACAGTTCAATCAAAAAGTTCAATAGTTGGTTCATTACCTTGGTTCATCGGCTCGGTTCAAAGGAGTGATTCAACAGAAAAAATCAAAGAAGCATCCTGAAGGACAAGTGCCCTTGCGGAGGGCACTTGGTCGATAAAAGTACCATTTGGAAGGGTCATTTTAAAAGAAGACAGTTAAGGTAAATTCTTTTAGAATTTTTTTAAGGTAGACAAAGGCATAATTCTTTTAGACTTTTATCTGAAGGAATTCCTTCGAACAAAAACTCTGAAAGAATTCAGAAAAGCTGTGGGCAGAAAGCCCGAAGAAATTTCCAAGGAGACAAATCAATTATGTGGACTTTTTGTTTGCGGGAAGTAATTTTGCAGACTTTTTGTTTGTGGGAAATTGTCTGTAGACTTTTTGTCCAATGGGAAAATGCCCACAGAGAAAGCCTAGGGAAAATACCCGTGGAGAAAGCCTGAGAAATAGTTCGCATGAAAGCCCATGAAAAACTTCTAAGGAAAAGGCCACCAAAGGACTCCGAAGGGAAGATTCCCTTGTGAGGGACTCTCAGCTTCCAAATTGAAGGACATTTCCCTGAAGCTGAAGGGTCACCTTCCCTTTGGGAAGATGTAAAATGAGAAATCCGAAGGAAGAATCTAGTGACCCGCCAGAATGCCGAAGCCCGAAGGCCATTTAAAGACTGACCGAAGGGTAGATACCCTTGTGTGGGGCTCCTCTTGACCCAAAGTGGATCATCTCTTAAGTCCCAAAAGGGCATATTATTTTTGAGAAAGTACCAAACAGAAAAGCCGAAGAAGCACCAAGGGGTGACGCGCCCAAAGACGTCAAATTCAAGACAACGAACTAGCCATTGAAAACGTATTGATGGGTGCATGAACGTCAATTTTAAATCTCATAAAATAGCCATTAATCCTTGTAATCTACATACCCAAATACATTCACAGGCTTTAAGGCCAAGACCAGCAAAAAGTGATGAAGGAACAGAACAGCAAATTGAATCCAGGACCCAATTCAATTAACCAAAAAAGGAGGAACGATGAAGGAAAGATTAGATCACCAGGTCGACATTAAAAGTTGAAAACTTTCAATGGCATGACTTGTTTCTCTACATTGAGAGAAACAAATGGGTAGATGCCCCTAATTTCCAGCCTGTCTTTCTAATAGTTTTCAACACAACATGATGTGTTACTGTTCCCGAGTCCTTCTTGAAGAGGCTATACAAGGGACTCTCTTTTATTGTAAATGGATCTCTTTTTGACAATTAGAACAAAACTCTACCCAAATTTAAAGGCATTACTGAGACTTTAGCTCAGATTGTTGATCATATTTTGTTATTGGAATAAGAAAGCAAGTGATTTTTCAGACTTTGTGCTGTGATATCTTTGTTGTTGAGGAAACTGTTCTTTTGTCTTTTTCCTTAATATATCTTATCTTCCTTTAATTCAACAAGTAGAATTAGTGACAGTAGTCAGGAAGGTGTCCTGAAGAGTCAACTGTGGAGAGACTTTGTGCCCCCATAATTGCCTTTCGTGTGTTTTCTTTTCATTTCTGTGTAAAGGACTTTGGGACAACTTTGTGCCCTCATTGTCCTTCATATCTTACTCTTGAGAAATTTATGTGGAGACTTTGTGTTGCATCTCAATTTGATAGTTACTACGTCCTTGGTTACATTTTGCTGTTATAACCAAGAGTACTCTTGTGGCTGGCTGAATAGTATTTTTGAAAGAAGAGGAGTGTTGTCTGTCATTTCCCTTGAGTTTTTCCTTTGATATGCACACATCATCTCTGAAGAAAGAGAGATGGATGGTTTGTCCTACCCTTGAGTATTATTTTCTATTTATATATATATATAGGGAACCTCCCCTTGATAAGAGGAGAGATCAGTCCCCTTTTGATGTGGTAAACCTACACATTTGGACGACTAATCTTCTTACTTTAGCTGATCAAACCTATTTTGTTTATTAGTACGCTGATCGACAAAATATTCAACCAACAAGTTCAATACAACATTAGGGATTGTGTTCATATAAGAGCTCAAAATCATAATGTTTGCTTGAATATTGATGGTGAAGTGACTTGCCCTTCATTTAGATTTTTAATATATCTTCCAAAGTCTATGGAATGAATGCTTAATTTGTGTGACTTCCATATAGATAATGACTTTAATTTAATTCTCATGTCAATTTGAATGGGCCAATAAACTTTAGTGGTTATACTTATTTGTCAAATGATAACTATTCATTAACTTTACATGTCTAGTCATAACCTTCTAGACATTTGTATAATTATCTCTTACCCACTTCTTTGCCTTAATGTCAAACTCATGTATGTATACTTTGAGAATATATATTTTAGGTTGTGACGATTATCCATTTATCATTAACTTGGTACATTAGATATGCATATAATCTTTATATATCATAGGGCTACAAGTTAACGTAATTATGCCATGTGTAGTAAGCTTGGGTTTATGGGGACTTAGAGGTATGAGAGCATGATTGATTGAGTCTTTTGAACTATCTATGCCTGTTTAAAAGCTTTGTATTAATGGAATGTAAACATGTGGCACATTCTTAGGGCCTTGGGGGTAAGGAGGATTAAAACCATGAGACCATTAGTTCATTGACTGAGTATATCTTCTTTGAAAGTTTGGGCTAGTAGAATCATGACACTTATCATTTTATTGAAGCTCACAACATCATAAGTATTATAACATGAGAACTTGTAACTATTATATTGTATTAATCCTTCCATAGTTCTGGGTAAATGAAAATGTGCCAAGTGTTGAATACTCAAAGCTCATAAGCTTAGAACCATTAGACTATTAGAACTCAAAACCATTAGATTGTGATAATGATTTTATGGCTATGAATTGACAAAAAGGCACTACATGTTAAATGCTTGAAACTCATAATCTTGGGATCATTAGACCATTAAATTTATTTTCAAAGCTTCTAGGGTTTCATGCAATGAAAAACATCACATGGTGTGTTCTTAGGGATTGGAGAATTTAGACGCTTAAATTTTTTTTATGAAATTTGAAGGTTGTATGTAATATATGATTATCACCTATTGACCTATCATAACTTGGCACCTCAAAGAATTAAATTATTTTACAAAGGGATATAGGTTCTAACTAAGATGGTGATGCCATATGTCTTGATCATGTGTAATGTAAATTAAGGCTCGACATACAAATACTTAGTAGGTTATCATAAATAGTCCTATGGGCATAAAAGGCATAAGAAATGCTAGGATGAAATACATTAGCTCCATTATCCCAATTAAATCATTAAAACTATTATAACCTAATATTTAGGATAAATGAAGATGACTATTTAAGTTTTGATTTTCAAATATTGAATTCTTGTAACTTTAGACTTAAAATATAACCTTAGACTTTTTCATTAATAAATCCATATCATATACTCTTAAGGTGTATAAAACCCCAAATAAATATTTTCAACAATAATGGATCCCTTTTTGAATTTTTAAAATGGTTGTGTGTTCTATGGCACAACAAATGATGAATCATAGGGGAAAAAACTCCTAAGTATTTTAAAAACCTAGAATCTCAATAAGGTAACATAACCAAACTTCATCCTTACCAAGAAATAAATAAACAAGACATACCTTGAAACAAAATCCTACTTCCTCATGTAACATACTAACCCTTTCCATTCTTTGGATCTAAGTATGTGATTTTTTAGATTCAATTTTCCTTGTTATGAGAGTTTTGATAAAGTCCTATAGATAGTATAGGTTTTGTTTTGACTTCAAATTTTATGACCAAATAGTAATGGAAGACTAGGTATTACTTTGTAGCTAGCCAAACATCCATATCCCTAATTAGATACCTTTTATTCCACTATAATCCTTGTTCTACTACCAGTCAGGCATCCATATCGTCAATAGAGATTGATTGAATCACCTATATTCTATAATTTAGTATGATTGAGGTTTTTTTTGAAATATGGATAGAAAGGTAAATGCACAAATTTTGGGGACAAAAAATGGCCTACATGTGGACATAATTTTCTTGAAATTTCAAAAATATGAACTTCTATAGATAATTTGAGATAGCTACAATCAAAATTGAAAATGATATAAGAACATGAATTGCAGAATTTAGAGTCTAGTTTCTAAAACACTAAGTTTCTTGAAAAATGGTTAAGCATAACTAAGTTATAACATTTATTTTCTAATGAAGGATCACATTAGTGATCCAAAATGCATCGATATTCTAAACTAGACACATTTTTTTTCCAAAAAAGATTACTTTTTGCTTTATGGACTATGGAAGCATAAAATCTTTAATAAGTTAAACATCTAAATTTTGAAGAGGAACTTTTTTTTTTAAGACAATAGAGTAGATAGATGTTCATATGGCCCACCTTTTTTTATCACCATTTAATATTGTTTGAAACCCTTTGGTGAATATTTAGATAATAATCTTGACCCAACCCCAAAAATTGTTATAGGGTTGTAGATATGTCCCTTTAGATCTTAGAAAGATGTCATTCATTTAATTTCACCTAAATGGTTTCCTAAATGCTTCTTTAAACTATCATAGATCATTTATAATGATGAGAAACCAATCTTAATATTAGTTTATCAAAAGAGAATAAATTCAATTGTAACCCCTGTAGGTCTATACATGCCTATTCTAATTTTTATAAAGGGTCTTGCCTCAAGTAAAGCACCAACGACATGGAGAGGTAATTTTATGATAAATGGAAACACAAAGGCAATTATGGAAAATATAAACTATTGAACCTAAATGTGAGTTTATGATGTGATTAAAAGGGCCAAATTAGCCCACATTTCATGACATGTGTTGGAATTAAACCCTAATTTTATCATGAATTGAATGTAATTTAGATTGACGTCAGATATAATTTGGGCTAATTAAATATAATATAGACTAATTGAATCTAAATTGGACTAATTGAATATATTTTGGACTAATTTACATCAACCAAGGGGAAAATAGAACCTAATTTAGAGTGATTGAATCTATTTTTGGCCTAATTGAACCTAATGTGGACATGAATCAAATTAAGGGGAAAATTAATTTTATGATAGTATTATTACATATTTATATAGGATTAAGTTATATAATAAATAATGTTTACATGTGATAACATGTACTCGTTATTTACTCTATAGACAAAACTTAGCTTTCAACGACTATTTTTAACCCAAATCAAGAATTCTATCCCCACAAACATTCTCTATGTGTTTTTCAAGTACTTTTTTTTACCCCACCTTTGAAAAGTTATAAATTCCAATGGGTAACAAATCCCATTCAAGGAAGAGGAATAAGTTGAAGAATAAAACATTAGAGCAATTAGAAGAGTTGAGATAAAAACACAAGGTACGAATGTCATAACTTTGCTCTAAAAAAGTACAACCACTAATCTTGGTGAATCTAATAATGATGAAATTGATAATAATGAATTTAATAATGATAAAATTGAAAATAATGAATTAGATAATACTGGAAGTTCACATTCAAAGTATAAAGTTTTTTATTTTGTTGATGATGAGTCTATGCATGATGGTTTACACCCCAATAATCAAGAAAAATTCATAGAAGCAAATAATGATAAAATTAAAAATGAATAAAATTTCATGGAAATGTATAATTAAAAAAGAAACAATGAACAAAATTTCATCACTTCAATAATCAATGAAATTAATAATAATTTTGAAACACTCTCTCTACAAATTCCACCATTAACAACACATCCAAGAATTGTGTGTAGAAAAAAAGTATTTAATTGAAGTCAATGAAAAAAATTTAAAGCCAATTCACAAAACAATGTTTGACCATCATTCAAGAAGATTGGATTAAGAAATTTTGGATATTTTCTTCCATATATTAGATTATTATAATAAAAAATGTCAAGTATATGTTTTATTGATGAAACTAATTAAGATGAGACCTACAATATACACATTAAAACTAAGAACATCTAATATGGACGATGAAAAAAATGAAATTATTGAAAATATACATGATGCATATCATATTGTAAGCCTAAAATCACATAATAAATAATATGATGTTTCCTAGTGTGTAATTACAACTTGTGTAGTAAGTGGTCAAATAGGTAAAAAAATGATTGATTTCAAAAGCAAGCAGAACACTTGATATAAATAGAAAAACATTGATGAAAGCAATTGGAAGATTAAAAGACTTAATGAACCCAATACCAATGAGCTCTAGTCATTATCTGGTAGACTTCCATAAAAGGACAAGGATATAATTGATGCTCTCAAAGAGTTACTACACAATTTTGGAAAGACAATATAAAATTTTCGCCTAGTGCAAGAGATGCAATGAAAAAAAGAGTTGGTTTTCGTAACCATGAACTACATCTTATTTCTTGGATATTACTCAAATATAATTTTAATCTAAATTTTTTGGGAAAACATCAATAAACTTATATTAGTCAAATATTTTTTGAGACGGCCAAACCTCACACATGCACCACTTGTTGTTGTAAGAAACATGTTGAATTTTCAATACATTTTATGTTTTTTGTCATATTCATTGTATTTTATATATTAAAAACATTTTTTAGGAGTATGGCATAGAATTTATAGCAAAATTAGCCAAATAATTTATTTCACAAATTTTTTTGAAAGACTAGATGGACAATTCTTTTATAAGGAAACAATATTAGATGGAAACTACAACATTTGTAATGGATTTCTAAAATTTAATTATTGTATCCATGAGGAGAGTACAAGTGAAAATGGATAGTAATTATCTAGTTTGAACAAATATAAATCTATGACTTATCAATTAAAATATGGAAAATAATAAAAAGTGTGATCTTGTTACAAAATAGATGCCTACTTCAGAATTTATGAACAAATATGGGGAAAAAATTGTTTATGAGTATGAAAGGCGCATGCATAGGGTTAAATGGTTGGATGACTATTTCAAGATGAGCAAGGACACATTCCCACTTGATTTTATTATTTTATTAGTCAAATTTACTAAAAATTACACATTTGAAAGATCAATTATAGTATTACAACTCATCACAAGTTGCTATATTTGTGCATATAACATTCATGCATGCACCCGATAGTATAGAGAAAGATCAAATAAATATCAAAAAAGTACCATTTATATATTATTGATGATTGATCACATTTTACAGAGCATGTGCAATGTTGTTTTGAGAAGTTCTATGTACAGTTAAATTAGAGGAGCATTACATCCAATCAACATTACATTTGGTCAAACAATTGCACATTATAATTCAAGAATGCACAAATGTTTTAATGGTTAAGTAAGATTAAATTTACTAGTGGTATAAAAAATATTTAGAGTTTTTATGAGGTTGGCCATAGAAAATGGGAACATGACATTGTTGGAGCATGTGTAAAAAGAGACATTGCAAGGGAGGAGTTGAAATTTGAAGAGATTATTAATTTGACTGATGTAGCAACCATGGTTCAAAGTTGTAATGAGAACATGTGCCATGGTGTTCAATCAAATTCTACTATTCATAGACATTTTTGGTTAATGAAAGAAGAACACTTGGAAAACTATGAGGATTGTATGACTAATAGGTTCAAGTGAGATCCATTTATTTCATAGCTCAAATGCAGGTTCTTGGATTATTCATATGAGACACTTAGCATGATTTTGTTTTACATGTATGGAATTTATTTGGAATGAGTGTGAGTCATAAGAATGCATGAATGACAGGAGTTGTAAACCTTTAACTCCAATTAACACATATCAAGTTCCACCAACATTTTAACTTACAAATATGATATTGTCACATGACTTTGAGCATGTTTCTAATCTAGTGTATCTAGGTAGAAGATTAATCATTATGTATTATTCATTCTCATTATCTATCTTTATAGTGTTATTAATATTTATATTTTGTGATACAGGGCATGTTTTTATAGTTTTTTCAGATGAGGATAATGAAGAGGGAACAAATTACTACTTATGTTGGTATGTAGACAGAAATAAAAAAATTAAATTTCCTAGTCATAGATGGAGAAAACATTGACTATACCACTGGTGCTGTGGTAGTCACTGGAACTTGTCTTCGATGATACTTTATCAAAAATTTAGATGTATGATTGTTTGAAGACTCTTAAATTCTTAAGAAGATACTACACTATTCAAATTTGGTTCTTTCAATAAATATTAAATTGAAAAATTATCATGGGAGGCCATTAAATAGGAATCTATGGAAAGTTTACAAGTCAAACCATGAAGTTATTTTTGATACTATCAAGATTAGAGTATATCCTAGTGGTTCATGGGATTAAAATGCACGTGTATGTTGACTTGTAAAATGTATATGTAATGAATTCTACCAAATGTTTTGGATTTTTAGGTATTACATGCATATATTACAATTTTAATTATTTACTAACAATTTTTTGTAGGTTAGTGGTTCAAAATAAGATTTGACATTCACATGGTTAGCACAGTTAGTAAAGAATTTTATATTCTTGAAGCTAAGAGAAGCTTACTGATGTAAATTACCTACTTTCATGACATATTTACATAAAATCAAATTCTCCAATGCATATTTCAATGTTGTTGTGTCCACCTTGACACTCCCAACCTATTACATAGGGTCTCACCCTTCACTTAAGATTTGATTTAAACTTGTACTCTTAAAACACTGATATTCTAGCTTTATTATTCAAGTCTATAGATCTGAAATCAAAATTTATCTATTTATTTACTCAACCTCAAATCATGACACCACTTATATCAGTTCCATTTGACCCTTAGTGCAATCATTAATCAAATGGTTTCAATAATTTATGTCCTTTTTATGGTTAATTCTCACAAAACACAAAAATTGACCTGTTAACACCTATATTATAGGTCTATTTTGTCACATTCATACTTATATTTTCACCATAAGACTCTTTAATAACATTAGGATTGTTCTATATAACTTCCCCAAGCTATCTATACATAAATAGGCTCTATCTCTCAATCATTTTGGATATATGATCATTTTAGTCTCTTAAACCCTTGTTTTGCTTGTTTAGACATAGATTTGATTACACACAATCACTTATAATATTATTTAGATAGTATTCCAAAGTTTAAAATCACATATATATTATTAAGATGATAATTTACTAGGTGTGGACAAGGTTTCGATTCATTTTTGAGGTAATACTTTAGGAGATATACAAGTTTCTTTATTCTAAAACCCTCACTTTCTTGATTTTTACATACCTAAATGATATAATCATATATTGAGAGATTTTGAAAGGTATTCAAAGGATGAGACAAGTGTAATGCATATATATGGCTATGAGAGATTTATCTACCAAGTTTCAACCCATTTATATGGTTTTTTTTCAATTTAGACCACTTTCAATGACTAAAATATCGTGTCTTAAGGTTAAGAACAAGAACTAGGTTGGAGTGGGAGGTGGGTTTGTTGACCAGGCATGATGGGAGGCTGAAAAATTGGTCTTGGATGTTATCCACCCCTTTAGATATTTTGGCAGCTCCAATTTTTAGTCAAAAAGGAGTTTAAATAGAGTTCTCTAACTATAGCTTTAACTTTGACAACATTTATTGCCAGTGTCCTCAGGATCCTTAATAGTAGTGAAAATGTGCTTACAGGTGGGCTTGGACATCATGATCATTTGAGCACATATAATTCTCTAATATAGACATGTTTTTAGCGATGGATTTTCATTTGGGGGTATTGAAGGTATAAATGTCAGTTGGAGCTCAAGAAGTTTCTTCACTACCAATAAATTTCATTTCAAGACTCATTACTAGAACTTGTGCCATACATCTATCTCCAATTTTATACTCAAGTGATACAAGGTGAACTAGATGGATTTTACATGCACATGATGGATGCTATAGTTCATCCATATGTCTTACTTTTTTTCATTTTACACATGTCTAAATTTAGGTTAAAAATCTACATTTTTCATGTTGGGAAGGGCATTCTTGAGACTAGAATTGGTGTTGGGTTTGTCAATCGATCATGATGGGAGGTGAATAACCTAGTCTTGCACATTGTTTACACCTTAAAATATGTTATCATCTTCAATTTTCAACAAGAAACACAAAAAATGGAGTTTTCTAACTATAGCTTCAACTTTGACAACATTTGTTGTCATTTTTTTCGCACTCCCAACCAATATTTATCTACCCCTAAGGTATTTTAACACTTTTTAAGGTATTCATACAAATTTGAAGGATTATTTTAGGCTTATCAATCAGTGGTTGAGCTTTAAGCATGAATGTTATGGGTTTGTGTAAGCACCCATGAGTATTTACACCTATCTACAAGTATGTACTTGATCTTCAAGAATCTATTAGAATGATGCAAAAGGTTTATTCCTTAAGAGAAAGAGAGGGTGTGTTCTCATGAGTACTTAAGAGAGAGAGTGTTTATTTTTATGATTGAGATGCATCTCAAAGAGGATATTAAAAGATGAATAATGATGTAGAAGTCTATAAGGAGGATGAAGGAGGGTCATCAATACACTTATAACTACCATTTTGAGGTAAACATGCATATTTCATGACCATTATCAACATGCTAGTAAACTCAACAAGTGTATCTCTCTCTTTCACCCTGGACTCAACAAATGTATCTCTTTTTCACACAACTCTATTCATAATATTTGTTCATAAATAGACATTAGGATATAATTACATTGGATAAAATACTAAGGAAGTGGTTTATTCATAATAATCCTCTATAAGTCATTAGAAGTGTGTTTAAAGGTCATTTAGAAGATTAGGGAAGTTTCCCTCCAAAATAGTAAATTTAAATTTTCAAATGTTTATTAAGAAATGTATGGATATTTATTATTGTAAAAAGCTTGTAAAAATATAGAAATGATTTGTTATTAGTATAGGAAATAATTACATGTTTTAAATGGATTCTATAATTCATAATCATCTTCATGTGAAAAAAAAAAAAGTAAAATGTAACATAATATTATTTTAAAAGGCCATTTAGTAACTTTAGTTGGAGAAGTCAAGGAAGAATATCAACTAAATATACACACTTTAAGCTTGTCAAATGTGATAATAACATGATCATCATCTATTCTATCACTTTGGAAGCATAAAAGACCCTTCATAGGGGTCAAAAGGCTAGGTTACACCATTGGATAGACTAATGACAATTTATAGTCTGCTAAATAGGGTTCTATAAGTGTGTTTTAGGAAATTTATTATCAATAAAGGATAATATTTGTTTGAAAAATATGTATTAATATCTATTATGCATAAATTAATGTGATTCATTCAATTCTATAATGTGTTTAATATTAGATTAAAGTTTATCTCCTTAGAACTCATAATACCCATGTTTTTTGTGTGAGGATAATCTTCTCAGTCACTTATATCACATGAAAACTCATGCACGCATTGAAAATTAATCTTGGATTAGTTTAATAAGTTTTATAATATTATTTTTAAAGTTTTTTTATTAATTGGAGAAGTCTTATATTATATGAATAATCAATAAGAATCTCTTGTCTTCTATAACTTAGAAAAACCCTAAAACATGGTTTAGTGACATTAAAAGACTCATATATTCATTTTCAACCAGTGGAATTCAATAAAAAAACTAAAAAGGTTAATTATCATGTCTATAAACTATTTAAATCTTTATTTTGATTAATGAGATCCTGTGAAAGAAGAAAATGTGAACTATGATAGTGTTTCTTATAGGTGTTCATTTGTCAAGACAGGCAAGAATAGTTTTGGATGAGAATTCTTATCGATGAAGTAAATAATCATTTTTTGAGACTTGAGACATTTTTTATTTCATTTTAAAATATTTATTGATTTTTTTTCATGTGGATAAATAACCTAATAAGTGATTTGACCTACTAAGAGCCAATTAGGCCTAGAGACCTAAAATGTAGAATTGGTCCAGAATTGATATTTTTAAGAAACAAATGAATGGAGATTGGTTTCATCAAAATATATTTGATTTATATATATTTAAAGGAATTTAAAAATAATATATAATGAGTGAAATATTCAAAACCATTTTTCTTAAGTCTTGATTGTTCTAAAACAGTCCTGTAGTAGTCTTGAGATGAAGTTTAGGCTTTGGATTATCAAGTGTTTTAGTGGATGTTTGAAAACATACAAAGGACTTATATAATTAAATTGATATTATCCTAATTATTTAATTATTATATAAGAGGGATTGATTCAAAAACATAGATTTCTAAGTTGTAAAGAGATTATATCAAGACTCAAATTGATTGTCTTTAAAGTTGTAGGTTTCCCTTAAGAGAGTTAAGAAGGAAAGATCCACCAAGATAAATCAACTATATAAGTGACTAAAAATACCATAAATAATTTAATCATAACCATACATGCTATATTGAATCATAACAAGGATTCTTATTGACTATAATATGACCTATTTGACTCATTTTGACTAATATGTCCAAACATCAATCTTTTAGTAGATGTTCCTACATCACTTACATAGCTTGAATAAATTGGTATAAGTAATTTAAAACAAGATAAAGTAATATTATATATCAATGGTAAAACATTGCACTTCAGGTTGAAATAATCATAAATAATGTTCCATTTTTAAATGTGGATCAATGGTCAAACATTACACTTCATTGTTGATAATTATAAAACCCATAAAGACATAAAATAGTAATAAAAACCATATCAATATAGTAATAATAATAAATGTAAAGGCATACAAACTAATAACATAATATAATTTTTGGTCAATGTCATATATACATACAATGTCAATAATACATACATTACCATATAAGCATATAAAAAATTACATCATCTAATAACATAGTATCTAAGTTTAGGTGAATGTCATATAAGCATACAATGATTTAAGTGTGCACATTTTCATATAGGCATACAAAAAATTACATCATATAATGCATCATAATCATCAAATAGCCTCCCTAGCTTTGCCTTCCTTGAAGAAGACTCTCCCTAGGATTCCCTACTTATATATGGAGATCCCTTGAATGCCTTAGATTGCTCCAGGTTCTAACTATGGGGCCTACATTAATAGATTGATGGAAGTTGAACTTGTTCAAATAAAAATATTATTAAAAAATTAACATAATGTACATGATTCTAATTTAATAAATTAATTTTAGACTAGAATAAAAAAAATTTAAACATGCACTTACTACAAGCTCATGGTTTTGCTCAATCTCATTTTGAAGCTCAAATTGGTCAGTGACAATCTCAATTGCATGAATATGGGTGTGGAACGATGAAAAAACATGAGAAGGTGCCATAGAAATCATTTGAATTAGGCTGTTAGATGTTATTTTGCAACCCTGCATACACAATACATTCACATAATTTATATTTTCCCAAGTATATGTAGTAAAATTAATAAAAAATTATATTTATACAATTCAAAATTACAAGTTAATATGTACTACCATGAGTGCCTATGTAGATGACATTGCAGCAACAATGCCTATGTCTATCTTAGTTTTTAGTGATGGAGGAGTGTCTACTCCAATCATCAACTGAATTAAAAATGTTTCTTAGTCTTCTATAAACTATTGATGATATATGGCAAATTTTTCTCCTTTTTTAACGAGTGTATTTAATAACAGTGTACTTGAATTTTTATATCTTTTACAAATAAATTTAATTTAAGTATAAAACTGATATACATAGAGTAAATGCACATAGAGTATAATATTAAAAAGAGAAAACCCAGTGAGAAAATACTCCCACCTCAAATAAAACAGAGACAAAGGAAAGAAGGTATGACTAAAAATTACCACTCCAACACCCCCCCCCCCCCAAAGCATAAATTAGGTGGGATAAAAAATTAGGTCCTCAAAATGAGGCCTACTGAGGTACCCAAGTACATAGCGATGATTCTAGTATCCTATAAAATATTAAAGATGTGTGCTTCCATAAAGAAGAGAGAGAAGGTAAGAGAAAATTGTCACATGACAAATGTTGTAGTAGGTCCTTGTGTAACAAATGTTATCTCTTCCTTTTAGAACAAATAAACTCCAAACTATCAAACTGGTAAATTCACACTCAAGTGGAATGCAAATAAAAATCACAATGTAGATCTCTAGAAAATGCTAAAAATTCTCCATGCTAGAGCTCAAATATGCCAAAGTCTAATCAGGAATCACAAGACTAAATATATAAGATGGTAATAAATATGCATACAATAAAGGGGATAAAACATGAGGATTTATAAGCACACTCATTACATCCAGAGAAGAAAAATGGCATGGAACATTCACTAAAGGAATGTCCATGGGAAGAGGAAATCAAGGATCAACAACTGGCGAAACTAAAAACTAGTCTACAAATGAAACACTATGATATTCAAGATGAAGGTACATAAGAACAAATGAGTCATTGATAATATCAATGTGTACACTCTCACTAGAATCAGTAAAGTCCCCAGAAGTGAAATTTTGTGAAGGCTCTAGACGATAAAAAAATCTACACAAGAATGAATTTAGAATCTATAATGAAATAACTAAGGTTTAGTAGTATATTATCTTATAGTGGAAGATCACTATCCACCATGGATGTATCATCACAATAAATAAAATTAGGAGGAAAGAGTATAACAATCTTAGAAGAGATAATAGAAAGAGAAGGAGGAGGTGTGACGTAAATCATAGTAGGATCCCTAAAAAGACTCTAAAGAGTGTTCCAAATAATGAAGGGACACTCTATGTACTCCACATGGTGGTGTGGATCCCATGAAATGTTTATCAATAAATGACCATAAACATAATCATAAGAGTTGGCCTAGTCATTGTATTGCCTTGGGTGAATAGGAGAAAGAATCTATCCATATAATAATGGAATAAGGTCTTGATCCATGAGTGAATGTCCCATGTACACATGCCATAAGGCATAATTGGTCTTCCCAAGATGGATGACTGGCATATTATTGGGCCCCTTTTTGGCCTAAGTAGTGGACCCATGCCAACTCAGTGAATACTTAAGTGCAAGGAAATCATGGTGGATGATTATTTTTTTGTCTTCTATTAGCACCAATTGGCAGGTGGCTAGAAACTCTTTTTTGAATCAATTAGCATTGGGAAGCAGGTGCATGGGATAGTGACTACTCATTAAAGACAAACATATCTTTTTGAAATAATCAGCATTGGGAAGCAAATGCATGGGATATTGATTACTCATTAAATAAAATTGTAGTGAAGAAAATGAGATGTGTACTTCCATCACTAGCTCAATGATCGACATGCCCCATTCCCCATGAACCTAAGATGCTCTAAAGATTTATAAAAGGGATCAGAGTCGAGTTAGTAGGGGAGACAAACTAGAGTAGCAAAGCTCTGTTGAATTATTTCTAGATGGTTTTCTTTAGAGTTAAAAGTATTTTGGGATGATTTTGATGCTCCCTTTTGTAACTCATAGGCTTGCCTATGAGCCTCTGGGACTTTAGGAGTTCAAGTTGAGAATTTTTCTCATTTTGAATTAACTTATATATGTATTATTATTAAATTGAATTAATGATGAATCTTTGTGCAATGTTTAATGAATTAAATGCTTTAAGTCTATAGTATGTATATTGAGATCTCGTGAGCTTCTAACTTGTCTTATTCATGACATTCATGTAGCTAATTATTAACCCCATGCTTGATATGGGTAATGTGTTAAGTATGAGTAAGACCCTACACCCTGAAATGATACCTGCACCTAAGTGAAAGTCTATTCTTAATTCCCTCAGTCAGATACCCAGTTGCCCCTCAAGCACCTAAATGTTATTAATCCAAGGTTCTCAAAATGCTTCCACCCATGAGTCCATAACTTTTAATGCACTAACCAAAACCTTGAAGAATATATTTTGTGCCATGGCACAACTAGACCAACACAAAACTTGGTCCCTTCTCCACTGCGCTGCAGGTGAGAACATAAGGCTTGCACCTTATGTAATGTGATGCTAACATAGTCAAGTTTTAAATGTTGAGTAACATATGAATAGTCAAATCTTTCACCCCATTATAATAATACTAAATCCAACCTAGATAGCTATATAAGTGCATGACTAGTCCCATGACCTAAACAACTACTTTTCTACAACATTTGTTTTGTTGTTGAGACATGTTGAATTTTGTTTTTGAAATGGTACACCAGGACAATGCCCTGACCCTCCCTTGATAATATCAAGTGCTAGTTGGAATGAATGGAAGATAGATTTGTACTAAGGCATCAACCTTTTAGAGGATATAACCCAAAGAAATGGGTCTAAAACCACTTGTATGATGCCCTGTATGAGGTTTTATTTTGCGAACTACCAGAGCAAGTGTACCAATGGTTGGCTACTTATGTGACCCATATAAGTTGAAGCTATGGATAATGCCTTGAGTGGATGAAATAGTACCTAAAGAGGCTTGAGAACTTAAAATGTCACTTGGACTAGAGCCATAGATACATGATGGCAAGAGGAGTTGAATAACTATATTCTTGAGCTCATATTATCAACATACTCCAACCCTAAAGAAGTAGAGTATCAGTTCTTGAATGAGCCTAGAGGCACATTTGTGAAAGAAATTGAAACCAAACTCAAGAAGTTGATGGTGGATTAAAACTTCAAAATAATGTGGATAGAAGTCTAAAATCCTCTCACATATGAGAAGTGTCCATTCATAATTTGACCATTGGATATGTGTTGGATATACCTACCCCCTTCAAACCTACAATGTAAGATTATATGCTGGATCCACCATAATAATATATAAGATTGATAATAGACCTCGTTGTTAACTTAGACTTTGATCGATTTACAGATTTGGACCAAAAATTTATGATTAAATAAGTTATCCCTTATGAAGAGGTAAGTGAAGATACCTCTAGACCTTAAGGTGATAGCTCAACTAGATAAAATGTAAGTACAAGCACCCTAGTTTAGCCAATGTCAAGTGCACAACTTGAGAAACAACTCATAATAAGTAGACCTATGCCACTAGTCAGTAATATAGTACTATCATCTTCTATAGTGCTAACAGCAACTATGGGACCAATGCTTGGCCTAGTGGCTAAAGATCTTGGAAGACCAACGCCAAGACAAGCACTAGAATGGAAATCACTTCAAGAACCAAATACTCCCTAACCCTAGATTTATTATGAGATGGCCATTTACCTGCCCAAGTATCAAGGCATGGATAATGTTATATATCATGTGTTCAAGTGTGAATTAAAATGGCATGCTTGAGGAATAACCTATTTTAAGTGAAAGGAAACCTATTTTATGACAACTTTGCTTGATTTCACCTATACTTGGTATAGGAAGTTTGATCCTCACTAGGTTATGGTTGATTGTGACACCCTGAAGAGAGCCTCCTTAGATGAGTTGAATATACCTAAGTTTGAGCAGTAGAGCATCACTATGATCAAGGATATCAAATAGAGATTATCATAGAGCATGCACTTGTATAATGCTATATTCAAAAATCTCCTTTCCAATCTCCATTACAATATTCACCCTTCATAGTATGAACAATGGTTTGTTGGAGGATTTCTAGTGCCTTTTAGAAGGACTCTATCCATGAAAATATGCATAGACCTTTAGGAAGTGCTTGGATCCATGCTTAGAGCTAAGGAAGTGGGAAATGTTGATACAAGAATTATCCCATTCATGGAGGTGTAGATTGCATATATAGCCTCCCAACTATAGAAAATAACTACTAGTTCATTGCAAGATTATTGAAGCGGGTTGTGGTATATCAATTATGAGATAAAGGGTTATAATAAAAATAACTAGCCTCAAAGGAATGTACATACGCTACTTCTCAGCTGTGACTTTTATCACAAGGTGCATGATGTTCACAACTACCCTTTATTGTAACATGCCAATCAAGTAAGCACAACCCTCTATTACAAGTTGTGTGATGCCTACATGCACACCACAATTGAATATAAAGTAATTGATGGGATTTACCAAAATATGGAGAGAGGTGTACAATAGGCAACTAAAATAGCTGAAGGGAAGGGGAACCAAGGAAATGAGGGTTATGGCCAACAGAATGCTAGTTATGGGAACCAAAGGGGTGCCACAGGTTGAGGTGGAAGATGTCAGGGAGGAATATTCACACAATGATCATGTTACAAGTATGGGTCTATTGATCACTATAAATGTGATTGACTAATGCATCCAATGTATATGTATTATCAATGACCATATTCAATGAAAAAATTCCCTAACTTTTACAAAAATCTGACCCAAGGAAAATTGGGTACCAACAGGGGCACAGGGATGATCATGTATGAACCTAAAGATACAAAATAGGCTCCAAAGGTGTAGTCAGCATGCACAAAGTCAATCAAAGTGTTGGAAACCACATGGAGTAGGTTCACCACTAAGATACTAATTGTACCAACACAAGAACTACACCTTAAATATGGCAAACCAAGTTGTATTGAGTGCATAACACAGCCTGAGCCAAAAGCTATGCCCTAGTTTGACCCTATGTGTCAAAAGCATGTCTTACAATAATTTATGAATGTAATACAAAATTTATAGGGAGAACTCCAGCTAGCCAAATATCTAAAAGTGTAGGCTACTACCTTAAGTAGAAACTAAGATAGTTAGGAGGTTGAAGTATGGGAAATTACAAAGATCCTGTGCCTTCTACAAATGGAAGGGATGTTTCCCTTGAAAAAAATTGCTCTTAGAGAATGCAAGGAGAAATCCAAGTGAAGTTGTTAAGACCCATGTAATTAAAGTTTCCATACCACATATGGAGTGGGCATGTGAAGTAAGGTATACATAGAACCTGGAGTATGACTAAGAGTTCCTAATGAATGCCACCATTAATGGATGGTATATTTGTGAGGTGCTGATTGACATCGACACTGAGGTCAATATCCTGAAAAGGAATGCATGGGAAAAGATGGGTAGGCTAGCCTTGAGGCCTTCTCCCCATGTACTCTTCATGTCCAACAAGACCCATATTCAGTGGATTAAAATTTTGAAGTGCACCATTGTATATATTATGAGTAGAAAATTCCACATTGACTTTGACGTTATCGATTTGGTTGAATAGGATAACTACCTAGCACTTCTTGGAAGGCCTTGGTGCTATGCTAACAATGTAGATATGCACTTCAAGAAGTAATATATGAAATTTAAAAATGGCAAGAAAATGGTAGTGATTCCCCTTTCAAGTGACCAAGGACCCCCTATATGGATAGTGTTAATCTATAGGATGAGATCAACCACATATATAACATCATAGTGCAAGGTGCCAAGAATATCCACCCTTCTGATCAAGGATTGCTTTCTTAAAAGAATGGGTAGTCAACCTTAGACACCATAGATGTCACTTGTGACCAATGGGTTGAAGAGGATTATGAGGCCACTAGTCGTAAATGCCACTTGGTGTACACAAAGATGTCAAATCCTATGAGGATGGGATAGTTATAAATTGATCATGCTCCTAAATGATGGGGCCTACACCATGAGGAAAAAGGAAAGAGGGTACTCCACCTGAGCAAAGGCAAGCTAGTAGTGCTCCTAAAATTTTAAGGGATCAATCCAATGGAAAGGTATGTCCATGGAATTTAATCATGCATCCTCAAAGAGATAAATACAATGGGAACACTAGTGTATACCTTGATAATTAATACCATGCATTGGTGGGTAGTGCAAAGGTCTAACTTGCCAACTTGGCCAAAGGTAAAAATAGCCATTTTCACTAAATTTGGGAGGAGTAAAAGAAATTAGATATCTTCCCATACTTTTGTGACTCTGACCCCATGGTGCATGTGCACTTATGTGAAGATGCATAGACTGACTATGGCATGACTGACCCAAATAACATATGGGTGCATGCCTTTTATAATACTCTAAATACATGTGTGTGAGTATGGTACATGGTCAATGAGACACACAGAGAGATAACCACTTAGGAGGCCCTTAAGGACAAATTTGTGCACACCTTCTCCTTTTCCTAATAGAACTTGGAGTTGGTCAAGACATTACAAGTAATTTGGAGGGTAGTGTTCAAAGGCACCACTCAAGGAGTGCTTGAAGGACATGTTCAAGGAAAAGGGGTTGGTGTCCCTGACTTTCTTTGAGGAACAAACACTTAACAATAACTCAAATGAATAAGATGATGAAACTTGGAAGGAGTACTACTAGAAAACATTGACTGACAGAATAAAGCTCATGTGCCAAGTAAATGATAGTGCTCCTAAAGAAGAAGATCCCACTCATATTCACTTAGAGACAATAGATATAACTTGATAAGCCGAGGACTCACATTAAGAGAAGAATAAGCCATACTATGCAACATTAAAGGCCATCAAAGTGGACATAGTGTAGAAGGGGAGCCAAATATAACCACTCTAGGTGCCTATTAGTCTGATGCAAAGCTGACATGCATGATAGACCTCATGAATAAGTTCTAAGACTTGTTCCCTAAAACTTATCAAGATATGAAGGGCATACACCCATGCCTTGGGAAGATGAGCATAAATCTAATTGATGGCACATCACCAGTCAAAAGTGGCCCTATAAGATGAATCCCAACCTCCACACCAAGGTTAAAATAGAGATTGATGTAATGATAACCATAGGGCACATTTACCCTATGCAAGATTCTGAGTGGGTGAGCCTAGTGGTAATAAGCATCAAGAAAGATGGGTGAATTCATATTTTCCTTGATTCCAAAATGTTGAATACCACTTGCATTGTTGACCTCTTCCCAACTTTATTCACTGATGAATTTCTTCAATGCACTATAGGTTACAAAATCTTCACCTTCATTGATTAGGTCTGTAGCTACTACCAATTTTGGATTAAGGAGGAGGACAAGCCCAAAATAACCTTTGAAACTAAATAGGGTTACTTTGATTATAACATGATACCCATTAGAATCAAGAATGCACCAGCCATGTTCTCCAAAGTGGTCATTACCATGTTTAAATATTTCATCCACAGGTTCTTCCAAGTTTATCTAGATGATTGTACAGTGTATGGCATCATCAAGAACCATTATGACAAGTTAAGCCTAATGTTTGAGAGGTCTAGGTAGCTTTAGATATCCCTAAACTTGAAAAAATTGCATCTTTTCAACACCATTTGAAACCTTGCTTGGGCACATCATCCATAAGGATGGTTTACTCATTGATACAAGGAAGATCACCATCATCATTCAACTACAAACTCCTTCTAGATAGAAACATATTTGTGCCTTTTTTGGCTACTATGGATATTATAGAAAATTCATAAGGATCTATGTGAAGATTATGGCACTGATAGAAGATATCTTGCATAAGGATGGCCCATTCCACTAGGGTGGAGTGCAAGAGGATTCTTTTGAGACCCTAAAGCTTAGATTGGTTAGTATACATATTATATAGTTCCCTGTCTAGACAACACCTTTTCATGTCCATGTTGATTCTTTTAGCTCTATGATTGACACCATTTTGGCACAACTTAGTGAAGGTAAAATGGATCATCCCATCTCTTTTTTCAGTAGAAATTTGACACTAGTAGAGCACAATTACATAACAACAGTGCATGAGGCACTCATCATGGTATATGCCTTGCAAAAATTCAAACAATATTTTTTAGAAACCCCATTCATATTTTTCATTTATCATAAGGTGCTCAAGTACCTTGTGAACAAGTTTATTTTACATGGGTGCATATGCAAATGGATAGTTTTGATACAAGAGTTCTAGTTCTTTGTCATTACTAAGCCTAAAAAGCAAAACTTAGGGCTAGACCATTTATCCTACATCAATTCTAGAAATACAATAGTGCCTATTGAGGATGATATGTTGAATGCAAAAATATATAGAGTCCAGTGCATCCTTAAGGATTTGTTGGAGATCAATACCTTTCTAACATCTATAGTTGCACCCTAGACTATGAAAAATAAAGAAAAGAAACAACTAGTAGTTTGTACTACCCCCTTTTAGCTCATTAGTAGAGAGATGTATAAACTAAGTAGAGATGAATTATTGTGCCGATGTGTATTGGAGCATGAAATAGACTCCATTTTTATTGAGGCATATGAAGGTATATCAGGAGGACATTCTATTAGAGACGTAATAACATAAAAAGTGCTATAGTTAGGCTTACGGTGGCTAATCCTATTCCAAGATGCAAAGGACTAAACCAAGGCATGTCACATATGTTAGCACATAAAGAAGCCCAACCATTAGGATGAGATGCAACTCATCCCTATCCTTGCTTAAGTACCATTCAAGAAATGGGTCATTGATTTTCTTGAGTTTATAACTCTCGTAACATGATACATAGGTGTAAGGTATATTCTGGTGGCTACAGATTATTTCACCAAGTAAGATAAATCCATACCAAAAAAATACTACACTAGTGACATAGCCATGTGCTTCATTTGGTAAAACACACGAAGCTAATATGGGTGCCCGCTTAGTATAACTAGAGATAGGGGCTCTCACTTTATTAATGAAATAGTGTGCATCCTATTGACTGAGTATATGGTGGTGTAATATAAAATGACCCCTTATCATTTGTAGGTAAATGACATAGTTGAGGAATTCAATAAGATCTTAGGGACATGCCTCACAAAGATATACAACATTTATTGTAAGGATTGGGATGATCAAGTGTTGATAGTGTTGTGGGCATATCGCACAACCTACAAGTGCCTAAACAAGGCCACACCATTTCAACTAGTGTTTGGCATTGAGGTGATCCTATCGATGGAATTATTGGTACCATAATTTTGCATTGTATGCATTATTTAGTTAGATTACCAAGAGTCACTGATCATAAGGTTGGAGGACTTAGTGTGTTTGGATGGATGTGCACCCAAGAAAATTGGAGCTAGTAGATAAAAATAACATGCCATAAGATCTTACATGATAAACATATAAAAAATAAGGTACTAATAGAAAGAGAATTCATTTTCCTGTATGAATCCAAGTATATCAAGCACCTAGGTAAACTATAGATAAGGTGGATGGGCCCCTATATCATCCACCATATATTGGGGATAGATGCATGTAAGTTATAGTACACATTGACTAGTGAAAGGCTCCTTGGCCAGTATAATGACAATAGGTTGAATCCATATCAACAATAAGATGGTACTGGGTGATATGAAAATACTAAATTCTTAGTCACTAGTCAATTTGAGTTGAGATGACCAAAATAAAGTTTAGTGCAAGCTAAATAATTCCTTTTGTTTTGTTTTGTTCTTTGGGAAATAGTGTAAGAAGTGAAGCAGTGCTTTGAATCTCATTGAGAAAATATACTGACACTTCAAGCATAATTTCAATTGGGTGACTCGAGCACTTACACTCGCTAAGATCCTAAGGCCAGACACCTAAGTTTTTGGGTGAGTGAGGATTTATTTAGTTTTAGATAAAGAGAGTAAATCAGACCCTTGTATTCTAGATCCTAGATGCAGGGTGTTTTCAAGCCCCCAAGTAGAATTTTTTCTAGCCTTTCATGCATAATTCCAACCAGGTGAGTTGAGCCCTTGTGATTTATAAAACACCTAAGGCTATAAATCTTAGTAGTGGGTGCGTGAAACTTAGTAGGAACCAATCATAAAAAAGAGAGTTGACACCTAGGCCACCATTAATGACCTATGAAGCTCATTGGCTAAAGGTACAATCATAGACCTCATGACTATAAAGCAATAATAACCATTTGAGACTTCAACAAACCAAACCTACCTCACCTCAAAACTAGAAGATTCAGAATGGACAAAAGTGTGAAGGATTGGGTACATAGTATGTGTAACAAGATATGAAATAGGCATGTATAGGATCTGAAGTGGCCACTACAAGAATAATAGTTCCACCAATAGAAGGTGTCAGCATTACATAAGTCAACATGGAGGCACTAACAAAGATGTCCTACTAGGTGATGCAATTTACCATAGAAGTCTTGATAAGAGAACATTAGAATTCTTTTTCACACACCTACTAGTTGAAAGAGTATAACCACCATACCTCAATCCATGTGCAATACCTACCACTAGATTGGATGGTTGATACAGAAAACAAAATGGCGTAGGGCATATCATTTTTTGATGTCTCAATTTGATAAATACTGATAGCCTCCAATGCAACTCAACTTTATGAGTTTTCATGTTTTAGAAAGATGAAGTAACTCATGTAGTTCCTTCTTTCATGAGTTCATGGAGACCACATATATTTTTTAGGGAGGTGCATGAGGATAACCAGGCTCCCAAACACTAGAAAAGATATCCACTAGATGATGAGTGATGATGAATAGGTGGAGAACGTTGCAAATATCCCAAATTATTATAATGGGTCTTTGCATTCCTTATTAAATATTATAAGGACCCTAGTATAATGGTGGTGGTGTGACTCATAAATTTACAACTTTATCCGAACTATCTATAGATCGAGCTTAGCAAAAATTACCTCTATGTTGCCTATCATATGACACAAGGCATAAAGTTTAATTTTGTAAAACTTATAGCAAAGGAGTTTGTAAATAATTCATTAGATTACCACACACCAAAGGGGACCTTCAAGTGGGGTTTGATTCTAATCTTAATAATCATGAAGGAGATTGAAATACCAGATGGGCATGAGGATAATCTTTGGCTTTTCCCAAAAAATAATGACTCACCAGTATAGAACTACAAGGATTTCACTTTCCCTCTTTCCTTAACACAAAGTACAAAACTCAAGTGATGGGGTGGTGTGAGAAGTATATACAGGCATTCAAGCTAGAGTGGAACATCCCCTAAGATCTCCTCAAGAGCATGTATATAAAAATGAATTTTGTCGTTATGTAACACTTTTACATAGTGCACTTGTCACTGATCAATGGTAATAAGTTAGGATGGTTAAAGCTCTCATATGCCTCTTTGGTTAAATACTTCATGTACATGCTTAGAAGGATCCCAAATGGGTAATATTTGGATATCCTAGTGAGAGAATCAGACATGGAAAAGAATAGGTTATGATGTTAGTTTGTGCACCCAGGGAGAAAAGTCACCAAAGATGAAGAGGATGATTCAGATCACACTAACATCTACCCCTTTAATAGGAAAACATACTTGGGCACATCCATAGGTTATACTATGAGATGAATCCAAGGAAGAAGGGCCTTAGGATCAAGAAGATTGATGACCCCCCATCAATATCGATGATAAAGGAACATTGGTGCTAGCTGAGAAGAAAAAGTCTCCTAAGAAGAAGGGGGAGACACTTAAGGAGATAGAGGAGTGCATCGAGTTGAAGATCGCCTCTGAAGATGAAGCCTCTCCATAAACCTATACAAAGAAGTGTGTAAAGTTTGCACCAAAGACTTATCTTATCTCAAAGGAGAATAAAAAGAAGTGAAAGTTTCCTACTATAATGCCCACTATCACCCTAGTGGACATAGAGGTGTAAGAGGAATAAAAGGAGCAAGAAGAGATGGAGGAAGTAGGATTTGGTAAAGGTGTGTACATTGTGCCTAAAAATATGACTCCTTGTCTAGTGAGAGAACTCCCTCACCACCTCAAATTGAAGAGGCAAGAAAGGAACAAGTATGGAGGAAGCTTAGCCTCAATGACATAGATATTAAGAAGGCATAGGAACTAGAGAATAAAATAGAAACAATGATGAAGGTTGACATGACGAAGGAAGGGATTGAGAGAGTTGATGCTGAGGAGTGCATGTCAAAAGAAGAAAAGTGCAAGGTGCAGGTTGAGAAGAGGAAATCAAAAAAGAAGGTAGCGCAAGAATAAAGGGCCAAAAAAGAGAAAGAGAAGAAGGTTCCTTCTATTGTATAAACTATGAAATAAAAAGAATAAAAAGAGGTGCTTAGCATCCACACCAGCCTAGTAGAAGAAGCTCCAGAACAAGCATGCCCTAGTACTTAAGGGGCACCTAGAGATAAAGAAGGAAATGTTAGTATCTTAAAGGAACAAACGGAGAGTGTAAGGAAAGAATAAGATATATCCAAGAAGTAACCTAAGGAGGTTCATGTTGAGGATACAAAAAAAGGAGAAATAGATAAATGGCACAAGTCTCTTGTTTTATGGCTTTAAAACCTCTTTCCTCTATACATAATCACCACTCAAGATATCTTTCCCCATGACCTTCCTACTGGCTATAGGTCCGCTCAGTACTTCTAAGTTTTATATCTTCTATCAATATGCGCCTCCTCTTGTTATAAGCCTATTTCTTGAGCTCTCAATTATCAATCTGCTCATCCCCTTCCATTTTACCTCACCTACATGTCCCCTTCTTCTCCATTACATTGCTCATATGTGAGAGGATTTTAGCCTTCTATCCTCATTATTTTGAAGATGTAATCCACCATCAAATTCTTGAGTTTGGTGCTAATTTATTTCACAAATGTGCCTATGGGATCATTCAAGAACTGATACTCTACTTCTTTAGGGTAGGAGTACGTTGATACTATGAACTCAATCATATAGTTAGTTAGCGCCCCTTGTGACCATTTATTTGCAGCTCTAGTCCAAGTGACATTTTAAGTTCTCAATCCTCTCTAATTACTCTTTCATATACTCAAGGTATTATCAATAGCTTCAACTTCTATGGGTCACATTAGTAGCCAACCATTAGTACACTTGTTTTGGTATTTTACAAAATAAAACCTAATACAAAGCATCATACAAGTGGTTTTAGACCCAGTTCTTTGAGTTCTATCCTCTACAAGCTTGATGCCTCAACACAAATCTATCATCCATTTATTCTAGCTAGTTCTTGATATTCTCAAGGGAGAGTTAGGTCATTGTCCTGGTGCAGCATTGTAAAAACAAAATTCAACGTGTCTCAAAAATGAAACTAAAATGTTGTAGAAAAGTAGATGTTTCAGTCATGGGCCTAGTCATGCAATTATATAGCTATCCAGGTTGGATTTAGTCTTATTCTAATGGGGTGCAAGCTTTGAATATTCATATGGTTCTCAACATTTAACACTTGATTGTGCTAGCATCACATTACATAAGGCACAAGCCTTATGTTCTCACCTAAAGCGTAGTGGAGAAGGGACCAAGTTTTGTGTTGGTCTAGTTGTGCCATGGCATAAATATATTATTCAAGGGTTTGGTTAGTGCATTGGTGGTTGTGGACTCATGGTTGAAAGCCTTTAAAGAACCTTAGATTAATAAAATTTAGGTTATTGAGGGGAAATTGGGTATTTGATTGAGGGACTTAGGCATAAACTTGCACTTAGGTGTGGGTATCATTTCAGGGTGAAAGGTCATACTCATGCTTAATTCATTACCTATATCAAGCATGGGGTTCATCATTAGCTACATGCATGCCATGAACAAGCTAATTTAGAATCTCAAGAGATATCAATATACATACTATAGATTTAAAACATTTAATCCATTAAACATTGCACAAAGATTCATCATTAATTAAAATTAACAACAAAACATATATAAGTTAATGCAAAATGAGAAAAAGCTTGAATTGAACTACTAAAGGCCTAGAGGCTCATAAGCGAGATTATGAATTATAAAGGAGAGCATTAAAAGCATCCCAAAATACTTTTAACTCTAATGGAAACCATCTAGAATCAATTCACTAGACCTTTGCTACTCTAGTTTGTCTCCCCTATTAACTCGACTCTACTCCCTTTCATAGAGCTTTAGAGCATATTCAGTTCATGTGGATTGGAGCATGTCGATCATTGATTTGGTGATGGAGGTACACATCCCATTGTCTTCAATACACTTTTTTTTAATGAGCAATGATTATCCCATGCATTTGCTTCCCAATGCTAATTATTTCAAAAAGAGATGTTTGTCTTTAATGAGTAGTCACTATCTTGTGCACTTGCTTCCCAATGATGACTGATTAAAATAAAAGTTGTTAGCCACCTGCCAGCTAGTGCCACTAGAAAACAAAACAACAATCATCCATCATGATTTCCTTACACTTAGGTATTCACTGAGTTGGCATGGGTCCCCTACTTAGGTTGAAAAGGAGCCTAAAAATACACCACTAGTCCTTCTTGGGAAGACCAATTATGCCTTATGGCATGTGTACATAGAACATTCACTCATGGATCAAGATGTTATTCCATTATTATATGGATAGATTATTTCTCACGTTCACCCAATTCAATATAATGACTGGGCCAACTCTTGTGATTATGTTTATGGTCATTTATTCATAAACATTTCATGGGATCTACAACACCATGTGGAGTACATAGGGTGTCCCTTCATTGTTTATAACACTCTTTAAAGTCTTTTCATGGATTCTAGTATGATTTACGTCACACCTCCTCCTCCTCTTCCTATTGTCTCTTCTAATATTGTTATACTCTTTCATCCTAATTTTATTTCTTGTGATGTTACATCCATGGTGGATAGTTATCTTCCTTCTATTGAGCCTCCACTATAATATAATATACTACTAAACCTTAGTTTACTTATTGTAAATTTTCTCCTATATAGATTGTTTATCTTCTAGAGCCTTCACAAGCTTTCACTTCTAAGGACTTTACTAATTCTAGTGAGAGTGTACACATTGATATTATCAATGAATCATATATTCCTATGTACCTTCATCTTGAATATCATAGTGTTTCATTTGTAGACTAGTTTTTAGTTTCGTTAGTTGTTGATCCTTGCTTTCCTCTTCCCATGGACATTCCTTTAGTGAATGTTCCATGCCATTTTTATTCTATAGATATAATGAGTGTGCTTATAAATGCTCATGTTCTCTCCCCTTTATTGTATGCATCTTTATTACCATCTTATATAGTTAGTCTTGTGATTCTTGATTAGACTTTGGCATATTTGAGCACTAGCATGGATAATTTTTAGCATTTTCCATAGATCTATATTATGATTCATATCTGCATTCCACATGAGTGTGAATTTAACAGTTTGATAGTTTGGAGTTTATTTATTATAAAAGGAAGAGATAACATTTGTTACATAAGGACCTACTACATCATTTTCTATGTGACATTTTGCACTTACCTTCTCTCTCTTCTTTATGGAGGCACACATCTTTAATATTTTATAGGATATTGGGATCCTCGCTATATACTTGGGTACCTCATTAGGCCTCATTTTGAGGACCTAATTTTCCATCCCACCTAATCTATGCTTAAGGCGGGGTGGGGGTGTTGGAGTGGGAATTTCTAGTACTACCTTGTTTCTTTTATCTCTCTCTCTTTCTTTTTTTTTTTTTTTTTTTTTGGGTGGGGGGGGGGGGGTGGGAGTTTTTTCTCACTGGCTTTTCTCCTTTTAATATGATACTCTATGTATATCAATTTTATACTTAATTTAAATTTATCTATAAAAGATCTCAAAATTTAAGTACATTGTTATTAAATACACTCCTTGTTTAAAAAAGGAGAAAAATTTGTCATATGTCATCAATAGTTTATAGAAAACTAAGCAACATTTTTCATTCAATTGATGATTGGAGTAGACACTCGTCTATCACTAAAAACTGAGATAGACATAGGCATTGTTTCTAAAATGTCATCTACACAGGCACTCATAGAGGTACACATTGACTTTTAATTTTGAATTGTAAGAATATAAATTTTTATTAATTTTACTGCATATACTTGGGAAAATATAACTTATGTGAATGTATTGCATATGCAGGGTTGTCAAATAACATCTAACAGTCCAATTCAAATGATTACTATGGCACCTTCTCATGTTTTTTCATCATTTCACACCCTATTCATTCAATTGAGATTGAAACTGACCGAGTTGAGCATCAAAAGTAGATTGAGCAATACCATGAGCTTCTAGTAAGTGCATGTTTAAATATTTATTACTCTAATATAAAATTAATTTATTAAATTGCGTTCATGTATAGTATGTTAAATTTTTAATAATATTTGTATTTGAACAAGTTCAAATTCAATCAATCTATCAATGTAGGACCCACAGTTAGAACTTGGAGCAATCTAAGGCATTTAAGGGATCTCCATAAATAAATAAGGAATCCTAGGGAGAGTCTTCTTCAAGGAAGGCAAAGAGAGGGAGGTTATTTGATGATTATGATGCATTATATGATGTAATTTTTTGTATTTTTAAATTACAATGTGCACACTTTTGTCATTGTATGCTTATATGACATTCACCTGAACTTACATACTATGTTATTAGATGATGTAATTTTTTATATGCTTATATGGTAATGTATGTATTATTGACATTGTATGTATATATGACATTCACCTAAAATTATATTATGTTATTATTTTTTATGCCTTTATGGTTTTTATTATTACTATATTGATATGGTTTTTATTATTATTTTATGTCTTTATGGGTTTTATAATTATCAACAATGAAGTGTAATGTTTGACCATTGATCCACATTTAAAAATGAAACATTATTTATACTTATTTTACCATGAAGTGAAATGTTTTACCATTGATATATAATATTAATTTATCTGGTTTCAAAGTACTTATACTCATTTATTCAAGCTATGTAAGTGATGCAAGATCATCTACTAAAAGATCAATGTTTTGACATATTAGTCAAAAGGAGTCAAATAGGTCATATTATAGTCAATAAGAATCCTTGTTATGATTCAATATATCATGTATGGTTATGCTTAAATTATGTATGGTAGTTTTATTCCCTTAAATAGTTGATTTATCTTGATGGATCTTTCCTTCTTAACTCTCTTAAGGAAACCTGCAACTTTGGAGACAATCAATTTGAGTCTTGATATAATCTCCTTACAACTTGGAAATCTACATTTTTGAATCAATCCATCTTGTATAATAATTAAAGGATTAGGATACTGTCACTTGAATCATATAATTCCTTTGTATGGGTTCAAACATCCACTAAAACACTTGATAATTCAAATCCTAAACTTTGTCTCAAGACTACTACATGACTGTTTTAAAATAATCAAGACTTAAGAAAAATGGTTTTGAATATTTCACTCCTTAGATATCATTTTTAAATTAATTTAAATATATATACATCAAATATATTTTTATGAAACCAATCTCCATTCATTTTTTCTTAAAAATATCAATTCTGGACCAATTCTACATTTTAGGTCTCTAGGCCTAATTGGCTCTTCGTAGGTCAAATCACTTATTAGGCTATTTATCCACCTGAAAAGAACTTAATAAATACTGGTAAATGAAATAAAAAGTGTCTCAAGTCTCAAAACATTATTATTTACTTCATCTACAATAATTCTCATCCAAAACTATTTTTCCTGTCTTGACAAATGAACACCTATAAGAAACACTATCATAGTCCACATTTTCTTCTTTTACAGGGTCTCATTAATCAATATAAAGATTGAAATAGTTTATAGACATGATACTTAACCTTATTAAATTTTTTTTATTGAATTCCACTAGTTTAAAATGAATATATGAGTCTTTTAATGTACTAAACCCTGTTTTAGGGTTTTTTCTAAGTTGTAGAAGAGGAGAGCTTCTTATTGATTATTCATATAATATAAGACTTATCCAATCAATAAAAAAAATTAAAAATAATATTATAATACTCATTAAACTAATCCAGGATTCATTTTCAATGCATGCATGAGTTTTCACATAATATAAGTGACTGAGAAGATTATCCTCACACAAAAAACATGGGTATTATCAGTTCTAAGGAGACAAACTTTAAGATAAGCTTAAACACATTATAGAATTTAATGAATCACATTAATTTATGCATAATATATATGAATACATAGTTTTCAAAAAAATATTATCCTTTATTGATAATAAATTTCCTAAAACACACTTATAGAACCCTATTTAGCAGACTGTAAACTGCCATTAGTCTATCTAATGGTGTAACCTATACTTTTTACCCTTATGAAGGGTCTTGTATGCTTCCAAAGTGATAGGATAGATGATTATCATGTTATTATATCATTTTACAATCTTGGAGTGCACATATTTAGTTGAGATTCTTCCTTGACTTCTCCAATTAAAGTTACTAAATGGCCTTTTAAAATAATATTATGTTACATTTTACTTTATTTTTCACATGAAGATGATTATGAATTATAGAATTCATTTAAAACATTTAATTTAGTTCCTATACTACTAACACACCATTTATAACTTTTTACAAGCTTTGTATAATAATAAATATCCATACATTACTTAATAAACATTTAAAATTTACTATTTTGGAGGGAAACTTCCCTGAGCTTCTAAATGACCTTTAAACACACTTATAATGACTTATAGAGGCTTATTATGAATTAACCACTTCCTTAGTCTTTTATCCAATGTAATTATATCCTAATGTCTGTTTGGGAACAAATATTATGAAGAGAGTTGTGTGAGAAAGAGATACATTTTTTGAGTCTAGTGTGAAAGAGAGAGATATACTTGTTGAGTCTAATAGAATATTTATAATGGTCATGAAATAGGCATGTTTACCTCGAAATGGTAGTTATAAGTGCATTGATGACCCTCCTTCATCCTCCTTGTAGACTTCTACATCACTATTCATCTTTTAATAGCCTCTTTGAGATGCATCTCAATTGTAAAAATAAACACTCTCTCTTAAGGACTCATGAGAACACACCCTCTCTTTCTCTTAAGGAATCAACCTTCTACATCATTCTAATATACTCTTGAAGATCAAGTATAGACCTAGAGATAGGTGTAAATACTCATGGGTGCTTACACAAACCCATAACATTCATACTTAAAAGCTCAACCACTGATTGATAATCCTAAAATGATCCTTCAACTTTCTATGAATATCTTAAAAAGTGCAAAAATACCTTAGGGGTAGATAACTATTATTTGAGAGTGTGAAAATAATGACAACAATGTTGTCAAAGTTAAAGTTATAGTTATAAAACTCATTTTTTGGTGCTTCTTGGTTAAAAATTGATGTTGCTAACACATTTTAGATTGTAGATAATGTGTAATACTAGGTTATTCACCTCCAATCATGCCCGATCGACAAACCCACCACCAATTCTGGGCTCAAGAATGCCCTTCCCAACATGAAAAATGCAGATTTTTAACCTAACTTTAGACATGTGTAAAATGAAAAAAGTAAGTCATATGGATGAACTATGGCATCCATCATGTGCACGTAAAATCCATCTAGTTTCACCTTGTATCAAGTGAGTATAAACTTAGAGAGAAATGTGTGGTAAAAATTGTAGTAATGAGTCTTGAAATGTAATTTATTGGCAGTGAAGAAACTTCTTGAGCTCTAACTGTCATTTATACATTTAGGACCCCCAAGTAAAAATCCATCACTATGAACATGTCTAGATTGGAGAATTATATTTTATCAAATGATCATGATGTCCAACCCTACCTATAAGCACAGTTTCACTACTATTAAGGATCTTGAATACACTGACAATAAATGTTGTCAAAGTTGAAGCTATAGTTGGAGAACTCTATTTATAGTCCTTCTTGACTAAAAAATAGAACCTCCAAAATGTCTAAAGGGGTGGGTAACATCCAATACCATGTTTTTGGTCTCCCATCATGCCCAGTTGACAAACCCACCACCCACTCCAACCTAGTTCTTGTTCTTAACCTTAATACATGATATTTTAATCACTAAAAGTGGTCTAAGTTGAAAACAAACCATCCAAATGGGTTGAAATTTGGTAGATAAATATATCATAACCATATATATGAGTTCCACTTGTCTCATCCTTTCAATACCTTTCAAAATATTTAAATATATGATTATATCATTCAGGTTTGTAAAAGTCAAGAAAGTGAGGGTTTTAGAATAAAGAAACTTATATATCTCCTAAAGTATTACCTCAAAAATGAATGGAAACCTTGTCCACACCTAGTAAATTATTATATTAACAATATATGTGTGATTTTAAACTTTAGAAGACTATATAACTAATATTATAAGTGACTGTGTGTAATCAGATATATGTCTAAACAAGCAAAACAACGGTTTAAGAGACTAAAATTATCATATATCCAAAATGATTGAGAGATGGAGCCTATAAATGTATAGATAGCTTGGGGAAGTTGCATAGAACATTCCTAATGTTATTAAAGAGTATTATGGTGAAAATATAAGCATGAATGTGACAAAATAGACCTATAATATAGGTGTTAGTAGGTAGATTTTTGTGTTTTGTGAGAATTAACGATAAAAAGGACATAAATTATTGAAACCATTTGATTAATGATTGCACTAAGGGTCATATGGAACTGATATAAGTGGTTCATGATTTGAGATTGAGTAGATAAAGAGATAAATTTTGATTGCAGATCTATAGACTTGAATAATAAATCTAAAATATCAGTGTTTTAAGAGTACAAGTTTAAATCAAGTCATAAGTGAAGGGTGAAACCCTGTGTAATAGGTTGGGAGTGTCAAGGTGGACACAACAACATTTAAATATGCATTGGAGAATTTGATTTCGTGTAAATATGTCATGCAAGTAGGTAATTTACATTAGTAAGCTTCTCTTAGCTTCAAGAATATGAAATTATTTACTAACAGTGCTAACCATGTGAAGGTCAAATATTACTTGGAATCACCAACCTACAAAAAATTGTTAGCAAATAATTAAAATTTCAATTTATGCATGTAATACCTAAAAATCCAAAACATTTGGTAGAATTCATTACATATACATTTTAAAATTCAATATACATGTACATTTCAATCCAACGAGCCACTAGGATCTACTCTAATCTCAATAATATCAAGAATAACTTCATGGTTTGACTCATAAACTTTCCATAGATTCCTCTTTATTTGCCTCCCATGATATTTTTTCAATTTAATATTCATTGAAAGAACCAAATTTGAATACTGTAGTATCTTCTTATGCATTTCAAAGTCTTCAAACAATCATAAATCTAAATTTTTGATAAACTATCATTGAAGACAAGTTCCAGTGACTACCACAACACCAATGGTATAGTCAATGTTTTCTCCATCTATGACTGGGAAAGTTAATTTTTTATTTTCATCTACACACTAACATAAGTAGTAATTTGTTCCCTCTTCATTGTCCTTATCTGAAATAACTATTAAAACATGCCCTCTATCACAAAATACAAATTTTAATAATACTATAAAGATAGATAATGAGAATGAATAATAAATAATGATTAATCTTCTACTTGGCTACACTAGATTAGAAACATGCTCAAATTCATGTGACAATATCATATTTGTAAGTTGAAATGTTGGTGGAACTTGATATGTGTTCTTTGGAATTAAAGGTTTACAACTCCTGTCATCCACCCATTCTTATGACTCACACTCATTTCAAATAAATTCATACATGTAGAACAAAATCAAGCTAAGTGTCTCACATGAATAATCCAATAACCTACATTTGAGCTATGAAATGAATGGATCTCACTTGAACCCATTAGTCATACAATCCTCATAGTTTTCCAAGTGTTCTTATTTCATTAACCAAAAATGTCCATGAATATTAGAATTTGATTGAACACCATAGAACATGTTCTCATTACACCTTTGAACCATGGTTGTTACATCAGTCAAATTAGCAGCCTCTTTAAATTTCAACTTCTCCCTTGAAATATCTCTTTTTACACATGGTCCAATAATGTCATATTCCCATTTTCTATGGCCAACCTCAGTAAACTTTAAATATGTTTATACCACTAGTAACTTGAATATTAACCAATAAAACATCTTTGCATTCTTGAATTATAATGTGCAATTGTTTGACCAAATGTAATGTTGATTGGACGTAATGTTCCTCTAATTTAACTGTCCATAGAACTTCTCAAAACAACCTTGCACATGCTCTATACAATGTGATCGGTCATCAATAATATATAAATGGTACTTCATTAATATTTATTTGATCTTTATCTATACTATCAAGTGCATGCATGAATGTTATATGCAAAAATATAGAAACTTTTGATGAGTTGTAATACTATAATTAACCTTTCAAATGTGTAATTTTTAGTAAAGTTGACTAATGAAACAATATATCAAGAGGTAATGTGTCCTTCCTCATATTGAAATGGTCATCCAACCATATAACCCTATGCATGTGCCTTTCATACTCATAAACAATTTTCTCCCTAAATTTGTTAATAAATTCTAAAGTAGGCATTTATTTTGTAACAAGATCACACTTTATTATTGTCCATATTTTAATTGATAGGTCAAAGATTTATATTTTCTCAAACCAGATAATTCCTATCCATTTGCACTTATACTCTCCTCATGGATATAATTATTAAATTTTAGAAATCCCTTGCAAATGTTGTAATTTCCATCTAATATTATTTTCTTATAAAATAATTGTCCATCTAGTCTTTCACAATTTTTTTGGAACAAATTATCTAGCTAATTTTGGTGTAACTTCTATGCCATACTCCTAAAAAATGTTTTCAATGTAGAAACTACAATGAATATGACCAAAAAAATCATAGTGCATTGAAAATTCAACATGTTTCTTACAACAAGTGGTGCATGTGTGGTTTATTTTTACATAAAAAGGTTTGGCCATCTCAAAAAATATTTGACTAATATAAGTTTATGGATGTTTTTCCAAAAAAATAGATTAAAATGGTATTTGAGTAATATCTAAGAAATGTTTCAGATGTGGTTCATGGTTATGAAAACCAACTCTTTTTTTCACTACATCTCTTGCAGTGGGTAAAATTTTTATATTGTCTTTCCAAAATTGTGTAGTAACTCTTAGAGAACATCAACTATATCCTTGTCCTTTTATGGACGTCTACCACAGAATAACTAGAGCTCATTGGTATTGGGTTCATTAAGTATTTCAATCTTCAATTTTCTTTCATCAATGTTTTTCTATTTATATCAAGTGTTTTGCTTGCTTTTAAAATCAATCATTTTTTACCTATTTGCCACTTACTGCACAATTTGTAATTATATACTAGGCAACATCACAATATTTATTAGGTGATTTTAGGCTGACAATATGATATGCATCATGTATATTTTCAACAATTTCATTGTTTTCATCATCCATATTAGATGTTCTTAGTTCTAATGTGTATATTGTAGGTCTCATCTTAATCAATTTCATCAATAAAACATATACTTAACATTTTTTATTATCATAATCCAATCTATGAAAGAAACTATCCAAAATTTCTTAATCCAGTCTTCTTGAATGGTGTTTAGACATTTTTTTGTGCATTGGCTTTAAAATATTTTCATCGACTTTAATTAAGTACTTTTTTTTCTACACAGAATTCTTGGATGTGTTGTTAACGGTGGAATTTGTTGAGAGGATGTTTCAAAATCATTATTAATTTCATTGTTTATTTATGTGATGACATTTTATTCATTGTTTCTTTTTTCATTATACATTTCCATGAAATTTTATTCATTTTTAATTTCATCATTATCTGCTTCTATGAATTTTTCTTCATTATTGGGGATTAAAGCATCATGCATAGACTCATCATCAACAAAATAAAAAAAAATTTATAATTTGAATGTGAACTTCCAATATTATCTAATTCATTATTATCAATTTTATCATTATTCAATTCATTATTGTCAATTTCATCATTATTAGATTCATCAGGATTAGTGGTTGTACTTTTTTAGAACAAAGTTATTACATTCATACCTTGTGTTTTTATCTTAACTCTTCTAATTGCTCTAATGTTTTATTCTTCAACTTATTCCTCTTCCTTGAATGGGATTTGTCACCCATTGGAATTTATAAATTTTCAAAGGTGGGGTCAAAAAAAGTACTTGAAAAGCACATAGAGAATACATAGAGAATGTTTATGGGGATAGAATTCTTGATTTCGGTTAAAAATAGTCGTTGAAAGCTAAGTTTTATCAATAGAGTAAATAACGAGTACATATTATAACATGTACACATTATTTATTATATAAATTAATCCTATATAACTATGTAATAATACTATCATAAATTGAATTTTCCCCTTAATTTGATTCATGTCCACATTAGGTTCGATTAGGCCAAAAATAGATTCAATCACTCCAAATTAAGTTCATTTCCCCCCTTGGTTGTTGTAAATTAGTTCAAAATATATTTGATTAGTCCAATTTAGATTAAATTAGTCTAAATTAGATTTAATTAGCCAAAATTAGATTTGAAATTAATCCAAATTAAATTCAATTTATTATAAAACTAGGGTATAATGCCAACACATGTCATGAAATGTGGGCTAATTTGGCAATTTTAATCACATCATAAACTCGCATTTAGGTTCAATAGTTTAAATTTTTCATAATTGCCTTTGTGTCTTCATTTATGATAAAATTATTTCTCCATGTCATTAGTGCTTTACTTGAGGTAAGACCCTTTAAGGAAATCAGAATAGGCATGTATAAACCTAAGGAGCAGGGGTTAGAATTGAATTTATTCTCTTTTGAGAAACCAATAATAAGATTGGTTTCTCATCATTCTAGATGATCCATGATAGTTTCAAGAATCATTTAGGAAACCATTTAGGTGAAATTAAATGAATGACATCTTTCTAAGATATAAAGGGACCTATCTACAACCCTGTAGCAATTTTTGGGGTTGAGTCAAGATTCTTATCTAAATATTCATCAAAGGGTTTCAAAAAATATTAAATAGTTCTAAAAAAAGGTGGGCCACATGAATGTCTATCTACTCTATTGTCTTAGAAAAAAGGAGTTCCTCTTCAAATTTTAGATTTTTGACTTATTAAAGATTTTATGCTTTCATAGTCCATAAAGCAAACAAGTAATCTTTTTTGGAAAAACAATGTGTTTAGTTTAGAAGATCGATGCATTTTGGATCTTTAATATGATCCTTCATTATGAAAAAAATGTTATAACTTAGTCTTGCTTAACCATTTTTCGAAAAACTTAGTGTTTTGGAAACTAGACTTTAAATTCGACAATTCATGTTCTTATATCATTTTCAATTTTTAGTGTATCTATCTCAAATTATCTATAAAGTTTAATATTTTTGAAATTTCAAGAAAATTATGTCCACATGTAGGCCATTTTTTATCCCCAAAATTTGTACACTTACATTTCTATCCATGTTTCAAAAAAAAACCTCAATCATACTAAATTATAGAAGATGGGCGATTCAATCAATATCTATTGATGATATGGATGCCTAACTGATAGTAGAGTAAGGATTTGAGTGGAATAAGAGGTATCTAGTTAGGGATATGGATGTTTGGCTAGCTACAAAGAAATCCCTAGTCTTCCATTACTATTTGGTCATAAAATTTGAAGTCAAAATAAACCTATACTATCTATAGGAATTTATCAAAACTCTCATAACAAGGAAAATTGAATCCAAAAAATCACATACTTAGATCCAAAGAATGGAAAGGGTTAGTATGTTACATAAGGAAGTAGGATTTTGTTTCAAGGCATGTCTTGTTTGTTCATTTCTTGGAAATGATGAAGTTTGGTTATGTTGCCTTATTGAGATTATAGGTTTTTAAAATACTTAGGAATATTTTCCCATATGATTCATCATTTGTTGTGCCATAGAACACACAAACCATTTTAAAAATTTAAAAAGGGATCCATTATTGTTGAAAACATTTATTTGTGATCTTATAAATCTGAAGAGTCTCTAATATGGATTTATTCATGAAAAAGTCTAAGGTTATCTTTGAAGTCTAAAGTTACAAAAATTCAATATTTGAAAATCAAAACTTGAACAATCATCTTGATTTATCCTAGATATTAGGTTATAATAGTTTTAATGATTTATTTGGGATAATGGAGCTAATGTATTTCATCCTAGCATTTCTTATGTCTTTTATGCCCATAGGAATATTGATGATGACTTACTAAGTATTTTTAGGTCAAGCCTTGCTTTACATTACACAAGATCAAGACATATGGCATCACCATATTATCTAGAACCTATATCTCTTTGTAAAATTTTTTAAGTCTTTGAGGTCCCGAGTTATGATAGTTCAATAGGTGATAACCATATGTTACATAGAGCCTTCAAATTTCATAAAAACTTTCTAAGAATTTAAATTATCCAATCCCTAAGAACACACCATGTGATGTTTTTCATTACATAAAACCCTAAAAGCTTTGAAAATAAAGTTAATGTTATAATCATCCCAACATTATGAGTTTCAAACATTTAATAGGTAGTGCATTTTTTTGAATTCAAAACCACAATCATTATCACAGTCTAATGGTTTTGAGTTCTAGTAGTCTAATGGTTCTAATTTTATGAGCTTTGAGTATTCAGCACTTGGCACATTTTCATTTACCTAGAATAATGGAATAATTAACACAATATAATATTTCCAATTTCTCATCGTATAATACTTATGATATTCTAAGCTTCAATAAAATGATAAGTGGCATGATTTTATTGGCCCAATCTTTCAAATAAGATACACTCAGTCAATGAACTAATGGTCTCGTGGTTCCAAGCCTTTTTACCCCCAAGGCCCTGAGAATGTGACACATGTTTACATTCCATTAATACAAAACTTTTAAACATGCATAGATAGTTCAAAGTCTCAATCTATCATGCTCTCATACCTCTATGTCCCCATAAACCCAGGGCTACTACATATGGCATAATTACGTTAACTTGTGGCCCTAGGATATATCAAGATTATATGCATATCTAAAGGACCAAGTCAATGATAATTGGATAAGTGTCACAACGTAAAATATATATGCTCAAAGTACACATACATGAGTTTGACATTAAGGCAAAGAAGTGGGTAAGAGACAATTAGACAAATGTCTAAAAGGTTATGACTAGACATGTAAAGTTAATGAATAATTATCATTTGGCAAACAAGTATACCCACTAAAGTTGATTGGCCCATTCAAATTGAAATGAGAATGAAATTACATTCATTAGCTATTTGGAAGTAACAGGAATTAGGAATTAATTACATATAATTTGGAAGATATACTCAAAATATAAATGAAGGGAAAGTCACTTCGCCATAATATTCAAGAAAAACATTATGATTTTGAGCTCCTCTATGACTACAATCCCTAATATTCTAGTTAACTTGTAGCAAATTTTCATAAAAGTAATAAAGTGAATATATAACTCAAAATCACTATAATGGCTTCCTCTTCAAATCCAGTATGTGTTTAATCCCCCTCTATGTACTATTGCATAGGACATGAGGAATATATGGATATAGTATTTGATAAGAGTGTACTCAAATTTAAATTCTTGTTCTACTCAGTAATTTGGAATGTAGTGGAATCGATGGTTCCATACTCTACACAAATCTAGTTATCCAAGGATCAAAATTAATACATTGACGCCCTTTTACCTCTCAAAATTGTAGGGCTTCATCAAGAAATAATAAATCCTGAGGTAATGCCCTATATCGATATGATTTGAGATTTATTTTTTATTGGAACTTGTGATGAATATTTCATACACATTAGGAGATGCAAAAAAGCACTTCTTACATCTTTGAAAGGGTGTTCAAAAGATATCTCAGTCTACCCTTGCCTAAAATGGCCTATAATCAGGTCTTGGCCAATTCATGGCTCAAGCACAACACAATAGATGTAAACCTCAAATAATGGCTACTGAAAGGCCAAAGAGTAAATATCAAGGGAGCCCTCTCATCCAATGGGATTATCAAATTTAGACCAGGGATTAGGATAGACATGGCCCTCCTAAATAAACTAAATGGCTTGCATAACATCACCTATGTGTAAGTAAAATGGGTTCCTTTATTGAAGATTTTTTTTTAATATTAGATAATAATATTTCCTTACAATAAATTATCTGTGTTAGGCTGAAGACCCATATGTATCAACCATAGAAAAGGCCTATAAACAAGAGATTTTATATGATGTATTATTTAATATATGTCATCTTTGGCATAGCCCGTAGGGTAAATGGAGATTTGTGGCATCTATAAATTGAATATGTTGAGAATAGAATCTATGAAGACTATTCATTCATTTTATTGATAGGTTCAGAGTTGAAATTAAGAGTATTTATGTAGAGGTTTACCCTTAGGTATACTAAGTGATTCATGATAACCATATGCCTAATATATCAAAAAAATTGAGGAAAACCATTGATAAATGGGGAGATTATTAGTATTATCCTGATGTTATAGTCATAAAAATTATGGGAATAAGGGCACCTCCTTTGTTTCTACCATGCCAAATTACCTGATAAAATTGTTGAATAGGAAATTGCTTACCAAATATATAATAACATTGACAAGGAGATAAGTCAAAAGCATTTGTACTATTAATTTAAAATTCCTTTGAGTATTGATAAAATCTAATATGTAGTGAGAGATCAATTGAATCAAGTGGGGAAGATCATGACCTTCTATAATTTGATTAGGCCCAATTCAGAGAATGGGACCCTAAGAAAAAATCAAGAATTATCTTCAACTTCTGAAGGGTGAATGTCATCTATGGTCATCAATAATACAATCATGATGTATTTTTACTAAATGCATAGGATTAATCCTCATAAGTATGAATAATAATGAAAGGCATACATATTTTTATGATGGTAGCTCAAGTTATCCAATACAATTCATGAATTATTAAAGAATAGGAACTTGAAATAGTAGCACAATCATAAAAGGCATGGATCTATCACTGGCCCCCAAACTAACCAAAATATTAAGTAGGCCCTATCCAAACCCCCTCTCCTATAACAAAATAGGAACATCCACAAGAGGATGGGTCAAGTAGCAAAAGGGAGGAGAAATACTAGATAAAAAAACAAATTCTCAATAATCTTCCTAGTCTCAGGCTAACTCCTTCTCATTCAACCTTCACTACTGCATTTATGGGTACATCCACTACATTGGAGAAAACTCCACCTCCATATGACATGTAGAGGATCACATTTTTATGATACATCTACCACCTCTTACAAATAATACATATGTTATCCTTCAAAATTTTCTTTAATATTCTTTTTCACCTATTCCATCCCCCCTCTATCTCCTCAACCATTTCCAAGTTCTTCTACTCCCCCTTCCATTTTTATTGTTACATCTTCTCATCGATCACCACCACCTACTTTATTAGTTCCTATTAATTTGGTTCCCTTAAACATTTCATTTAATGTGGACAAGGTGTTGAAACGGTTCAATATGCAGGATGCTAAACTGGTAAGCACACCTTTGGCTGGGCATTTTAAGTTAAGTAAAGAACAATGTCCTAATTCATATGATGAGGTAGAGTACATGAGTAAGGTTCCATATTCTTCCGTAGTAGGGAGTTTGATGTATGCAATGGTGTGTACTAGACCAGATATTGCCCAAGCAGTGGGAGTAGTAAGTAAGTATATGGCCAATCCAGGTAAGGAACATTGGAAGGCAGTTCAATGGATCCTTAGATATCTGAGAGGAACCAGCAATAGACACTTGTGCTATGGAGGTTCAGATACTTCTCTACATGGTTATGTGGATTCAGATATGGTAGGGGATTTGGATGGCAGGAGGAGCACCACAGGTTATGTTTTTACTGTAGGTGGAACGGCGGTTAGCTGGATATCTAAGTAGCAGAAGGTTGTTGCCTTGTCAACTACAGAAGCAGAATATATTGCAGCTACAGAAGCTAGCAAGGAGATGATATGGATGACACGGTTCATGGAAGAGCTTGAAAGGGAGCATGGGAGTTGCAGATTGTATAGTGACAGTCAGAGTGCAATCCATTTAGCTAAGAACTCAGCTTTTCACTCAAGAACCAAGCACATACAGCTAAGGTACCACTTCATATGGCAGGTATTGGAAGATGGTGAGTTGAAGCTGGAAAAAATCCATTCAGACAAGAATCTTGCTGATATGCTAACAAAGCCAGTTACGAAGGAGAAGTTAAATCTTCATTCAACTTCTATTGGTCTTCATGATTGAGTTGAAGATGGAGGAGCTAGAAGATGTTGCTGTACAGGTACTGGTGCAGCTGGTTTATCTCCTAGTGGGAGATTGTTAGGGTGTGGAGCTAAAAGCTTCACCAAGGAGCAGACTTAAACAGGTTCGGGTCTACATAGACGCCGATGTCGGTCAGGAGCGACCGACGTCAGTCAGTTGCAGTTACAGAGGTGCCGACGTCGGCAGTAGGGTCGACCGGCGATGGTCACAGGCGAACAGGCAGGAACCGACGTCGGTTACCTGTGTGTCCAGAAAGCGATTTTCGAGGACAGAAGCGAGTGTTTGCATGATGAGTTTGAGTTGTAGTCTCAAGCTCGCGTCTCTATTATTAGCAATATTATTTTTAGAGCCCTTGTTGAAGAGGCTTAACTGTTTGTTGTAAGAGTATGCTCAAGTTTCCTATTTCTATATGTAGGAAAGATCTTCTTAGCTTAGAGAGTAGAACTGTATGAGTAGAACATTGTGAATGTTTGAAGGACAGTACTGAGTTGCATCAATCCAAGTTGTTGGATTTGATTGTACTTGAGAGAGAGCTGTTGAGGAATAGAGATCTAGTGAGAGATCTTGTGTGAATCTGAGAGAGGTGTGGAAGAACGAAGTTTCTTCATTGTATTCCTATTGTAAAGAGTTTTAATACAAGTTTTCAGGGTGTTTTCTTGTATATCTTGTTCTGTGTTATTTATCATTTCAGTTACTTATCTATCTGATTTATTTTCGCGTTTATTGCTTTCACAAGTGTAATCCATTGTTGGTTGATCCCCAACAAGTGGTATCAGAGCCTTGGTTACAGGTTCAGAGCTTGATAAGTGGTATCAAAGCTCAGGTTCACTAACAGGTGGTTCAGATCTGTGTAGTGTGTTTGGATTACAGGTTGCTCACAGGGGTTTCTGCACGGATTTTTGTTTGAGTGGGAGAAGCAATGGCAAAAGAAAGTAAATTGAGAATGAAAAAGTTTAATGGCAAGAACTACCAACATTGGAGAATGCAGATAGAGGACTATCTGTATCAGAAGGATCTTTACTTACCGTTAGGTGGGATAGCAAAGAAGCCCAAGGACATGGAGGATGAAGAATGGGAAGTTCTTGACAGAAAGGCTCTGGGGTCTATAAGACTGAGTCTGGCCTCCACTGTGATATCTAATTTGTCACAGGCAAAAACAATGGTAGAGTTGATGACTACGTTAGCAAATATGTATGAAAAACCCTCAGCTTCAAATAAGGTATATCTTATGAAGCAGTTATTTAATTTGCATATGAATGAAGGTGGATCTGTTTCTACTCATCTGAATGATTTCAATGGTATTGTGAATCAATTAAGCTCAGTAAATATAGTGTTTGATGATGAAATAAAAGCTCTTTTGATATTATGTTCTTTGCCTGAAAGCTGGCATGGCTTAGTAATGGCAATTTCTAATATTGCATCTGCATCAAATATTTTGAAAGTAGAGGATGTTGTTAGTGTTATCTTGAATGAGGAAATACGCAGGAAAAGCACAGAAGAGGCATCCGGAAAAGCTTTAAGTTTTGAGAGCAGGGAAAGGCAAAAAGAGAAGAGCAAGAAAGGCAGAGCAAGATCCAAGTCTAAGGGGAAAGGCAGATCTAAATCCAGAAATGGCAGGAAGCCACAATGCTGGAATTGTGGAAAGATGGGGCACATAAGCAGAGATTGTTGGTCAAAGCCTAAGGAGGACAATCAACACGAAGGAAAGGAAGAAGCCAATATTGCAGGTATTGCACATGATGCTTTAATTTTCTCTCTGCATAATAATATAGAGTCTTGGGTATTAGATTCTGGTGCATCTTTTCATGCTACTCCTAACAGGGAATATTTCAGTGACTATATCCATGGAGATTTTGGAATAGTGTACTTAGGGGATGATGAGCCTTGTAAGATTACTGGCAAAGGTAAAGTGCAGCTGAAGATGCAGAATGGCAACACATGGGTGTTGAGAGATGTGATGCATGTTCCTAGTTTGAAGAGAAATTTGATCTCTGCAGGTAAGCTAGGTGATGAGCGTTGTATAGTAACTGTCATAGCAGATTCTTGGAAAGTGACCAAGGGTGCACTTGTTATGGCCAGAGGTAAGAGAGAAGGTACTCTCTATTTGTGTAATTGTGTTACTAACAAATCTCCTTCAGTTTTATCTACTTCAGATGTGGATGCTAAATTGTGGCACTCAAGGCTTGGCCACATGAGTGAGAAGGGGATGTCAATTCTTAAGTCTAAAGGTATGCTTTCAGATTTGAAAAGTATGGATCTAGAATTTTGTGAGCATTATGTATTTGGAAAATAGAAAAGGGTTAGTTTTCTCAAGACTGGGTCTACTAAGAAAAGGCAGAAGTTGCAGCTTGTTCACACAGACGTGTGGGGACCGGCTCAGGTAGCCTCTATTGGCGGATCACGGTACTATGTTACATTCATAAATGACACCACAAGAAAGGTATGGATCTACTGTATTAAAAAGAAATCTGATGTTTTTGAGACTTTTAAGATTTGGAAAGCTATGGTTGAGAATGAAACACGCAGAAGATTAAAGTGCTTGAGATCTGATAATGGTAGTGAGTTCTGTAGTCTTAAGTTTAACTGGTATTGTTACACTCACAGAATCTAAAGGCAAAGGATGGTTCCAAGGACACCTCAGTAGAATGGTATTGCTGAAAGGATGAACAGAACTATCATGGAGCGTGCAAGATGTATGAGATTACATGCAGGGTTGCCCTTAGAGTTTTGGGCAGAAGCAGTTGACACCACAGTGTACCTGATTAATAGAGGACCCTCTACAGCTTTGGATGGTGGAATTCCAGAAGAGGCATGGACAGGTAAAAAGGTAGATATCTCATATCTCAAAGTTTTTGGTTGTGAAGCCTTTGTGCACATAGATAAGGAAAATAGAAAGAAGCTTGATGCTAAGTCTATGAGGTGCACATTTATTGGCTATGGCTCAGATGATTTTGGTTTCAGATTTTGGAATCTAGGAACTAACAAGGTAATCAAGAGTCGTGATGTTGTTTTCAATGAAAGAGTGATGTACAGTGATCAGATAAGGAAGCTAGATCAATCTGGGCAGAGCAATAGTGAATTGGATGAAGTTATGGTCTAAAATGAGCTCGCGGGAAAAAGAAATAATCACTTACAGGAAAACACAAAGACCGACGTCGGCAGGTTAGGAACCAGCGTCGGCAGTACAGAAACCGATGTCGGTCATATAGAGACTGACGTCGGCAGACCAGGCACCGACGTCAGCCAGGAAGAACCGGCGTCGGCCAGTAACAGGTCTACAGGTGGCCGAGGTCGGTCACTGTCAAAAAATTTGGGTGGACAGATTGTTGAGGACGAGTCCAAGACACCCATCAGGAGGTCTGAAAGGGTAAGTAAGCCTCCAATTAGATATTCTCCTTCCTTATATTATTTATTGCTAACTGATGGTGGAGAACCAGAGAGTTTTGAAGAAGCATTACAGGTGGAGTCCAAGAGTAAGTGGGAGCATGGCATGGTTGAGGAGATGGAGTCCTTAAGAGAGAACCAAACATGGGATTTGGTTGAATTGCCAGCTGGTAAGAGAACACTGAAGAACAGATGGACCTACAGGTTGAAGGAAAGTGAGGATGGACAGATGAGATACAAGGCCAGATTAGTAGTGAAAGGATTTGCACAGAAACCAGGTATTGACTTTGGTGAGATTTTTTCTCCAGTTGTTAAAATGACTTCAATAAGGGTTGTATTGTCTTTGGTTGCTTTTGAGGATTTGCATCTCGAGCAGCTAGATGTTAAGACATTGTTTCTTCATGGAGATTTGGATGAAGAAATATATATGGAATAGCCAGAAGGTTTTGAGGTCAAGGGTAAGGAGAAGTTAGTGTGCAGGTTGAAGAAAAGTTTGTATGGCCTCAAGCAAGCTCCTAGGCAATGGTACTTAAAATTTGACAGGTTTATGACTGAGCATGGCTACAGTAGGTGTCAATCAGACCATTGTGTGTATTTCAAGAGATTTGATAATGGTAGATATATTATTCTATTGTTGTATGTAGATGACATGCTGGTTGCAGGATCTCACATGCAGGATATCTCTGAGCTTAATGTGAAGTTAGCTCAAACCTTTGCTATGAAGGATTTGGGAGCAGCTAAGAAAATCCTTGGCATGAGCATTAAGAGAGACAGGAAAAATCACAGGTTGATATTGTCTCAAGAAGATTATGTGGACAAGGTGTTGAAACGGTTCAATATGCAGGATGCTAAACCGGTAAGCACACCTTTGGCTGGACATTTTAAGTTAAGTAAAGAACAATGTCCTAATTCATATGATGAGGTAGAGTACATGAGTAAGGTTCCATATTCTTCCGCAGTAGGGAGTTTGATGTATGCAATGGTGTGTACTAGACCAGATATTGCCCAAGCAGTGGGAGTAGTAAGTAAGTATATGGTCAATCCAGGTAAGGAACATTGGAAGGCAGTTTAATGGATCCTTAGATATCTGAGAGGAACCAGCAGTAGACACTTGTGCTATGGAGGTTCAGATACTTCTCTACATGGTTATGTAGATTCAGATATGTCAGGGGATTTGGATGGCAGGAGGAGCACCACAGGTTATGTTTTTACTATAGGTGGAACGGCGGTTAGCTGGATATCTAAGTTGCAGAAGGTTGTTGCCTTGTCAACTACAGAAGCAGAATATATTGCAGCTACAGAAGCTAGCAAGGAGATGATATGGATGACACGGTTCATGGAAGAGCTTGGAAGGGAGCATGGGAGTTGCAGATTGTATAGTGACAGTCAGAGTGTAATCCATTTAGCTAAGAACTCAGCTTTTCACTCAAGAACCAAGCACATACAGCTAAGGTACCACTTCATACGGTAGGTATTGGAAGATGGTGAGTTGAAGCTGGAGAAAATCCATACAGACAAGAATCCTGCTGATATGCTAACAAAGCCGGTTATGAAGGAGAAGTTGAATCTTCATTCAACTTCTATTGGTCTTCATGATTGAGTTGAAGATGGAGGAGCTAGAAGATGTTGTTGTACAGGTACTGGTGCAGCTGGTTTATCTCCAAGTGGGAGATTGTTAGGGTGTGGAGCTAAAAGCTTCACCAAGGAGTAGACTTAAACAGGTTTGGGTTTACACAGATGCCGGCGTCGGTCAGGAGCGACCGACGTCGGTCAGTTGCAGTTACAGAGGCGCCGACGTCGGCAGTAGGGTCAGCCGGCGACGGTCACAGGTGAACAGGCAGGAACCGACGTCGGTTACCTGTGTGTCCAAAAAGCGATTTCTGAGGACAGAAGCGAGTGTTTGCATGATGAGTTTGAGTTGTAGTCTCAAGCTCGCGTCTCTATTATTAGAAATATTATTTTTAGAGCCCTTGTTGAAGAGGCTTAACTGTTTGTTGTAAGAGTATGCTCAAGTTTCCTATTTCTATATGTAGGAAAGATCTTCTTAGCTTAGAGAGTAGAACTGTATGAGTAGAACATTGTGAATGTTTGAAGGACAGTACTGAGTTGCATCAATCCAGGTTGTTGGATTTGATTGTACTTGAGAGAGAGCTGTTGAGGAATAGAGATCTAGTGAGAGATCTTGTGTGCATCTGAGAGAGGTGTGGAAGAACGAAGTTTCTTCATTGTATTCCTATTGTAAAGAGTTTTAATACAAGTTTTCAGGGTGTTTTCTTGTATATCTTGTTTTGTGCTATTTATCATTTGAGTTACTTATCTATCTGATTTATTTCCGCGTTTATTGCTTTCACAAGTGTAATCCATTGTTGGTTGATCCCCAATACCTTGTACAAGCAAGAGTTGAGGGTTAAAACCTTTTCCTTATATTTTAGTCAAATTTTTGTCTTTGTAAAGGTGATATAAGGTGTATTTTTCACAAGTACAAGAATATTTATATCTTTGTAAATGGAATCTATTTTTGAAGGTAAAGGTAAAACCTCAATAGCATTCCTTTTTTTCTTGGCTTGATTGTCCTTTTAGAGTCATGGCTAAAATTATTAGTCTCATATCTGAAAATGGAAAATTGTCACCTAAAAAATATAAATAATGGATTACAAACATGGATAACACACTCAAATTTAATTATTTGTGGGAAATCAATGATAAAGAGACCACACCACCAATTGAAGCAGTGAAATTGGTTTAATATTAGAAACGTGATAAGCATACACGCACCCTATTAAAATTATCTTGTACTGAACAAGTTATCATTCATATTTAGGTAATTAAAATTGGTGCATGGAAGGTGTGGAAAGCATATATATATATATATATATATATATATATATATATATATATATATATATATATATATATATATATATATATATATATATATCACAACCAACCTACATATAATAATATTGACCTTCTTATGCATCTTTTGAATAATAAATTGGCAGACAATGAAGACATCTCTGAATATCTATATCACATGAAAACACTTAAATAAGAATAATGTACTATAGGGGGTAAAATTGATGATGACATGTTGATTTTCATCACATTGAATGGGCTTAGTTATACATACAATTTTTTTTTAAATTATATAACTTAGTGATAAAATTAATAGAACCAAATTTTACACCATTTATGAGTTATTAAATCAACATGAGAGACAATTTACAAAGAATAAAAATACACATATAAAAGAAGATCACTATGTAAAGAATAAGTCCAAGCATAGAGATCATCACCATGTATAGTGACAGTTTTAAAATATTTCTCCACATCATTCTTGATAGTCTCCACAACATTCACATTAGCACTCTCCAAGCTCTTTCGAACGTAGACATAACCATAAGCATTCTTCTCACTCTTGTAGTTCTTCTAGTGATTCAACATCTTCTGGATCTCACATACATAAGAAAGATCCCACATATTTCAAATGTGGTGATATTGGACATCTTGCATATGTGTGTCCTTCTCAATGACCCTACTCTCCACAAAAAAAATCTAAATCAAATTATGTAGATTATTCTAGTCATAGATCTTCTATTTAATCCAATTTTTTTGGTTATTCTAACACATCCTATGATAAGGAAGCATCCTATATGGCTGAGGTATATGGTTACGATGGATCTGACAACTTGTTTTGAGTGATCAGTGATTCACTCATCTTATGCAAGATATTAGGCTCAAGACTGGGATTCATTATAATAGTAGTATTTTGGCTTCTATTTTTGTTTGTAATTATATTTTTGGATTTATATCATTATTATTCATGACATGGAGTAGATAGTGTTAGTTGATTATGATTCTCTTGATCCATGGTTTCTCACCTCTCTCTTGATAAGGGGAGAAGATATTGTATCTATTGGTCTTTGATTAGTCATCGATGATAGTATGAATTGACTGGGGTTGCTATAACCTTCAATGTTGAGAAAAGGTCATCAACATTTTTAAGACATTAGGGAGATGTGCCATACATAGTATACGTTTTTCACTTGTATGAGTTCCTGTGTACAACCTTATGTGGGTCGATGTAGTTGGACATACTTGATCATGTTCTACTATAGTATGGTATGATGATCACTGGGGATGAACATGATTTGATCATTTTCATTAGCCATTTTTTTCCAAACTCATAAGGGTGGTTTTATTTATGGAGTGGTATTAGTTTTTGGTCAGTGTCAAAGGTACAATGCATCACTTGCAATTATGACAAAGATTCTTTGATCACTTCAAAGTCATTTCTCTAGTTCTTTCATCTTCTATACCCTTTTGGATCAAAGGTGAGTTTATTGGGTTTATGATCCAAACAAAACTCATTTTAATGTTTTGGTTAAGTATTTGATTTATTATTATGTTTGTTTAAATAAGAGTTGGTTCACGGGATAGTTGAGAACTGTAACCATCCCGTGAATCTTTATAAGATTTCACATTATTGTAAATATTTAGTCAATATAATTATATTATGTGTTCTATAAAATGTTATGTACATGATGTAAATACTCCTACTCCATGGGAAAACACCCCCTCCATAATTTATCAAGTAGAGGAGAGACCATATTTTGGTATGACTATCATAGAGGTATCCCCTACAAAGGAGGAAACAAAGGAAGAAATGAAATAACATGTGTTATTATTGTTAGACTATGCCATGGATGAAGAAGAGAATGAAAAATTTATCATAGCATCATAACATAAGGTAATTGAGGAAGAAGCTTTGGGTGAATAGGATGAAGAGGCCAAGTTGGAGAATGGCCAATCTTTGGACTTGGGAATGCTGTAGGAAGAAGAAACACTAGTAGGTGCTTTAGACCATCCAATATTCATAGTGGAGAAAATCCAAAAGATAAGTGAGGTGATTTCTTATTTATATTCTTTTTCTTCAATTTTAGATACTTCAAAAATACAAATTTCTTTTGATTCATCCTTTCTTTTAGAATTTACCCAAATAAGGACTCTCAAGAAGGTAGTCCATTTTGAATACTTGGTAACTATTTCTATTTTTAATCCCAAAATGTCACCAACTCTAGAAAAACTTTTAGCTCAACCAAAACTACCTATGCCATAGTCTTCACCCATGTAATCAACCAAATTATCAATTGAGAAGACTCCTAGATTGACCAAATTTATAGATATGGTAAATCCACTAAGGAAGCCTTCACCATGGGAGAGGATTGTTTATCGACCACCCTAGTTCCCACTATAAATAAGTGCATCATTTACACCTCTATCAATAACACCTCCTCTAATGACTCCTCCACCCTATGTTTTAGAAGGCTTGAGTCCCTTAGATTAATAAGGGGAACTTATTGTTCTTTAATGGGTTAGAGAGATGTAGGGAAAACAAGATGAGAGGTAGAATTTAGTTGTTATTGAATTTCCCATAGTCTCTACTTGATTTAAAAAAAGAGTGGAACTATCCAAAGGGTGAGGTAGAGGAAGTATTTGAGTTTATATCTATAAAATAATAAATTGAATTTGAACAAAGAGAAAATCTATTTCCCTTGGCAAAGAAAGACATAAAAGATCTAAGGGATCCTAATGAATATTTTTATGATTTTATGGATTCAACTAGTGAAGATATGAAATAAATGTATAAAATTAAAGAGAAAGAACAACAGAGGATTCAATAGATACAAAATATACATCATCCTTAAGAGATAATTAATGATGTGCATAGTGAAGCTAATAAGGTGTATAATATTTTGTATAATATCTAGTTTTCTAGAGTAGGAAGCTAGTCAAATAGAACAAATGTGACCAAACTCTTGTTAGGATCTTAGAGTACAATTGATTACTTTTTTAGAAGCAACTAAACACAGAATTAAATCAGAAGTAATAAGTAACTAGAAATCAGAAATAGCAAATAAGAGGAGATACAAGAAACAACCAATCTATATTAAACTCTTCCAAAAGGAAATACAATGAAGAAATCTCTTTCTCCTCACACCTCTTGGATGTACAGTAATTCTCCCTCAAGAGTTCTCTCTCTCTATCTCAATCAATTACAATCAACTCAATTATTGAGTTGTTATTCTCTTAATTACAATACAGCCCTATGGGTCTCTTAAATAGAACCCAAAGCAAACAATAATTAGAAAAGTAGACTCAAGACTAAAATTAGTCTTTACATGCAAACTAACTGTTCTCCCAAAAATAGTTTTTTGGAAACGCACAGAAGTCAGTGTCGATCTAAAGATGACCGATGTCAGCTGACTTCTAACCGATGCCAGTCGACTCCTAACCAATGTCGGTTGGTTCTAACCGATGTCGATCGACCCCTAACCAATGTCGGTTACTATGTTAGCTCATTAATGAAGCTTTTAGCTCCACAACTCAACAATCTCCCACTTGGATATAAACAACTGCACCTATACCTGTATAACAACATCCTCTAATCATCTTTGGCTTGTTTCTCCCTCTTCAAGTTCAATCTTGAAGACCAACAAAAGTTGAATGAAGATTCAACTTCTCTTTTGTTATTAGTTTTGATAACATATCAGTAGGGTTCTTATCCATATGGATCTTTTCCAACTTCAACTGTCCCTCCTCCAATACCTATCTAGTGAAGTGGTACCTAAGCTGTATATGTTTGGTTCTTGAATGAAAGGCTGAATTCTTTGCCAAATGAATTGCACTTTGACTATCACTATACAATCTGTAACTCTCTTGCTCCTTTCCCAACTCTTCCATGAACTGAGTCATCCAAATCATTTCCTTGCTAGCCTCTATGACTACAATGTATTCTGCCTCTGTAGTAGACAAGGCAACAACCTTCTGCAACTTTGAAATCCAGTTAACCGCCGTTCCACCAACAGTGAACACATATCTTGTGGTGCTTCTCCTACCATCCAAGTCACCTTCCATATATGAATCTACATACCCATGTAGAGAAGTGTTTAACCCTCCATAGAATAAATGCCTATTGCTGGTCCCTCTCAGATATCTAAGAATCCACTGAACTACTTTTTAGTGTTCCTTTCCTAGATTGGCCATAAACTTGCTGATAACTCCCACTACTTGGGCAATATCAGGTCTAGTACATACCAACCTGGCCTTATGTCTCATTTGTCCATTCTCTCCTTCTTTTAACCTGTATACCCATTTGTTTTTCAGTGCTTTCTTTTCAGCTGGCAACTCAACCAAATCCCACGTATGGTTCTCTTCCAAGGAATCAATTTCCTCATTAATGTCATGCTCCCACTATTTCCTAGATTCTACCTATATTGCCTCTTCAAAACTTTTTGGTTCTCCACCATCAGTGAGCAACACGTAGTATAAAGAAGGGGAATAATGAATTGGAGGTTTACGTACCCTTTCAAACCTCTTTATGGGCGTTTGAGACTCATTTACAGCTTGCTGTCCGCCTAATTTTTCTTTTGACAGTGACCGATCCTGGTCATCTCTGATCGATGTCAGTCTACACCCGACCGATGTCGATTCCACCTGATCGACATCAATTTCCACCTGATCAACGTCAATTTCCACCTGACTGACATCGATTGCCACCTAACTGACATCAGTCTCTATGTTTTCTTATGAGTGATGATTTTTACCCATGAGCTCATTTTGGATCATAACCTCTTCCAAATCAAGATTGTCCTACTCAGAATTATTCAGCCTCTTGAATTGATCACTGTACATCACCTTCTCATTGCAAACTACATCACGGCTTCTAATAATTTTGTTAGTTTCTAAATTTCACAACTGGAATCTGAAATCTCCAAAACCATAACCAATGAAAGTACACCGCATAGATTTAGCATCTAGCTTCTTTCTATTTTCTTTATGAATGTGCACAAAAGCTTCAGAACTAAAAACTCTAAAAAATGAAAGATCTACCTTTTTACCTGTCCAAGCCTCTTCTAGAATTCCACCATCTAGTGCAATAGAAGGTCCTCTGTTAATAAGGTAAACTATAGTATCTACAACTTCTACCCAAAACTATAAGGGCAAACCAGCATGCAACCTCATACTCCATGCACGCTCCATTATTTTTCTATTCATCTTTTTAGCAACTCTATTTTTCTCAGGTGTCCTTAGAACCATCCTTTCCTTGTGTATTCTACTCATATAATAGTAACTGTTGAATTTATTGCTGCAATACTCACCACCATTGTCAGATCTAAGGCACTTCAATCTCAAACCTGTTTCATTCTCAACCAAAGCTTTCCATTTTTTAAAAGTTTCAAAAACATTAGATTTCCTCTTTATGCAATAAACCCATACCTTTTTTGTAGCATCATCAATGAAAGAAACATAATACTGTGATCCTCCAATAGAAGCTACCTGAGTTGGTCCCCACACGTCTGTGTGAATAAGCTCCAACTTGTGCTTCTTCTTTGTTGACCTAGTTTTGAGAAACCTCACTTTCTTTTATTTCCCAAAAATACAATGCTCACAGAAATCTAGATCTATGCTTTCAAATCTGAAAGCTCACCTTTTGACTTAAGAACATTCATTCCCTTTTCACTCATGTGACCAAGCCTACAATGCCACAACTTTGCATCTACATCTGAAGTAGATAAAACATAAGGATAATAATCAGTAATACAAGTAGATAGATAAAGTGTACCTACTCTCTTACCTTTTACTAATACAAGTGCACCCTTGGAAACTTTCCAAGATTCAGCTGTGAGAGTTACTGTGCAACCCTCATCACCCAACTTTCCTACAAAAATTAGATTCCTCTTTAGGATGGGTACATGCATGACATCCTTCAACACCCATGTGTTGCCATTTTGCAATTTTAGCTACACTTTTCCTTTGCCAACAATTTTATAAGTCTCATCATCCCCTAAATAAACTTTTCCAAAATCTCCATGGACATAATCATTGAAAAATTCTCTATTTGGGGTTGCATGGAAAGAGGCATCAGAATCTAAAACTCATGATTCTACTTTATTATCCAAAAAAAATAAGAGCATCCTGTGCAACAATACCTACAACTTTTGCTTCTTTATTACCTTCATACTGATTTTCTTTGTTGTCCTTCAACCAACAATCTTTCTTTGCATGCCTTTTCTTTCCACAATTCCAGCAGGTTATTCTTCCATGTCTGGATTTGGATCTACTTCCCATCTTTTACCTTGATTTCCCTTGCTTGCCCTTCTCTCTTTGCCTTCCCCTGATTTCAACACTTAAAGCATTATCTGATGTTTCCCCTGTGTTTTTCTTACAAATTTCTTCATTCAAGATTACACTAACAACATCATCAACTTTCAAGATATTTGAAGCAAATGCAGTATTACTAATTGCCATTACCAAACTATGCCAGCTTTCAGGTAAAGAGCATAAGATTAAGAGAGCCTTAATTTCATCATCAAAAACTATTTTGACTGAATTTAACTGATTTACAATTTCATAGAAATTATTAAGATGACTAGATACAGATCCACCTTCCAGCATTTGCAAATTAAATAATTGCTTCATAAGATATACCTTATTCAAAGCTGAGGGTTTTTCATATAAATTTGCCAAAGTATCCATTAAGTCTACCATTGTCTTTGCCTGTGATAAGTTGGAAAACACAGAAGCTGCCAGGCTCAACCTTATAGATCCAAGAGCCTTTCTATCAAGAACATTCCATTCTTCATCTTTCATATCTGTGGGCTTACTTGAAACCCCACCTAACGGTAAATATAGATCTTTCTGATACAGATAATCTTCAATCTACATCCTCCATAATTGATAATTCTTGCCATTGAATTTCTCCATTCTTAGTTTACTTTCTTATAGCATTTCTTTGCTCTCACTCAATCAGAAACCCCTGTGAGTGAATTCTGTAATCAACAAACACTAACACACTATGATACCACTTGTTAGTGTTTACAGATCTGATATCACTTGTTAGGATCTTAGAGTACAATTGATTATTTTTTTATAAGCAACTAAACATGGAATTAAACTAGAAGTAATAGTAATAAGAAATCAGAAATAACAAATAAGAGGAGATACAAGAAACAACCAATCTATATTAAACTCTTCTAAAAGGAAATACAATGAAGAAATCTCTTTCTCCTCACACCTCTTGGATGTACAGTAATTCTCCCTCAAGAGTTCTCTCTCTCTCTCTCTCAATCAATTACAACCAACTCAATTATTGAGTTGTTATTCCCTTAATTACAATACAGCCCCATGGGTCTCTTAAATAGAACCCAAAGCAAACAATAATTAGAAAAATAGACTCAAGACTAAAATTAGTCTTTACATGCAAACTAACTGTTCTCCCAAAAATAGATTTATGGAAACGCACAAAAGTCGGTGTCGGTCTGAAGATGACCGATGTCAGCCGACTTCTAATCGATGCCGGTCGACCCCTAACCGATGTCAGTTGGTTCTGACCGATGCCAGTCGACCCCTAACTGATGTCGGTTGGTTCTGATTGATGTCGGTTACTGTGTTAGCTCATTAGTGAAGCTTTTAGCTCCACAACTCAACAACTCTAACACCAAATGAAAGAGATAGAGAAAAGGTTTAATTTATTGGTTCAATATTATAGAACATATGCCTTTAAGAAATTAAACTTAATATCCAGCATGCATGCATAATGGTGAATCAACTATGTAATTTAAAAATGGGATGTTTCCCTCAATTGGCATAACTAGATGAAGACTCTTTTGAGACATTTCTCAAATCATGAAAGTGAGGCCTTAGAAATTTTAAATGACATGGAGGTCACTAATGTGATTACTCCTAAATGTGAACTAGTCAATAGGCTAAATTTTAAGAACCTCTTCCATGAAACTATAAATAACTTCAAGGAGGAAGTTAAAGGCACAATATATGGAACCAAGAAGGATAGGGTAATGATAGTTGAGGTTTTGGGAGCAAAATTGAAGAACTCAAAAGCTAAATAGACAAGGTTAATGGTTGAGGCCATCAAACTCTTCAAACCCTCCTTGCTCAATTTTAACATCATTAATAAGGAGTTCAAATTAGCACACACATTATTTAAATAACTCAAGACATAAAATATAGCTTTAGGGCCTTGGTGCTTTAGGGCCTACACCAAGCATGTAACCAGATATTAGTACTACACTTTCATATCAATATTCTTAGTTTTTAGGATTTATAATCATGTGGACTACAACTGGATCAGTTTTGATCCTATAAGGATCAATGGTGACTACTTTAGTTCCTCTAGCTATCATTCCATCAACTTCTTTAGATAGTGGTTCCACATCAACACCCATATATATATAATTATGTACTTGTATGTTTATGTGAAGTCATATCTTTGGTTCCAAATGTTTGTTACATGTATATATTATATTTTTAGATATGAAATTATATTTTGGGATGACTACTATATATACATCCTTTGCATGAGATTTAGATGCAAATCCTATTTTTAAACTATATTATTAGACTTCACTTGAGATATGAGGCCTTCCCCACCCCAAGCCTATTTATACTTGTGATCTCCCGGTCCCAAGAGGAGGAGAATTTTGGTTGTTAAATATTTAATAGGAAATTATGCAGAAGTTCTAGAATTTTAGTATTGATGTATAAGTAAGAAGTTCTGTCATTCAGGTTTATTAGTCTTTGGTTGTGTATGAGATATCTCTTTTATATACAACATTTCATATTAGTTTATAGTTGATTTGAATACCTTTTTTTATATAAACCATAATCCCCTTTGTAAATGTGTCGTTTCAATCTAACAAACATGAAAACCTTTAATTCATGTGTTTAATTATGTTGTCATTTGGTTCCCTTTGACTCCTAACCATGTTTGATTGTTAGTTTGCTACAGTAAATTTTAACAACCATTGGTATGTGATCTCTTTTCCAACCTATATTTCAAGTTCTTGTCTTAAAAGGTTTCATCTAATGTGGTCTACAATACTTTTTTATTGCCCTACCCTTCCCTCATTTTTGAGTTTTTTTTTTAAGTTCTACCCACCTTAAGTTAGAATTATCATCATTCCATCAATCTCAAGTAGATTTTGATTAATCCATAATCGATCCATCTATGGTAAATAATCTTCCTCGCTTACCACTATTTCACCCATAGATTGTTTATATTAATACCTTGTAATTCAGTCCTTGGAGTGAATGCTTTTTATCGATCCTAAATGTTATAGGCTACTTCATAAATGTTTTAATTATGTACATAAAACCCACATCAATAGAGTGACTTAAATTGGTGATAAAATGAGTGCTTGAACCTTTGCCTCTATTTTATTTGAAATTAATCCCTTGAATTGCATTAGAAGTACCCAAAATATCAACAAGGTCAACCTCAAACACTAAATCACCATTCCCACCTTTGGAAATTAATAAAAAAGTTAGGTTTGATAAAGGAGCTAGTGGATAACCTTGTAATCAATCATTATCTCTATGTAGATAAATCCATCTTCCATTACTCCCAATGGCCCATCCACATACTTAAATCAAAACCAATGGCCAATCCACATACTTAAATCAAAGATCAAATTTAAGTTACAACCTTGCTAATTAGTTCTACTATCAATGTTACTACATCTATCCATGATCTAACCAGAAACCACAAGAAATATATGCCTTCATTTTCTCCCTCATGAGGAAGGAATATTTATGAACACATTAGGCCTTCAAAAACACCTTACGATTCTTGAATTTAACCCATGAAAATATGGCATGCAGATTTCTTCACTTCATATTACAAGATGTGGCCTATGATTAGTTTATCAATGTCTAATAAGGTTCCATTACCTCTTGGGAAGAGTGTTAAGACAATTTTTGGGCACAATTTGTCTAAGTCACCAATGCAAGAGTTCTTTATCAACACTTTTTAAGCATGATAAGAGAGCCAAATGAGACAATCCAATCCTTCAATTCTATATTCTAATAATGTATAGCAGACTTGAGATTGATTATACACCCAATGAGGCATTATCCCTAGATATGTAAAATAATGCTTTAGACACTATGATTGTTATCTTAATACATAGAGCTATTGGTATTGATACATTGCCCTTGGCTTATGATGAAGATATAAATGTAGGAAAATAATTGAACCCTTAGATGCAGTCTTTGTACCCACTTGCTATTGGTCCTATTTTTATAAATTTCATTCCAATTCCAAATACAAATCAAAATACAATGGCCCAAAACCATAACCTAGTTTACCCAATCAACATCTTGGCTTCTTCAATAATTCTATGCCTAACCATCAAAACTTGAATCAATCATCCTCTTCTTTTTTTGTTTGCAGTCATTTAATTTCTTACTTGAATTTTAATCTTGGTTTCACCCTTGAGATTATATTTTGGATTGATTGAGCTTCACTTTCTTATTCTTGTGTGTTCCCTCACTTTTTTTACATCACTTACTTGATTTTGTAAAAATTTTAAAAATGCAAAAAAGAAGAAAAAATAAATACAAAAAAAACTACTTTATTGATGGATACATATAATGCTTATCTACCCAGTCTATAGGTTTTCACATTCATTATTTAACATGTGCTTCTCATGGTATTCTTTGAGTAGGTGATTTATAAGGTATATATAACTATGGACTCTCATATGCTACATGGTTATTTTTTTTACCACACCCTATGAGGCATGTTAATATTGGTGTTATGTCCTACCTTATGGGAATATCTATATAATATATTTTATGGTGATATATTTCATGTACTTTCCACTTATAATTATAGAGGCATTTACATTATTTATATCATATATTTCTAGTACCTAATTCTTGTGTGTTTACACATAGATATATATGTTATGTGGTCATATAGTTGTTATGATGCTTAAATTAAATGTTCTTTACCATAATCTATTTTATTGATTTCACGTGTATGCTTGTGCATGCTCGTGTTGATGTTTTTATGTCATTGCACATAGAATATCATATAATTTTCATGTGATGTTTTCATTTATTTTAGTCATATAACCCTCATGATACTTATTATATGTAGATACATACTTATGTATGATTTATGTAATATACTATATGATATTATATTACTATTTTAATGGTATATATCATGTGTATTATTTTTTACCATGAAACATGATATTTATTGCATTATTATGTTTGGTGCCTACATTTCCATGGTCTTTATTATGCATCTATTGGGGCACACTATTGTGTATGTTTCTCACTAATTTATTTTACCCTACTTGGGGAATATTTTCTACATTAGGGGCATACCATTTATCCCTATCTTGATCTACTACTTTTGGGCATTATACCCTTTCATATCCCCTCAAGTTTATAAATATTATACATACAAAATATTCATTAGGGCATATTATTACACCCTATATATTTTCATCATCATATGAGGATGTGTATATTATTATTTATCTTTACATGATGATGGTTTATGATGAATATATATACTTTATAGAAAATTTCCAAGGATTGTACATCATGATATTTTATGATGGTTACATACATGTGATTTATATTATTTTTCAAGGATCTTAAGAGCTTCTAAATTCATATACATTTTATATAACACAAGATGCATTTAATAATTTATTTTGAGATGCATAATTTCAACATAGGTTTTTCAATCCCTCACCCTAAAAGGGTGGCTTGTATTTAGATATTTAAATATTTTCAAGATTGATAATTTTTTTTGAAGATTAAATAAAGATTATTCAAGATTGAGAATAAGGGTTAAGAAACTTCAATAAAATTAAGAGCACCAAATATGGTCCATTGTATACTTCCTTGATCAAGAAGTGGATTGGGTTGTTATAACTCCTTAAGAAGTGCAAACAATGTATATAGTTTGTATAAAAAGGTTTAATAATAATAATTAGAATAAAATTTTAGTTTAAAATTGTGGTAGTATGGTTTGAGTATCACCACAAGTAGCCATTCTATGCTCAATTTTTTTTTTTTTTTTTTAAATTATTATATTTCAATTTGATATGACATTGAAAACTTGTTACAATTGGCCATTGTTTATAGGTATGCCATATTTTTTTAAGAAATAATAGACCATGTGAATGTATCCTATCTCGATCAAAAAATTTATTCATCCTTGCTTTCCTAGGTAAGTCAAGGTACATGCTTAATTTATTTTTTATAATTTGAAGTATGCCTATATTCACTCACATACAAAAATAAAAGTAGGGGCATTATGCAGACAACTAATTCTTATATAAACCCTTTTGATATAATTTATTTTACCTTTTTTCCACACTTGGTCCACCTGTGCATATTTAATTATTTTTATGGCGTTTCCTACCCCAAACTACACTCTTTATTATTTTTGAACCTTCTAAATGTCTTCAATATTCATCCTTTTCAAATTTTGAGTGTTATTTATCATTATTTTTGAGTTTTTTACCCTCATTTTGGACATATTGATCTCTAACTATAGATTTAGTCATTAAAAGTGTATTACAAAACATTCCCTATGTCGATTTGAAGGACTAAGAATATAGAATTTGTATTTTTATGGATCCTTTCACTTTGGCTTGATTTAATTGACATTTTATTTCACATAATACACTTTTAAATGGTCAGTATTAGAGTGTGCCATGTATTAGAGATTAATATATACCAAGTCATCTACAAAGTATCATTTAAGTGTTGAGTGAATGCTTAATATTATCCTACCTTCAAGTTAGGCCTTCATTTTCAAATTTATTGTGACACTTATGACAAAGAATTACAACTTGATATTTTAGTCTTATTCAAGACATTATGACATCATCCACCTATACCAAAATATGTTTTATGAAAATGTTCATGTAATTGCATCACACATTTAGTGGAGAGGAGTAAAAGGCACGACACATAGAACTATATTAGGTCTAATTATTTCATGTGAGGTATGTAACTATAAAACCCTTGTGGTTTCATGATCCATAACAATTATGCTTTTATTATTTTGAGTATTTATGGTGATCTAGTTCAAGAAGACAAAGAATAGATCAAATTATACATTTTCCCTATGGATTTCTAAAAGTGAAGACACAAAAATATAAGGTGTTAAATAGGCACTTACACAATAAAATTTAGATTCTATAACTAATAAAACTACAAATTTAAATTAAAAACACATTCAATGACAATAGGCAAGACATATTTTATGACTATATCTACTCATGAAATAGTTTCCGATAGTCTGACATGCGTCAAATCTATTCTTTGATAATCAAGGTTCCATATTTTACATAAAAATTCATCATCACTTCCAAACAATTATTGCATTTTCAAAATACCATGAATATTCCCAAGGGTGTTTATTTCATCACTTAAATCACTATTTTTCTTAGTTCATTACTTGTTACATTGCTTTATTTATTCTTATTTACTTTTGTTACCCATGAGCATGATATGAATTATTTTCCTACATTATATTTATCGTTTATCTCCTTATATAATAGTTTATAATTTAGTATTGGAGTTATCTACCATGGTGTATTAAAAAGATAAAACACACATCAAGAAGTATTGCTTCATATCGATATAGCCATCATATGGTTATAACATGACAAAAGATATTATAGGATACACTATAGGTCCTATGATAAGAATCTTAATGCCTAGTTTACTTCGTGTTAGTATCTTTGGACTAATATTGACTGCAATATTTTCTCATAGATTTTTGTACATGATGGTATTATCAACTATGTGTATCATTGTGATAAACTCTCCTCTTTCTATTACCTTCTCTCTAATCTATGCAAACAATTATCTTCTATCTTTTTTGTAAATTTATGGATCAAATACTCTTAATGTATTATTTGATTATGATGGAATAGGGGATGTGTCTTTTACAAGTGAGTGATGCATTTCTACTTCCTAACTAGAATTTTCATCATATAGATCATTTCATGAGCTTCTCCTATTTGTTTTAAATACCCCAAAGAAAAAGATGCCTACGAAGACTATCATTACACTAAATTGATTCTTTGTCGATCTCCTCTTCTCTAATTATGCAAACATTTTCCCATTATGGAATGGACTCTTCTTCATGATTTTATAGTCTCTTTGATTGACCTCATAAAATTTTACTCTCAACCTTGTTTAGATGTTCTACTTTAATAATATTTTCCTTTCTCCATCTCTTCTACTACCTCAACTCTCATTAAAGCCCAATTATCTTATTTTCATTTTCTGATTTCTTTTTAATGGGTTACATCATTTAATCCTTGTCAACACATATTAAAATTTTAGTCTATATAATTTAAGCCATTAATCACAATAAAAAATACCCAGAACTAGTATATTCATAAGGAACATACTCCTAACAAAATGATAAACATGAATGAAACAGATTTGTGATTTACTATGATACAAGGTTAAACCATGACAATAGAAAGATATCATTCTTTTTCTAAATATAATACAGAAAAATTAAGTTTAACTCTTCATCTTATTAATAATTTATTGCATTTTTATTTTCTTATTAAGAAATATTAAACTTTTTTTTTTATCTTTTCTATTATCAAATTTTAAAATAAAATTACATATATTATAGAGATTATTTCACATACAAATATTAGAAATTAATTTGAAGCACATGTCGCACTATCCCACTAACAATCCACAAAATATAATTGAAATAAGATAAGACTAATAAAATATAAGGATAAGCCACTTCAAAGGTCAAACCACCAAAATATCTACAATAACAACAAAATTTGTAATATGATGATTCACCACTAATAACTACCTATTATATATATCTTAATTCTTCTATGGGATATTTAGAAGTCAACTACTCATACCAATATGCATATCGATAAATTATCATTATCTTATCAATTTTGAAATTTGATGGTGTCTATAACAATGAAAGATGATGTACTATTGGATGAGCTTGTACCTTCCTTGTGAGAATTTATGGGAACAAATGTGTAGTTCTCTATTTCCTTGACAAGTACATGGAATTAAAAACTAAATATCAAGGTAATCAAGCTCACCATATTGAGTTTTTTTTGGGTGTACTCTACAACCTTTATATAAATTTATATTTTCAAAGTTGATGGAAAGCATGAGATTTAGAAGTGACTTTTGCTCATGGCTATGATTATCTTTTTATAGCCTTTTTGTTTACAATAATCATTTTTATTGGACATTTATGGATTTTCCTTGGTCATTTCTAGATTTTCTCTCTTTGCGTTTTTTTACAAGTGACTTAATCATTGCTTATATATATATATATATATATATATATATATATATATATATATATATATATATATATATATATATTCAAATTCATAATTTATTGTGCGAGTTATTTTGTTGTTGCTGTTGTTGTTGTTGTTGTTGTTGTTGTTGTGTAACAAATATTAAGTACTCTACAAATTAGCTCCCATCATTGAGCATATCAATTTATATTAGACCAGATTAAATATAAAAATAGGTTTTAGGGGGATAATTATCTCTCAAATACCTTTCTATGAACAAAATTAACTTTCCAAAATATCAAAATATATTAGGTACCTTCATTTCCATCTTATTTATTTATAAAAATGATAGTATAATCTCACTCATATATTTATGAATGGTATATATCATATTTATTTCTTATTTTTTCATCCTAAAAAAATTATAATTATTACATTAACTATAATATAATTAAAAAGATAACATTTAATTTAAAAACATATTATTAAAAATATAATTAAAAAATGATAATTATTTTTAATAATACACTTGCAAAGCCCAGTCACTAATCTGATTCCAAATACATGTTAAGAGGGCTCACTTACTAATTTGATCAAAAATCATGATGTAATGACAAGCCCTAAAATGTCAAACATAATTTCTACATAAATAAACGTATAACAATTCTACAAATCATTAATAATTTTAAATAAATAATAATTATTAAAAGAAACAATGAAGCACTATTCTCAAGTAATAAGTGGCATACCAAGCGGTCAAAAAAATCCTATTACTTAGGAGATAAGTATGAAACGTGGCAGAAAGCAATACCATGCCAATGTCATTTTGACATCTATTCATTGCGTTCCGTACGCCATTTGACCATTCCTTGATTGTGACATTTGCGGAGCATATTATTCCAACGTTTTCTCAATAAATTTCTTCACCCACGTTGCAGTTTGCCAAGAATTTCAGGATATTCTTCCTCAATCGTACTCACTGATTTTGGTCTGCAAAACGCGTTTAAATTTGTATTCATAGATTAAATCCATATGATAGATTAAATCCAATACTTGCATGCATTGATTCCATCAATGATCAAAATATGATTAGAATATAATGGGCCCCAAGGATGAGGGGAAGGGGAAGGGGAAGGGGAAGGATACGGTCCAAAAATATAAGTGACACATTTTAAACACTGGGTGCTTAGGAACTAATTAATACTGAGATAAGTTGCACATTAAAATATTGCCAGAATGAGGGTCAAAGTTTGCATAGTTTGGAATTAGAAGAAAATATGAGAACATTGATCCAAAGAGAGTAAATAATACTGTGCTCCAATAAAATAGATTTGATCGATTGATAAAGCAATTTTAGCTCAAGAGGGCTGATTTTGATAACTGATAATTAATTGTGCCCTAGTAGGGCTGATTTAGATTTATGACTGGTTCAAATGTTGTGCCCCGAAAGGATAAATTGGCAAGCATAACTCAAGGATATAACCTAATTTATACATTAAAGATAAGTGGGTGCAAACATAGATGTGATGGTTTAATGACTAAAAATTCCCCAAATAACCAGGGATATGAGGATGCACAAAGGGATGAAAGAGATGAATAAAAGACTAGAGGTGGTCGAGATGACCTAAGATACATCATGCATCCAAGTACTACTTACATAGTCCAAATGGTCCTCAAGCCAATGCAGTTCACCTAAAAATGAGAGAATGGAATGAGAAATGAAGAAACACTGAACAATATTTAATTTGACCCATAATATATGCCAAGAGACGCATGTCTTGCATTGAGTCTGGTGTGGGATAAACCATTCTTACCTAGTTTCATTGGTGCTTTTGAAATATGATCATCGGAGTTGCATCAATCTTGAGACTTGGATCCAAATCACATAGTGCTTGCTATAACAAAATGAAATTACACATCATAAGTATGAGGAACTTATAATGACATTGGATTTCAATTACACTGAGCCGATTCAAATGTGAATATTTATAACTAAGGATAATGATAAGAACTATCAAGACCAAAGTTACAACTATTTTCATTTAAATTAAAACAAACAAAAATAAAGAAAAAGAAGAAAACATAAATGAATCTAACTTAAAATCAAGATATGAATAATCGCGACTTAAGTAGGAATAAGAATGTATGAAAAAAAAATCAAGAACAATTTAATAAATAACATGTGAACACGATATGAATAATCAAGCTCTATGCATACTATCAAGATGTTCCTTGAAAAAAAAAAAAAAAAAACAAGACCAAATAAAAAAATAAGAATAATAAAGGAAGACAAAAATGAAGAGACAAGAAAGCACAAGAAAATACAAATAAAAATCAAATAAAAACACACAAACAAGAGTCATTCACAATGTTAGTATGGTTTAAAACTAATTATTTAGGGACATGTATTAGAAGCGTTAGTTTCTGCAACAACATAACAAGAATAAGGACACAAAGTTGCCTCCAAATGATAAGGAAATAACATAGAAAAATATGGTAAAAATAGAAGAAAAAGAAGGGGGTGGCTAAGATGACTCTAGATGTACAAGACAAGTGGAGACTACCTACAAAGTTCCATGTGTACAAGATCCAACATAAATTTGAGGCCAAATGTAGTTCCTCCAAGAAATAGGGTAGAAGAAAAGTGATGATAAGAAAACATGATTAATGTTGTAGAAGAAAATGGGAAGATGGGATCATAAAATGGTGAGAGTGTATAAATTAGAATGGTCTTGCAAAATGGTAAGTGCGTGGGATGATTACTTACAAAATACTAAGAGCTTGGAGAGAGATAAAAATAATATAAGACAATGTTTTTGGTTGTTTTGTCTATCTTTTTCTAATGTTTTTGTGTTTTAAGGAATAAGCAATATAAATGAAATATTTACAAAATGTCCAGGGAACTACCTAGCTAAGGAGATGCATGTCTATAAGTAAGAGTTCAAACAATAGTTAAACCAGTTGCAATAGGATCATGGATATAAACAATGGATTAGGGAAATTACTAATAAAGGATATGTACATCCAAAAGTAGAAGTTTTAATAACAATAAACTCAATTGCAATGGCCGATGATCACAAATTAGTAAGAGCAAGGTCCTACTAAGGAAACAATGCATACCAAACAGTAAAAAAATGCAACATGAGATAACTTTGAAGAACCATCTAGTAGGCATAGATCATGAGCTAAAGATGTATCCTTATTCACTTGTCTATAAAAGAAGCTGTAAAATATTGTCCATGATGAACTACTTTGTAGAACTGGTGGTGAATGTGTTCATAATGTCTATGAGTCATAATCAAGATCATAATTGGTCAAGGGATAAAATATCACCAAGTTATATTAACCCGTGATATATAAAGAATGTGATTCTAAATAGAGTGTTTGATAATGAATAGGGTCCAAAGGAGGAATGTACATGATGAATATGGTCCAGAATAGGATGGTCCAAGGTGAGATAAAATGAGTTCAAATTGTTAATAGTATAAATATTTCATTGTTTAAATTTGTGAAAAGAATATGGTTCTCAAAAGAATGGTCCAGTGTAATTTTAAAACATAATGAATGTAGTCCATCATGGGATGGTCCAAGATATAATAATATTATAAGAAGAATGACAAAAAGTAAACAATGTTCAATCCTCTCAAACCACTAAGAAACTTGTTGTAAATGATACTAAGGGGGAAACTATGTCTCAATAACCCTTTATAGTAGCCCAACCTTCCTATGAGGCACCACTAGTCACGTCTAGTACATCTTTGTCTCCTAATGTGACTGTCTTTGTGCAAGAGATAAAATATCTTCAATCTAAAGTGCTACACCTTGAGCAAGGTGCCTCTAGACCTACACAGACCTTGGATTCTTTTTCTCTACTTCATACACCATTGGCACATCATATTGCTTCTACACCCTTACCACCAAGTTTTGTTCAACCCAAGATCACTCTATACGATGGCAATGGGTGATCCAGAGACATTTTTGATAGTTTTTTATGTAACATGCTTGGACTATGTGCTAAATGACTGGTTACTAACCAATATATTTCCATAGAGTTTAAAGGATTATGCTTTACAATGGTTCTATAGTCTACCAAATCAGTCAGTCAATGCATTCGATGCTTTAGCTAACATATTCCTCGCTCATTTCAGCATTAACATAGGTGACAAGGTTTCTTATGCCCAAGTTGCACAAAAAAAACAAAGGTCAAATGAGCATCTCATAAATTATATTCTTCGATATAAGACTATCTTGTCTAAAATGAATAGATCCATGGCCATTCAACAATTATAGGACCTATTCAAATAGATTATTCTACCAGCTTTGTATGAGTCTATAATGTTCAAATGATTCTCTTATTTCATTGAGTTATATCATACACTAAAGGAAAAAGAAATCAAATTAATTTCAATAGGCATACTCAAGTACACAAGAATATCAAAAATAAGAAACAAGAGTAACAACAAAGTCTCATATAAGGTAAAGGTTAATGATAGCAAAAGTCAAAATCAGCGTAGTGTTAATGCAGCTTCAAATCGCCCTCAATGAGTGGTTTTGTCAACACTTCCTTGATGAACTTTTACCAATCTACTAGTATCTCCAGTCAAAGTCTTACAGTAGCTATTGGAATGTAATATCATATCTCTCCCTCCTATTCGATAAGTAGATCCAACAAAGCCTCTTCCATGTGGATATGATCATAATGCACTTTGTGATTTTTAGAAGGCTCTAGGCCACACAATATATAGATACATCATTTTGAAACACAAGATACATGACTTGATATATGGAAACATTATTGGTCTTGGCAATCCAATTAAGCCTCCTCAGGCAAAGCAAACACAAGACAATGATCTAAATTTTTTCTCAAATCCTTTCCCACAACATTTTAAACAAGATACAAGGGACACATTAGGTGTTCACCATACATATCATTCACATCCTCCACCATATACATAATAGGCACCTTCAATTGAGTCACATCCTTTGAGTAACATGATTAGTCTGTATAATTCTGGAGTTATAGTTAGACCTTATATCTCCTTCTCAGATCAAGAGATAGTTGAGGATTGTTCAGATTACCATGCTCTATTTATCAGATCCTACATTAATCATCATTCCATTCATAGTTTTCTCATAGATAATAGATCTAGTGTTAACATGTGCACTATGACATTGCTTCAACATTTGGGATACTCAGAACAATATATTACCCCGATGAACATAATTATTAGTGGATTTAGTGGGCACATAAAAATTTAATTAGGTGAGATTGTACTTCCTCTATAGGTTGGTCTAACATATGTGGCCACCCCATTCACTATAGTTCCAAGTTTAAGAGTCTTCGATATGTTTCTTGGTTGACCATGGATACAAAAACTTTGAGTAGTAAATTTTATAGTTTATAGATGTATGAAATTCATTCATGCTAATCAAGTTGTTATAGTTGGTGGAGTTTAATATGAGTTATCACTCCCCACTTCAGAGCCATCTCCTACTTTATAATCACCAATTTTAGCTTCCCTACTAATTACAATTCTACCCCCAATTCAAACTCGTACATAGTCAAGGCCTTCCTTGCCAGCACAAAGAGTTTATACACTTCCACAGAGGCCTCTTTTAGAGCAATCATAAGTTTCAAGACTCTAAATAGTTTCTAGCTATAGTATTCACACCCAGGGCAGTATTATTTAGGTCTCATGCCTATACACATAGAGCACATGTTTAGAGATTTTTTCCTACCAAAAATTGGGTCACTAAGAGCCCTACAATTACATCCACATCTCAGAGTTATAGGGTGACCCAACAATTAGTTTCCATTACAAAGATTTTAGAGCATTACATCATACACAACTTTCAAAGCCACAATCTCATCCCTTCCATTAAGTTTCAAGATCATGCACGATCCTTCTCCTTGATAAAAGACATCATGATAGGGAGTCTCTCATGAGACTCATTGGTTAGTATCATCTCTTCTCAACCTAACTTGTACATATTTTTTTTTCAATTTAATGTATACAGTCTTCTTATAATTGATTATATATAGCTTGTTTTAAAATTTCAAAATACCAAAACATTCAAATATGTTAAAATACCAAAAACACTCAAATATTTCAAAATACAAAAACATTCAAATAAATCAAAAACACCAAAACATTTCAATTATATGCATTATCCATGATTTAAATTTTTACTACCATGTTAGACTTACATTTTACTGTTCTAAGCATTTGTATGTTGATTTATCTACATTACAATGCTTCACTTGATCTTCTTTGAGTGTGTGTAGTGAAACCTAGATCCCTTATTGCTTCACTCTACCCATTGAGCGGGCATCCTAATTCATACATTTGAGACATGCATCAACATATCTACCCATGGGGGCATTTTCTACATGATTACACCATCTAGTTTATGTCATTCCTACACCACACACTCTAGTTATCATGTTGATGTATATTACTCACTAGATTACACAGATTACTCTATTGATACTCACAAGTATATAGAACTTGTGTATTTATTAGCATCTACCTAGTTTTGTACTCTATGTTTTGCATACTTTTAGTTCTTACTTTGATTAGCTAGATGTGATTGTATTTTAATCATATTACATACTTTCCTTACTTTGCATAGCTAGATGTGATTGCATTTCTTAGTTCCTATTTTGTCTCTTTTGTGTGCCTTAAGACATTTACCAAAGTCCTTTGCTTGTACTCTTCTATGTTCTTGTGGCCTTCGTGCCAACCTTGCTTGTTTCCAATTGTATGTGTATGTGGCATTTAAACATGCCTTGTATACTTGATTTATAGTTTAAGTGACATGTTCCCATGTCCCTTGTTTTCTTGGCCCCTTGGCCACTCTTGTATGCTTCTTGCTTCTTGACTTGTGTGCTTGTTGCTTATTTTCTTCTCATTGTTTGCAATGCCATGATCCACGTCATGCATTATCTTTTTTTTTCTTGGATGTCATGATGGACATCATGCTCCATCCCTCCCTGAAAACTAAACAACTAAAAACTAACATTTTCAATTTTAATTCAATATAATTCACATTTTATTACATTATTACATCTATCTAGGCATACCCCTGTTGATCTAACAATCTCCAATACAAACTATGTTATATTTTGAGACATTTTTATGATTATCATTTCTATATCATGTATTTTACAACATAACACACTTGCAAGGCTCTTTTTTTTTAGGGAAATCATTGTAGGGTCTTAATTCCTACACTCAAAAGAGGGGCTAATAAATAGGGGTTTTATCATAGAGATCAGAGCCTCTACCGATCAAAAAAATCAATTTTCAGAATACTTAGAACAACAACCAAAACCCAAACTAGGAAAAAAGACTAGGAAAATAGTGACAAACGTTAAAAAGTCATTAGAAAAAATAAAATACAAGAGTGCCAAAAGTAAAAAATAACATTAGACAATAGGGTGTCCTATTTTTGGCACTCCTGTCTAAATAGTAAAATCCCTAGATTTTCCAAAAAAGGGCTGAAAGTTAAGTTCAGTTATAGTTTTGTTAGTAATAGTTTAGTTCAAAATCAGCAATTTCAATACAAATTTTAATAGAGAATATAGATATAGGGGTCATCATGCACAACATGATGGCTCTCCCTTCTAGTTTTAGATTAGGTAGTTGGTATAACTTCCAGATCAGAATCCATGATACAGATATCAGTGATTGGGGACAATGTGCATGACATATCTGAGTTCTTTTCTTTCTGAGTTTAGTATATTACCTAGATAATCTCAATAATTACATGCCTTATTCCATTTGTAGGTGGTTGGCATCTTTCTTGAGTGGCTTCCACATAAGCCTAGTTCTCAGTTTTGGAGTGGCTTTCATACAAGCCTAATATTCACCTTTTAAAATGGCCAAGATTATCCTAGTTACTAGTACACATTCATCTACTCATGCCATATTTTCAGATTTTAGAGCATTCATGGGCTTCAAGAGCCATCTCATACGACACACATGCATACTAGTATCAATTCATAGCTTCACTTAGTGGGCAATGATGGATCAAAAGGACTAGTTAGCCTTTGCAATTTTGAGTCACCTACTTAAAGGGATTAGACATAGTCCAAATATCAATTAACACATGAATGATAACATATCTTCACTTAGTGGGAAATTATGGATCCAAAGGGCTAGCCTTTGTATTTTTAAGCCACTCTTAGAGAATTAAGCACTCAACTTTGTATGTGATATTACTTTTTATTAAGCACATATCCAGCATTATCTAGCATCACTTAGCATCACTCAACATCAAAATAGGATTCAGATTGGTTCAAGTAATTGATGAGGTGTATTCATTCCTTTCTCTTCCTCCCTCTCTTATCCAACTTTTGTACATTCTTATTTTAGATATAACACATATAGTAAGAACTTATCTACTCTTCTTTTTCTCTTATAGATTTACACTTCATAACGTGCTCTCTATATGCACACTCAACTTCACATAGCTTCATGGGCTTCACCCTTACAAGTATATTTAAGTACACTTTCTATTTTCCCTTTATCCTTGTATTTTGATTTACTACATCACTAGAATAAAGGGGGGGGGGGAATGTAGTCATATAAAATGTTCAAATTGGTATTTTTAGTGTAGATTATGACACCTTATCCATAAGAACTTTTTTCATACTCTCTTGACCCTTTTAAACACCTTTTTACTAATTATTAGTCATCTTTAGCCTTCTAAACAATCATTCTAGCTCAACTAGTCTCTAATTCCTAGGCCAATTCTATTCCCCTAGGTCCCAAGCTTGTAGGAAAGGAGTGATATACTTGGACAATATCACCAAACCCTAGGGTGTCCTATTTTTAGTTCTCCTATCTAATCACATTTTGATCCCAAATGATCATTTCCATCTGATTCCTATTATTCATCATTTCATCCTAGTATAAATGCATTTAACCCATGACCAATAGATCCCTATAAAAGTCCATTCAATGTTAATTTACAAGTGAAGTGATAAAATCTTACAAAGCAAACAAGAATACAAAAAACCCACTAAGTCAAACCTTCTTATTCTTTGTATACAATCACCCAACACAACTGTAAATATATTTAAACCCTCACACCAGTCCCTATCCACCTCAAGCACTCTCAATTTGGCATTTTTGCATTCGTATTAAACTATTTCACAAAGCACATCAAGTGGGAGAAATACATATGGCTTGATCCCTCTTCAGAGTATTGGTACGTATGCAACATGACCACATAAAGGGTGTAGATAAATGTTTAGTGCATATTACACACACTAACCCCCACCCTCTTTCTCAAGTTTTATCAAACATAAAGAAGGTCTAATATTTCAAGATTGAATTAGCTCTATAAGGAGTTATTTTGACATTCAAGACTCAATATTTGATAGACAGGCTCACACAGGAATAAAAAAAACAACCCCAAAAAAATTAAGTCTCTATGAGCAATTTATATAACAACATCAAAAGAGGACAACAACACTAGATCCTAGGGAATCCTATTTTGGCAGTTCTATCCTTTCACAATATAAAAACTAGATTCTAATTTATGACATTGTCCCAATCCTACACAATCATTTTTAGACCCTGCAATAGCCATTTTAACCTATTTTAAGCTAAGTTATATTTATCTTAATTTATTGTTATTTTTAAAAAGGTACAAAAGACAAATAAAATATACAAATTGGGACTAATTATTTCAATATTATTTACTTATTTATTAATCTAAACCCTTAAATAAAATAGGAATAAAACTCCATTATTCTCAAAATTATTAAATCAGATCTACAAATGTGGTTTGTCTGTTCCTTGTGACATTGGGTCACTCTTCAATCAGGATCTTGCTCAGCTTCTAGACTCTTGGACTTGGTATATTTTGGTATGTAGACAAAATTTGGTCAACATATTTGGTGACTTAGCTGGGAAGAATGCCTACTATACTTGAGAACTCAGACCATTTCTATGACTCTTGGATCATTTACATGATACATGAACCATTTACATAACTATAAGACATCCTTTTGACTTTTAAAATAAAGAATTCCAACAATCAGGGAAAGAAACAAACTTGAAAGGGAAAATAACCTAATAAATTAAAGGCAACTAACCTACTAAAAAACTATTCAAACAAATCACTTATTAGGGAAAAAAAACTAATGTGTTATAAAAACACTTAGAGAAAATCAAAATCAACTAACTATGTACAAGTGACTTAGCCTCTTCAATAGTAGTGCTTTAAATGTATCCCATTGATTGGGATAGGAAGCTCTTCACCATCCATCTTTGCAAGATGTAAGGCATTGTGGGATTTGTAGTTGGAGACTATGTATAAACCGCTCCAAAGAGAATCAAATTTTGTGTGCCTTGTCGGATTATCTTTGTATTCATCCCATTTGAGGATCAAATCTCCTTCTTGAAAACTTATTGAGAAAACTCCTTTGTCAAATGATCTCTTTACCATTGATTGATGGGACTCCATAGAGAAAATGGATTGATGCCTTGTTTATTTCATCTCCATAAGCTCAACATATCTTATTTCTATTGGCTCACTCTCCAAAAGATCAAGTTGATGCATTAATTCCAAAACAGGGAATTCAAGAGAAATTGACATTCTTGCTTCCTTACTATATACTAGCTTGTTTGGAAACTTGGTTATTGACCTTTTATAGGTGATCCTATCATCCCACAAATATGACTTAAATTTTAATGTCATGACTTCTAATTTTATTCAATAGTCCTCTTGATGATCTTGAACAAATTCCTATTAGTGAACTCAACAAGGCCATTGCCTTGTGGGTAATAGTTTGATGAGATACTAAGGAAAAAGCTATGTTGAACTACCCCCTAGCTGATAATATACCTGACAAAATCCATAACATTATCAAAAATAATAGTTGAATGGACCCCAAATCTGGTAAACAAACCTTCATAGAAGTCCAAAACATTGGTTTCATTAACTATTTTTAATTCCACTACTTTTGTCCATCTAGTAAAATAATTTTTGGCATTTAGAATCCACATGTGTCCTAAAATTGAAGGAGGATTAATGAGGCCAATAAATTTCAATCCCCATTGGACAAATGGTTGATTCATTAAAATTTGTTGGTGAGGTAAGGCTGCAAACTTAACCTTTCCAATAAACATGGCACATTGTATGCATTCTCTAGTCCATGTATGACAATCACCAAATATATTTGGCCAATAATACCCACCTCTTATGATCTTGTGGGATGTTATCCTTGATGGATATTAACTTCCACCATGTCCATCATGGAATTATTTAAGCAATATCTATGTTTGACCTAGTTTTATGCATCTTAGTAACATGCCATTGATATCCTTTTTGAACAACACATTATCAACAAGAAGAAAATGAATTAACTGTAATATAAGATATATCCTCTTTGAAGGGGTAAAATGAGAAGAATAAATGCCATATTTTAAGTATCTTACTATATATTGGAACCAGTTGGAAGATGAGGTCTGATTAAGTACAATTTATTCATCATTTGACGCCATTACCACCCCATTAGCCTCTTGAAAATCTTGGCCTAGATGTTTAGATAGTCCTTTGCCTCTAACCAACATTTTGACCTTGATCTCAACATCATATTCCATGACTTTGGTTATCCAACCAACTCTTTTTTCATTTATATCCTTGTTCAAGAGTAAATCCCTGACACTTGGATGTGCAACCATCAAATGTATCTTATTATTGAACAATAAATACCTAAACTTTTTAAGAGACCTTATAATTGAAAGTACATGCTTCTCAATAAAAGAATACCTTGTTTCATATTCTGATAAGCCTTGACTGAATAAGGCTATTATATTATCTAAAGTATCTTTATTCTACTGCATGAGAATACCTAAAATTGTGTCAATGTTAGCATGGGTGTATAAGAATAAATCTTTGGTAAAATCAGGGTTCAAGAGTGTAGGATCACTGTCTATAAATTTTTTGATCTCTTCAAATTTTCTTACTCCTTCCTTGGACCAACTAAAACTCTGACTTTTCTTTAGCATGGCTTTGAGTGGCCTAGCTAAATTAGAAAATATTAAAATGTATCTCTTTATGAAATTAATCTTTCCTAAAAAGTTTTTCAAGGATTTCTTGTGCTTAGGGGAAAAAAGTACAAGAATTGAGTCTATCCTATTAGGAACAATGCTTGTACCATGTTTTGAAATTACATGTCCAAGAAGCTTACCATCATGAATAGAGAAAATTCACTTTTTGGGATTCAAAGACACCCCAAATTGATTGCACCTTTAAAACACTTATCTAGAGGTAAATCATATGCTCATCTACACTATTAGAGAACACTATTATATCATCTAGATAAATAAGTATGAACTTGTTAAGGAGACCCTGAAATGCCATGTCCATACCTTTCTATAAATTTGATCCAACATTGGATAAACCAAAAGGCATATTTATATATGGAAATGTCCCCCACTTTATGGTGAAGGCTATTTTGAATTGGTCTTCTTCTTTGACCAAAATATGGTTATAACCACTATAGCCATCTAACAAGGAGAACCTGAAACTAACTATAAAATTTGCTCCATTGATGGCAATGGATAGTGATATTTAAGAGAGGACTTGTGTAAGTCATGAAATTCAACACATATTATTATTTAACCATTCTTTTTATGTATTAGAACAAGGTTTGCCACTCAAGTTGAGTGATTAATTGAAAATATTATAGATGATTCAATGAGCTTATGAAATTTAGCTCTCATAAAAGTTTCATGACTTGGGTTAATAGGCCTTTGTCTATGTCTGAATGGCCTAGTCTCATTTTATAACTCACTGGTATGTTGAATTAGACTTGGATAAAATCCTTTAACGTCATTGTACTATCATGCAAAGACATCTACAAAACTTGAACATAACTCAATAAAAGTTTCCTTCTCTGAAGATGTGCAAACTTTGCCCAACTTTAAGATCTTATCAGTTGAAATCTCCACATTTATATAGTGTTATTCCTTGGTTGATAAAGAAAACTTTTTATTTCTCAATTTTTCATCTCTGTTGAATATGTTTTCAAGGGTGACCAACCCTTTAGGAAACTTATTTGTCTTTAGTTGCACAATCTGGTCACCATTCTACTACAAATGCTTATCTTGGTTCATTGAGGAGAATTCAAATTCATCTAATAAGAACCTGATAATCTAATTATCATCATAAAATAATTTCCAATTTTCATGGTTATCTAGGACATAAGGCCTTAAAACCACCTTGATGTGTGATTAAACCTTTTCATTCTTTATGTCATATGGGATACTAAATTGTGACCCAATAGCAACTAATCTATCTTCATGTTTGTTATTATTTCTTGATATATCCTAAATAATGAAAGCTTGAAAGCCCTCAAGTGAGTCCCATAATCTATTCTTTTAGGGCCTAAGCAATGGTTTCTTACATATATTAAGTCCTCTTACTTGGTGAACTACTAGTTCACTATCACTAAAGACTTGTAAGGTATTGACTTTTATTTTTCTTGCCCATTACAACCCATGCACTAGTGCTTCATAATCACTAACATTATTGGAAAAAGAAATAAAACTTTAGAGAAGATAAATACCTTTGATTAGATGGATAAATTAATATAATTCCATCTCTAGTGTCATGTTTGTTCCTAGATATATCAAAATATAGTTTCCATAGGTCATCACTAGGTTGGTCATCTTTCATTAATGTTAGAATTGGTGTGTAATTTTCATGAATATAATAGACACAATGATCTGAGTAACATTTCATTCAACAATTTAGGTGATGGTTCTACCCCAATTGGTAGTAGAACTTCCTGGAGCCATAAATTTTGCACCATAACTCTGTTTGACTCCCCATTTGAACCATTGGAAAGAAAAGAGGTAATTTTTGGTGACCTCGATCCATATATTGTTGGGGTAAATTTTTTAATTTATGAGGCACAGTGTCACCCTTATACTAGGGTCCTTATAGTATTTAATAGGGAACGTAAAGACCCCTTGTAATAATTTAGGATATTTGCAACACGCTACACCTCTTCATCATCACTCATCATCTGGTGAATATATTTTCTAGTGTTTGGGAGCCTGGTTATCCTTCCTATCAAGAATGTTGAAATCCTCATGCACCTCCCTATAAAATATATGTGGTTTGCATGAACTCATAAAAGAAACAAGTGCATGAGTTCCTTCATTTTTGTAAAGCATGACAACTCATAAAGCTGAGTTGCACTGGACGCCATCAATATTTATCAGATTGAGACATCAAACAATGATGTGACCTAATATATTTTTTTCCCTATATCAACCATCCAATCTAGTGGTAGGTCTTGCATAAGGATTGAGGTATGGTGGTTATACTCTTTCAACCGGTAGGTGTGTGACAAAGAATTATAATGTTCCCCTATTAAGACTTTTGGGGTAAATTGCATCACCTAGTAGGACATCTTTGTTAGTTCCTCCATGTCAACTTATGCAATGCTGACACATTCTATTGGTGGAACTGTTATTCTTGTAGTGGCCACTTTAGGTCCTTTACATGCCTATTTTAGATCTTGTTACATTTACTATGGACCTAATCCCTTACACTTTTTACCCATTCTGAATCTTCTAGTTTTGAAGTGAGGTAGGTTTGGTTTGTCATAGCCTCAAATGGTTATTGGTGCTTTACAGTAATGAGGTATATGATTGTACCTTTAGCCTTTGAGCTTTGTAGGAAATTAATGGTGGCTTAGGTGTCAACACTCTTTTTTATTGATTGGTTCCTAAGAAAACATCTCCTTAAACCTCTCTACACTAGTCTCAATATGAATGCAATTTCTCTTGCTTCATAGTGGTTCACCTTTTGTACCTATAGGTGCTCAAATTATCACTCTAGTAGGGTTTATGTGTTTGAACTCTCTAGTTCACTAGTTTCACTTTGGTTTACTCAAAGTCTCAATTTCACACAAAGTTTGTAAATAAAACCAATCTACTGCTTGATGTTTTATACCCTACTTCCATCTACCATCTTTAATACAACTGATTTAAAAGAGTGGTGAAATCTAGATTTCTTAAACAACGTAAAATTCTATGAAATCCGTGAAAATCCTCTACCACTAATGCATTTAATATGGATATTTTTGCCTCTACCATTACCTCATTCAATGTTATTAATAGTATTTTGGTGATGTGATGTGTAGTTTAAATGATCACTTCCCACTCAAATCTTGGTGGATACCAGCTATCTTTGATGATTCTCCTTCTAGACTTTGTTCACATGGTATGACCTTTGCCTTTCTTGTGGTAATCTAGGCATAGTGTCTCACATGAACAAAATTCAACCTCCTTAGTTCCATATTCTCTTCTTGCTACACTTTTATTTCAAGCATGCTTATTTATCTTGGTTGGTTTCTTGTGCTTGATTCTAGCCCATCCTACCCCATACAAATCCCTTATGTTGGCCCTCTAATGCTTGATTCTCCTCTTCTAGTTATCTTACACATGATCATGTTATGTATCTTCACTTTCTCTATTATGCATGATCATGTTGTGCATCTTCACTTTTTTCTTTTGACCTCTAGTAAATTGATTATATGATGCACCTTATTTTGGTCTCTAAATTCATTTACACTAGCATCTTGTGCATCTTTATCACATGGATATTATTTCTTCTAAGTTTGGAAACCTCCTCATGATTATAAATGTAGGTGTCTAGCTGTAGGTGCTTATAAATTAAATGGGCTTGACTCACTCGATTGACATTATGTATGAAAGTGCTAAAGTGGTTCTTCCTTGGGCCTCCAAATGCCCTACAATCTATATTTTGTGCACATGGATCTTATCAATCTTCATCTTGAGTCTATAAAGTTTCAAGCACACGCCACTAAGATTTATAGCCTTAGGTGATTTATAAATCACAAGGGCTCATCTCACTTGGTTGGAATTATGCATGAAAGGCCAAACAAACTTCTACTTGGGGGCTTGAAAACACCTTGCATCTAGGATCTAGAGTAAATGGGTCTGATGTACTTTCTTTATCTAAAACTAAATAAATCCTCGCTCACCCAAAAACTTAGGTGTCTAGCCTTAGGTGTGTAGAGAACATAACTGCTTGAGTCACCTAGCTAGAATTATGCTTGAAGTGTCAGTATATTTTCTCAGTGAGCTTTAAAGTGCTACTTCACTCCTTACACTACTACCAAAGAAAAAAAAACAAAAGGAATTATTTGGTTGACACCAAATGTTAATTTGGTCATCTCCATTATAATGCCCAAGGAGCATTTCACTAGTCAATGTGTACTATAACTTACATGTGCCTCTCCCCAATATGTGGTGGATGATATAGGGGCCCATCCACCTTAGATATAGTTTACCTGGGTGCTTGATATACTTGGATTCATAGAGGAAAATTAATGCTCTTTTTGTGTGCATATTTAGTTGAGATTCTTTCTTGACTTCTCCAACTAAAGTTACTAAATGGCCTTTTAAAATAATATTATGTTACATTTTAATTTATTTTTCACATGAAGATGATTATGACTTATAGAATCCCTTTAAAACATGTAATTTAGTTCATATACTACTAACACACCATTTCTAACTTTTTACAAGCTTTTTACAATAATAAATATCCATACATTGCTTAATAAACATTTTAAAATTTAAATTTAATATTTTGGAGGGAAACTTTCCTTAGCTTATAAATGACCTTTAAACACACTTATAATGACTTATAGAGGCTTATTATGAATTAGCCACCTCCTTAGTATTTTATCCAATGTAATTATATCCTAATGCATATTTGGGAATAAATATTACGAAGAGAGTTGTGTGAAAAAGAGATACATTTGTTGAGTCCAGTGTGAAAGAGAGAGATACACATGTTGAGTCTACTAGCATGTCGATAATGGTCATGAAATAGGCATGTTTACCTCAAAATGGTAGTTATAAGTGCATTGATGACCCTCCTTCATCCTCCTTGTAGACTTCTACACCATTATTCATCTTTTAATAGCCTCTTTGAGATGAATATCAATCGTAAAAATAAACACTCTATCTTAAGGACTCATGAGAACACACCCTCTCTTTCTCTTAAGGAATCAAACTTCTACATCATTCTAATAGACTCTTGAAGATCAAGTACAGACCTGTGGATAGGTGTAAATACTCATGGGCACTTACACAAACCCATAACATTCATGATTAAACCTCAACCACTAATTGATAAGCCTAAAATGATCCTTAAACTTTGTATGAATACCTTAAAAAGTGATAAAATACCTTTGGGGCATATAAAAATTGTTCAGGAGTGCAAAAAAATGACAACAAATGCTGTCAAGGTCAAATCTATAGCTAGAAAACTCCATTTTTGGTGTTTCTTGGCTGATGTTGCTAACACATTTTAAGGTGTAGATAACGTGTAAGAATAGGTTATTCACTCCCATCATTCTTGATTGACAAACCCACCACCAATTTTGGGCTCAATAATGCCCTTCCCAACATCAAAAATGCATATTTTTAACCTAACTTTAGACATGTGTAAAATGAAAAAAGTAAGTCATATGGATGAACTATAACATCCATCCTGTTCATGTAAAATCCATCTAGTTTCACCTTGTGTCAAGTGAGTATAAACTTAGAGAGAAATGTGTGGCACAAGTTGTATTAATGAGTCTTGAAATGCAATTTATTGGTAGTGAAGAACCTTCTTAAGCTCTAATTGACATTTATACCTTTAAGACCCCTAAGTGAAAATCCATCACTATGAAAATGTTTAGATGGGATAATTATATGTGCTCAAATTATCATGATGTCCAAGCCCACATGTAAGCACATTTTCATTACTATTAATTGTCCTGAAGACAATGATAATAAATGTTGTCAAAGTTAAAGCTATAGTTGGAGAACTCTATTTACAATCCTTCTTGACTAAAAACTAGAACTGCCAAAATTTCTAAGGGGTGGATAACATCCAAGACCAAGTTTTCGGCCTCCCATCATGCCTGATCGACATACCCACAACCCACATCAACCCAGTTCTTATTCTTAACCTTACAACATGATATTTTAGTCACTAAAAGTGGTCTAAATTGAAAACAAACCATCCAATGGGTTGAAATTTATAGATAAATCACTCATAACCATATATATTCATTCAAATTGTCTCATCCTTTGAAAACCTTTCAAAATATCTAAATATATGATTATATCATTTAGGTCTGTAAAAGTCAAGAAAGTGAGGGTTTTAGAATAAATAAAATTGTATATCTCCTAAGGTATTACCTTAAAAATGAATGGAAACCTTGTCCACACCTAGTAAATTATCATCTTAATAATATATATGTGATTTTAAACTTTGGAAGACTGTCTAAATAATATTATAAGTGATTGTGGGTAATCAGATCTATGTCTAAACAAGAAAAACAAGGGTTTACGAGATCTATATCCAAAATGATTAAGAGATGGAGCCTATAAATGTATAGATAGTTTGGGAAATTTGTATAGAACATTCCTAAGGTTATTAAAGAGTCTTATGGTGAAAATATAAGTATGAATGAGACAAAATAGATGTATAATATAGGTGTTATCAGGTAGATTTCCGTGTTTTGTGAGAATTAACCATAAAAAGGACATAAATTATTGAAACCATTTGATTAATGATTGCATTAATAGTCATATGGAACTGATATAAGTAGTTTTATGATCTGAGGTTGATTGATAAAGAGATAAATTTTGATTATAGATCTATAGACTTGAATAATAAAGCTATAATATCAGTGTTTTAAGAGTACAAGTTTAAATCAAGTCTTAAGTGAAGGGAGAAACCCTGTGTAATAGGTTGGGAGTGTTCATGTGGACACAAAAACATTGAAATATGCATTGGAGAATTTGAGTTTGTGTAAATATGTCATGCAAGTAGGTAATTTACATCAGTAAGCTTCTCTTAGCTTCAAGAATATGAAATTCTTTACTAACAGTGCTAACCATGTGAAGGTCAAATCTTATTTGGAACCACTAAGCTACAAAAAACTGTTAGTAAATAATTAAAATTGCAATTTATGCATGTAATACCTAAAAATAGAAAACATTTGGTAGAATTCATTACATATACATTTCACAAGTCAACATACATGTGCATTTTGTTGTCCCCCAAAAATATCACTCATTTTTGGGACAACATTTGAACTATTTTGGTCTTACAGACCAAAATTATCTCTTCCCTTTCTGAAATTTGTCTTGGGCATTCAAATTCCTCAATTTGCAAGCTTCTCAGAAATATACAGACTCTATAGGCTAGAATCTATGGACTTTGTAGGCCATGTTCAACGGGATTAACAGGTTCTACAGGCGTGTTCAACCAAAAGAATCAGTTTCTAGCACTTGGTCATTTTCAGGATTGGTTCAGTGCCTTGGTTCAATAAAAAATCTCCATTGGCAAGCATCTAAGCAAATAAGTCTTGAACCGTTGAACCATTGAACCACTTTGGTTCAAAGGTTCAATGAGTTCAAAGTTCAAAAGGTTCAACGCTTTCAATTCAACGGTGGGTTCAATCAAAAGAATGGTTTAATGGCTTGGTTCAACCAAGCAGTTCAACGGTTTGTTTCACTCGAGTGGTTCATCTCCTTTGTTTCAATGCTTTGGTTTATCCTTTGGTTCAATCAAATAGTTCATCAGTTGGTTCAAGGCTTCATTTGAACCGTTGAACCAAAGCTTGGTTCAATGGTTGGTTCAACGTCTTTTGGTTCAAAGGTGGGTTCAAACAAATGGTTCAAAGGGGGGTTTAATCAAGTGGTTCAATGCTCAATTCATTTGCTTGGTTCAAAGGCTTGGTTCATCAGCTTGAACCATCAGCTTGAACTATCAGCTTGAACCATTTTGGTTCAAAGCTTGGTTCATCGGCTTGGTTCAACATTTGGTTCAACCAAGCAGTTCAATGCTTTGGTTCAATCAAATGGTTCAACAGCTTGGTTCAACCAAGCAGTTCACTATGATGGTTCAAAAGAGCGGTTCAATGCAAAATCTCAAAGAGCCTCTCGAAGGACAAGTGCCCTTATAGAGGGCACTTGGTCAACAAAAGTACCCTTTGGAAGGGTCATTTTCAAAGAAGGCCGCAAAGGTAATTCTTTCAGTTTTTGTTTAAGGAATTAAAAAAAATACTAAGGCAAGAAGCAATTCCTTCAGACTTTTTGTCTGAAGGAATTCCTTCGGATAAAAAGTTTGAAGGAATTCGGGAAAGCAACTATGGGCAGAAAGCCTGAAGAAATTTCCAAAGAAGCAAAGGCAAAGTGATCGAACAATTCGGTGGAATTTTTGTCTGCGGGAAATGTCCATGGGAATTTGTCTGCAGAGAAAGCCTGGGGAAAATTCCCATGGAGAAAGCCCAGGGAAAATTCCCATGATAATTGTCTGCAAGAGATTGTCGAAGCCCGAAGGCCATCCAAAGACCGCCCAAAGGGTAGATAGCCTTACAGGGGGCTCTTCCTGACCCAAAGTAGATCATTTATTGAGGCCTGAAAGGGCAGGTTCTTCTCAAGAAAGCTCCAAATAGAAAATTCAAAGAAGTACCAAAGGGTGACATGCCTGAAGACATCAAATTCAAGACAATGAACTAGCCATTGAAAACGTATTGACGGGTGCGTGAACGTCAATTTCAAAGCTCATAAAATAGTCATTGATCCTTGTAATATATAGACCTAAATGCATTCATAGGCCTTAAGGACAAGACTAGCAGAAAGCGAGGAAGGAACAAAACAACAAATTGAATCTAGGACCTGATTTAATTAACCAGAAAAGGAGGAACGATGAAGGAAGGATCAGATCGCTAGGTGGACATTGAAAGTTGCAAACTTTCAATAGCATGACTTTTTTCTCTGCATTAAGAAAAACAAATGGGTAGATGCCCCTAATTTCCAGCCTATCTTTCTAACAGTTTTCAATGTAACATGATGTGTTATTGTTCCCGAGTCCTTCTTGAAGAGGCTATATAAGGGACTCTCTTTTATTGTAAAAGGATCTCTTTTTGACAATCAAAATGAAACTCTGCCCAAATTGAAAGGCATTACTGAGACTTTGAGCTCAGATTGTTGATCATATTTTGTTATTGCAATAAGAAAGCAAGTGATTTTTTAGACTTTGTGCTGTGATATCTTTGTTGTTGTGGAAACTGTTCTTATGTCTTTTTCCTTGATATATTTTATGTTCCTTTAATTCAACAAGTAAAATTAGTGAAAGTAGTCAGAAAGGTGTCCTAAAGAGTCAACTATGGAGAGACTTTGTGCCCCCATAATTTCCTTTAGTGTGTTTTCTTTTCATTTCTGTTTAAAGGACCATGGGATGACTTTATGCCCTTATTGTCCTTCATATCTTACTCTTGAGCAATTCAGGTGAAGACTTTGTGTTGCATCTTGATTTGTTGGTTACTACATCTTTGTTTACATTTTGCAATTACCACCAGAAGTATTTTTGTGGCTTGCTGAATAGTACTTCTGAAAGAAGAGTGCTTTCTATCATTTTCCTTGAGTTTCTCCTTTGATCCGCATGCATCATCTCTAAAAAAAGAGAGATGGATGGTTTGTCCTACGCTTGAGTACTATTTTTTGTTTATATATATATATATATATAGCATATCCATAGGGAACCTCCCCTTGATGAGAGGAGAGATTAGTCCCCTTTTGATGTGGTAAACCTACACATTTGGATGATCAATCTTCCTACTTTGGCTGATTAGACCTATTTTGTTTATCAGTACGCTGATCAACAAAATATTCAACCAACATTTTTTGGCAACTCCACTTGGGATATAATATTCATTATCCATTTATAATCTATCCATTCACCTCCACACTAATCAAGAAAGAATGCCAAATTTAAAGCCTCAAGCTAAAAACTGAAGCAAGGTTAATTCTTTTCTCATTTTTGTTTCACAATCTGGCAGATTCAAGGTATACACGAAGCCAAAGGGCTAAAGGTATCATTGACCCTATATTCGAGTTGGTATAGCAAAGTGATTTTGATCTATTTCCTTTGCCATCTCATCTCCAACAAACCAAGAGCTTTCCTCCTACTAATTTCAAATCTTCATTGCCAGACGAAGTATCTACTTCTGCTATTGATAAAGCTTTGCCAATAATTCCCCTCTGAGATTTGTTATCCCTCCTTTTCATAATCATATAATGGTAGTTCAAGGCCCCTATGGTAATGTTTTTTGTCCTCTCAATCTTACTCCACCTTTACATGAGCTTCCATGCAATTCAAGGAAGAATTTCCCCAATTTCTATGGTGATGGGAAAGTTCATCCTGATGAACACATTGCAGCCTTCAGCATAGCCTGTGGAGTAATCAGAGTAGAATTTGAAGATGTAGCAGTCAGGATATTTGTGGAGACACTACAAGGTGATGTTACAGATTGGTTTTATCATCTATAGGCTCAATTAGTGATTGATTTGAATACTCTCAAAGATAAGTTTGAATCTAGATTCAAACCTATAGAAGATGCACATGCACTTTTGGCTCAACTTACACAGATGAAAAAAGAGCCTTATTAACCAATGAGAGACTTCATAGCCAAATTTGACAAACAAAAAAATAGAATTCCTGTAATAGCTCGACCTACAACTGAGAATCTCAAATGCTTTTTCATTAATTCTCAGTTACCTAAAGTAATTTTTCTCTTGAGACGTGCTGGTCAAATAGATCTTGCTGCAACTCAACATTTGGCCACTGAGGTAGAAGATGATCTCATCTTAGTAGGGATGATAAGAAGAGATCCAAATAGAAATAGAGCTTCATCATCTTTTGAATATTCATCTACAAGCACCACAAATCCAATGGTGCATAAATTGGCAAATGAGTTGCTTGCTCTTAAAAAGCAAATGGCTCAAGGAATGCATTCTACTCCTTCATACAGAAAGACATTCCCAAATCAGTCATATTAGCATAATGATGCCAGGAATCAAGGGCAATAGAATCACCTTCCTCCCCCACAAGGGAAACTTACCCTGGAAGCTCCTCCAACTAATTCAACAATGGGATATCTTGAATCAAAATCAGAGTTCTCTTTCCAGCCTAAATTGAATCAAGAAAATGACGCTGATCTCCTTAAATAAAATCAATAAGAATCAGCTAGCGACTTTGAAATTGGTTTCCTAAACTACCAGGATGAACTTGGAAGCAAAGGAGAAGCTTTTAATGGATCATATACATTGTTTACTAGGTCCAAGAACCAATCAATCTAGAAAGCTAATAAAGGGAAGACAAAAGAGCAATCACAACCAACAGTCATGATTACTAAGTGTGAAACCACTCTACCTTTTTAGTCAAAGAATCTGGTAATCACCCAAAATATAAGTACACCAATTTTTCCTTTCCCTTCTACTTCAAATTCACAAACTAGCCCACCTCCCATCCCTCCTAAAACTCAGAAGGTTGAAGTACCTTTCTCTATACCTAGCTCAATTCAGCCATTTGACATAATCGATCATGTCAAAAAGACAAAAATACAAATGTCTGAATTTGAATATTTGCAATCCAATCCTAATCAATTGAATAAGTTGGTCCAATATGTCAAGAACCAAACTATCCCTGCAGGACAAAAATCTAAAAAGATAACTCTTGATTCTCCAAAGATCACACCTATTCCAAATAATCTTTTCATTACTCCTTTAGCTATTTTTGGAAAAATAGAACCTTTCTATGTTTCCTTGTTAATTAATGGCCACAAGCTGAGTAACTGTATTATAGACTCAGGCGCATCTGACAATGTCATGCCTGTTAAAGTAGCTGGGTCTCTTGGTCTCACACTGACCAAGACATTTGGGAGTTGTTTCTCCATGGAGAACAAACAAGTACCATTGCTGGAGAAAATCAAAGATGCTCAATTTTCATTTGCAGCCTTTTTAGATAAGAGAATCAAGATGACTGTCTTGGTGGCTGACATCCTATGGCATTTTTTTTGGATAAAATTTCTGCAAGGATGTGGGAAGAGAACTAAGCATGGATCTATCTGAGGCAAGGATCCATGTACAAGGCTTAATGAAGAGGTTGCTCCCTGAAAAGGAGGCAAAATATGTGGTCACCCATACATCAACCCCTGAAGCTCAAATTCTTTTTGAATTCGTAAGTATGGGTAACTAATTTCTATCTATAGATGAAGTGCATGAAACACCTGATATAATTCTTGAAAGTGTCAACTCAGAAATTAGTTCAACTAGAATAAAAGAATAACTAGTAGGTTGTAATATAGATGAAGAAGAACCCTCCATCTTTGATGAAGGAAAGTCTAAAGAAAAATCAGTACCAAACAAAATATGGATTCTAGAATTCAATGGCACCTATTCCTCTACCGGTTCAAGAGCTGGGATTGTGTTGATGTCTCCTCAAGGAGATATGTTTCCTTCATCTTACAAATTACAATTTAGCAACACTAATAATATAGCTGAATACGAATCTCTGCTACTTGGAATGAAGGCTGCTCAAGAAAAAGGCATCAAGTTTTTTCATGCCAAAGTGGATGTTGAATTAGTTGTTTGTCAAGTAAAAAATTTTTACCAAACCAATAATGAAAGATTACGCCACTACCGCAACCTAGTTTGGGACCAAATTGAAAGCTTTGATGCTTTCAACATTTTTTTATACTCAGAGAGTCTAATGACAGAGCTGATGCACTTGCTGTTTCAGGAACTCTCTTAGTTCCTCATTCAGATTTCAAAGAAGATAGGTATACTATTGATTTAATATATAGACTAAGTGTTCCTGACAATGCTGATTATTGGCAAGTATTCAATTATGATCATCAAATCATTGATTTCCTAGAACGAAAAGACAATTTTGAACTATGTTTTGAAGGCAGTGAACCTCAAAAGTATGAATCAGCCTCTGAATTCAGTTCAGATATAAATGAAGAATTCTTACAGTTGAAAGGAAACAAAATTCCCAAAGGCCCAGTTTCTCTTGAGAAGCTATTTGACAAGCGTGATATATTTATCAAACAATAACAAACAGACTCAAGTTTCTCTTAGGGATTCAATCAAGTAAATTTGACCACTAAAAAAAATCCCAAGATGGTCAACATTGGTAAGTGTTGAACCCCTAAAGAAAGATTCAATTTCACCACTTTACTCCATCAATACATGGATGTCTTAGCATATTCTTATGAAGACCTGAAGTCTCTTAGACTTGATGAAATCTACCATGACATTCCTCTCAATGCTGACTCAATGCCCTACAAGCAAAAATCTAGATAGTATAATCCAAAAATATCAGGTACTATTATGTTTGAGATACAAAAAATATTAAATGCTAGAATCATCTTCCCAATCCATCGTTCCACATGGATTGAAAACATAGTGCCTATAAAGAAGAAGAATGGCGAAATTCACATTTGTGTAGATTTCAGAAATTTGAATCAAGCATCTTTGAAAGATAATTATCCTTTGCCAATTATGGATAAAGTGCTTCAAATAGTGACAAGTTGAGAGATGTTATCAATGCTGGATGGCTTCTCAGGATATAATTAAGTTGAAGTTGGTGAAGTAGACCAACACAAGACTGCATTCACCACACCTTGGGGTACATTTGCATATAGAAGAATGCCTTTTGGTTTAATAAATGTTGGTGCTACCTTTCAGAGAGCAATGGATCTGGTTTTCAAAGATGAGATTGGTAAATTCATAGTGGTATACCTTGATGACTTGACTGCCTTTTCAAAGCATCAATCTGATCATGTGCGCCACTTACAACAAGTGTTGGAGCGCTACCGCCAGAATGGTATTTCCTTAAACCCCAAAAAGTTTATTTTTAGAGTAATAGAGGGGAAACTCCTTGGACACATTATGTCAAAAGAAGGCATAAATATTGACTCAGACAAAGTCAAGTCTATTCAAGAGCTTAATTTTCCTACAAGAAAAAATGTTGTTCATTCTTTCTTCAGAAAGGTGAATTTCTTATGAAGGTTCATCCCCAAATTTGCTAAGAAGACTAGACACATTGTGAACATGATGAAAGGGAAGACCATCTTCAGCTAGACTAAAGAAGGCAAGTCAGCATTTCAAGATATCAAGACTGCCATTACTCACACTCCTACCTTGGTTTGTCTAGATTACAACAAAGATTTCATCATATACAGTTATGTGTCTGAACACACTCTTTCAGTAATTCTTGTTCAACAGGACAAGGAAGGTATGGAATCTCCTATCTATTTCATGAGTTTTCCTCTCAAAACCCATGAGATGAAGTATTCAAATGTAGAGAGGCATGCTTATGCATTGGTGAAAGAATTCAAACATTTCCACTTCTATATTCTGAATTCACACACTACTGCCTTAGTTCCTGACACTACAGTCAAGTCTATATTAACTCAGTAGGAGTTTGGCATGAAAAGAGGTAATTGGATTGCAAAGATCCAAGAGTTTTGTCTAGACATCAAGTCAAAAAAGATGGTCAGGGTTAAAGGCCTATGCCAATTAATTGCTGACAATAAGCTAGAAGATACTCAACGTGAAGAAACTGAAGTGGAAGAGAAACCAACAGTCTTTTTTGTCTCCACTACCAATGAGTGGTATTTAGGTATCGCTTATTTTTTTACTTATGGTGAATGTCCTGATCATTTGTCTTACAAAGAAAGGAGGACTATCAAGTTGAATGCTGCCAATTTTGTCTTTTGGGACAACAACTTGTACAAGAGAAGCATAGATGGAATATTCCTTCACTATGTAGACAAAGAGCAACAAAGCCAGCTTTTGAAATCTTTCCACAATTTGGCCTATGGACGAAATTTTTTTGCTCCTGTGACTGCTCACAAGATTCTATGAGCTAGGTATTACTGGCCAACTCTTTTCCAAGATGCACATAAGTGGGTGAGAAAATGTGAACTCTGTCAGCAATTTGTTGGAAGACCCAAGTTAGCTGCTATGCCTCTCAAGCTGGTGATCATAGAAAAACCTTTCCAACAATGGGGGATTGATATTGGGACAATAAACCTATATTCAAGTGTTGGACATGATTATGTCCTTACAGCAACTAACTATTTCACCAAGTGGGTAGAATAAATCCTAACTAAGTATGCTACTTCATAAGTTGTATGCAACTTCCTCAAAGATAATATCATTTCTAGGTTTGGAGTTCCAATCAAAATTATTACTGACAATGTAGCTTGTTTCACCTCTCAGGAGATTACACAATTATGTTCCCATTATGGAATTATACTCTCTCATTCTTCTAATTATTTTCCACAAGGGAATGGACAAGCTGAATCCAGCAATAAGAACCTGGTAACTATCATCAAGAAGCTAGCAGATGACAATTGAAGAACATGGCATAAAGCATTAGTTGAAGCTATATGGGTAGATAGAATCACACCAAAGAGGGTAATTGGTATGTCTCCTTTTCAACTTCTTTATGGTATCAATGCTGAGATACCAATCACTTTAGAATTGCCAGCTTTGAAATTGGCAAAGGAAATTGAAGATCAGACATATGAAAGCTCTCTTGATAAAATAATCATGTACCTGACTGAGCTGGAGGAATAGAGAACCATGGTGGTGGATAGAATTAATTCTCATCAAAGTCTGGTAAGGAAACTCTTTGACCAAAAGGCCAAAAATTGTTATTTCTAGATTGGGGATCAAGTCCTATTGTGGGACAAAAGGAGAGAACCAAAGAGGATGCATGGAAAGTTTGACTCCCTTTGGAGAGGCCCATTTATAATTCATCATCACATTGGTGAAAACAACTTTCTACTAAAATATCAAGATGACACACTCTTTTCTCTGCCTCACAATGGACAGCATTTGAAACACTTCAACTCTTGAAGTATCATATCATTGCATCTGTATATATGTATATTTATACAATTTTTAATTCTATTTTGTTTTGTTTGTTTTCTTTTTTGATGCCTTTCATTTATGGGTAGCATGACTCTGTAGCTCAATAGTACACATGAAGACATAGGAGATTCTAGATTATACTCCCTTCAATTCTTTTTGCAATTGACAGAAGTTCCCCAACTAGAGCCAACTGTTGTCCCAAAAAAATATCACTCATTTTCGGGACAACATTTGAACTATTTTGGTCTTACAGACTAAAATTGTCTCTTCCCTTTCCAAAATTTGTCCTGGGCATTCAAATTCCTTAGTTTTCAAGCTTCTTAGAAATCTATGGACTCTGTAGGCTAGAATCTACGGACATTGCAGGCCAAGTTCAACGGGCTTCACAAGTTTGACAGGCGGGTTCAAACAAAAGAATCAATTTCTAACACTTGGTCATTTTTAGGATTAGTTCAGTGCCTTAGTTCAATCAAAAATCTCCATCGGCAAGCATCTAAGCAAAGAAGGCTTGAACTGTTGAACCATTAAACCACTTTGGTTCAAAGGTTCAACGAGTTCAAAGTTCAAAAGGTTCAATGCTTTCGATTCAACGGTGAGTTCAATAAAAGGAATGGTTCAATGGCTTGGTTCAATCAAGCAGTTCAATGCTTTGTTTCACACGGGTGGTTCATCCACTTTGTTTCAATGCTTTGGTTCATTCATTGGTTCAATCAAATGGTTCGTCAGTCAGTTCAAGGCTTCATTTGAATCATTGAACCAAAGCTTGGTTCAACGTCTTTTGGTTCAAAGGCAAGTTTAAACAAATGGTTCAAAGCTGGGTTCAATCAAGTGGTTCAATGCTCAGTTATTCGATTGGTTCAAAGGCTTTGTTCATTCAATTGGTTCATCAGCTTGAATCATCGACTTGAACCATTTTGGTTCAAATCTTGGTTCAACCAAGCGGTTCAATGCTTTGGTTCAACATTTGGTTCAATCAAACCGTTCAATGGCTTGGTTCAACCAAGCGGTTCACTATGACGGTTCAAAGGAGTAGTTCAATGCAAAATTTCAAAGAGCCTCCCGAAGGACAAGTGCCCTTACGGAGGGCACTTGGTCAACAAAAGTACCCTTCAGAAGGGTCATTTTCAAAGAAGGCCGCAAAGGTAATTCTTTCATATTTTGTTTAAGGAATTCAAAAAAAGACTAAGGCATGAAGCAATCCCTTCAGACTTTTTTTCTGAAAGAATTCCTTCAGACAAAAATACTGAAGGAATTTGGGAAAGCAGATGCGGGCAGAAATCCCAAAGAAATTTCCAAAGAAGCAAAGGCAAAGTTATTGAACAATTCCATGAAATTTTTGTCTACAGGAAATGTCTGCAGACTTTTTGTCTGTGGGAATTTGTCCAAGGAGAAAGCTTGAGAAAAATGCTCGTAGAAAAAACCCAGGGAAAATGCCCACAGGAATTGTCCACAGGAAATGTCTGCAAGAGATTGCCGAAGCCCGAAGGCCATCCAAAGATCGCCCAAAGGGTAGATACCCTTGCGAGGGGCTCTTCCAGACCCAAAGCAGATCATTTCTTAAGGCCTGAAATGGCAAGTTCTTTTTGGGAAAGTGCCAAATAGAAAAGTTGAAGAAGGACCAAGGGGTGACGTGCCTGAAGACATCAAATTCAAGATAGCAAACTAGCCATTGAAAACATATTGACAGGTGCACGAACGTCAATTTTAAAGATCATAAAATAGCCATTGATCCTTATAATCTATAGACCCGAATGCATTCACAGGCTTTAATGCCAATACCAGTAGAAAGCAAGGAAGGAACAAAACAATAAATTGAATCCAGGACCCAATTCAATTAACCAAAAAAGGAGGAATGATGAAGGAAGGATTAGATCGTCAGGTGGACATTGAAAGTTGCAAAACTTCAATAGTGTGACTTGTTTCTCTGAATTGAGAAAAATAAATGGGTAGATGCCCCTAATTTCCAGCCTGTCTTCCTAACAGTTTTCAACGCAACATGATGTGTTATTGTTCCTGAGTCCTTCTTGAAGAGGCTATATAAGGGACTCTCTTTTATTGTAAATGGATCTCTTTTTGACAATCAGAACGAAACTCTACCCAAATTGAAAGGCATTACTAAGACTTTAAGCTCAAATTATTGATCATATTTTGTTATTGGAATAAGAAAGCAAGTGATTTTTTAGACTTTGTACTATGATATCTTTGTTTTTGAGGAAACTATTCTTATGTCTTTTTCCTTGATATATTTTTTGTTCCTTTAATTCAACAAGTAGAATTAGTGAAAGTAGTCAAGAAGGTGTCCTAAAGAGTCAACTGTGGAGAGACTTTTTGCCCCCATAATTGCCTTTAGTGTGTTTTCTTTTCATTTCTATGTAAAGTACCTTGGGATGACTTTGTTCCCTCATAGTCCTTCGGATCTTACTCTTGAGCAATTTAGGTGATGACATTGTGTTGCATCTTGATTTGCTAGCTACTACATCTTTGTTTACATTTTGCAATTACTACCAGGAGTAGTCTTGTGGCTTGTTGATTAGTACGTTTGAAAGAAGAGGAGTGCTTTCTGTTATTTTCCCTGAGTTTCTCCTTTGATCTGCATGCATCATCTCTGAAAAAAGAGAGATGGATGGTTTTTCCTACACTTGAGTATTATTTTTTGTTTTTATATATATATATATAGGGAACTTCCCCTTGATGAGAGGAGAGATTAGTCCCCTTTTGATTTGGTAAACCTACACATTTGGATGACCAATCTTCCTACTTTGGCTGATCAGACCTATTTTGTTTATCAATACGCTGATCAACAAAATATTCAATGAACACATTTCAATCCACCGAGCCACTAGGATCTACTCTAATCTTAATAGTATCAAGAGTAACTTTCCCTTGATGAGAGGAGAGATTAGTCCCCTTTTGATGTGGTAAACCTACACATTTGGATGACCAATCTTCCTACTTTGGCTGATCAGACCTATTTTGTTTATCAGTACGCTGATCAACAAAATATTCAACCAACACATTTCAATCCAACGAGCCACTAGGATCTACTCTAATCTTAATAGTATCAAGCGTAATTTTATGGTTTGACTCGTAAAATTTCCATAGATTCCTATTTAATGGCCTCTCATGATATTTATTCAATTTAATATTCATTGAAAGAACCAAATTTGAATAGTGAAGTATCTTCTTATGCATTTCAAAGTCTTCAAACAATCATAAATCTAATTTTTTGATAAAATATCATCGAAGACAAGTTCTAGTGACTACCATAGCACCAATGGTATAGTCAATGTTTTCTCCATCTATCACTAGGAAAGTTAATTTTTTATTTCCATCTACACACCGACATAAGTAGTAATTTGTTCCCTCTTCATTGTCCTCATCTGAAATAACTATCAAAACATGCCCTCTATCATAAAATACAAACTTTAATAACACTATAAAGATAGATAATGAGAATGAATAATACATAATGATTAATCTTCTACCTGGCTACACTATATTAGAAACATGCTCAAAGTCATGTGATAATATCATATTTTTAAGTTGAAATGTTGATGGAACTCGATATGTGTTCATTGGAATTAAAGGTTTACAACTCCAGTCATCCACCCATTCTTATGACTCACACTCATTTGAAGTAACTTCCATGCATGTGGAACAAAATCATGCTAAGTGTCTCATATGAATAATCCAAGAACCTGCATTTGAGCTATAAAATGAATGGAGCTCACTTGAACCCATTAGTCATAGAATCCTCATAGTTTTCCAAGTGTTCTTCTTTCATTAACCATAAATGTATATGAACAGTAGAATTTGATTGAACACCATGGCACATGTTTTCATTACACCTTTGAACCATGGTTGTTACATTAGTCAAATTAGTAGCCTCTTCAAATTTCAACTCCTCCCTTATAATGTCTCTTTTTACACATGGTCCAACAATGTCATGTTCTAATTTTATATAGCCAACCTCAGTAAAAATCTAAATATGTTTTATACCACTAGTAACTTGAATCTTACTTAACCAATAAAACATTTGTGCATTCTTGAATTATAATGTGTAATTGTTTGACCAAACATAATGTTGATTGGACGTAATGTTACTCTAATCTAATTGTCCATAGAACTTCTCAAAACAACGTTGCACATGCTTTGTACAATGCGATCAATCATCAATAATATATAAATGGTACTTCATTGATATTTCTCTATACTATTAGGTGCATGCATGAATGTTATATGCACAAATATAGCCACTTGTGATGAGTTGTAATACTATAATTGATCTTTCAAATGTGTAATTTTTAGTAAAGTTGACTAATGAAACAATCGAATGAAGTGGGAATGTGTCTTTGCTCATCTTAAAATGGTCATCCAACCATCTAACCTTATGCATGTGCCTTTCATACTCATAAACAATTTTCTCCTTAAATTTGTCCATAAATTATGAAGTAGGCATCTATTTTGTTATAAGATTACACTTTTTATTATTTTCCATATTTTAATTAATAAGACATAGATTTATATTTTCTCAAACTAGATAATTCATATCCATTTTCACTTATACTCTCCTCATGGATACAATTACTAAATTTTAGAAATCCATTGCAAATGTTGTAATTTCCATCCAATACCATTTTCTTATAAAAGAACCATCCATCTAGTTTTTCATAATTTTTTTTGGAATAAATTATCTGGCTAATTTTGGTGGAACTTCTATGCCATACTCCTAAAAAATGTTCTCAATATAGAAAATACAATAAATATGACAAAAAACATCATAGTGCATTGAAAATTCAACATGTTTCATACAACAAGCGGTGCATGTGTGGTTTATTTTTACATAAAAAGGTTTGGCCATCTCAAAAAATCTTTGACTAATATAATTTTATGGATGTTTTTCCAAAAAAATTATATTAAAATTTTATTTAAGTAATATCCAATAAATGTTTTAGATGTGGTTCATGGTTATGAGAACCAAATATTTTTTTCACTACATCTCTTGCATTAGGCAAAAAAATTATATTGTCTTTCCAAAATTGTGTAGTAACTCTTTGAGATCATCGACTATATCCTTGTCCTTTTATGGAATTCTAGCAAAGAATGACCAGAGCTCATTGGTATTGGGTTCATTAAGTCTTTCAATCTTCCAATTGCTTTCATCAATATTTTTTTATTTATATCAAGTGTTCTGCTTGCTTTTGAAATTAATCATTTTTTACCTTTTTGACCACTTACTACACAAGTTGTAATTATACACTAGGAAACGTCATAATATTTATTATGTGATTTTAGGCTTACAATATGATATGCATAATGTATATTTTCAATTATTTCATTATTTTCATCATCCATATTAGATGTTCTTAGTCCTAATGTTTATATTATAGGTCTCATCTTAATCAGTTTCATCAATAAAACATATACTTGACATTTTTTATTATCATAATCCAATATATGAAAAAAACTATCCAAATTTTCTTAATCCATTCTTCTTGAATGGCGGTCAGACATTTTTTTGCACATTGGCTTTAAAATATTTTTTATCAACTTTAATTAAGTACTTTTTTTCTACACACAATTCTTTGATGTGTTGTTAATGGTGGTATTTGTTGAGACGGTGTTTCAAAATTGTTATTAATTTCATTGTTTATTGATGTGATGACATTTTATTCATTATTTATTTTCTCATTATACATTTCCATGAAATTTTATTCATTTTTTATTTCATCATTATTTGCTTATATGATTTTTTCTTCATTATTGGGGGGTAAAACATCATGCATAGAATCACCATCAACAACATAAAAAACTTTATACTTTGAACGTGAACTTCAAATATTATCTAATTCATTATTGTCAATTTTATCATTATTCAATTCATTTTTATAAATTTCATCATTATTAGATTCATCAGGATTAGTGGTTGTACTATTTTAGAACAAATTTATTACATTCATACATTGTGTTTTTATCTCAACTCTTCTAGTTGCTCTAATGTTTTATTCTTCAACTTATTCCTCTTCCTTGAATGGGATTTGTCACGCATTGGAATTTATAAATTTTCAAAGGTGGGGTAAAAAAAAGTACTTTAAAAGCACATAGAGAATACATAGAGAATTTTTGTGGGGACAGAATTCTTGATTTTGGTTAAAAATAGTCATTGAAAGCTAATTTTTGTCTATGGAGTAAATAACGAGTACATGTTATAAATGTTAGGTTGTGGAGCTAAAAGCTTCACTGATGCAGACACGGAGGAGGTTGCAGGAGAGTTGTTGAGTGTCAGAGACATCGGCGTCGGTCAGGCCAACCGACGTTGGCAGGATAGGGCAGGAAGGCAACCGACGTCGGTCAGAGATCGGCCGGTGTTGGCGACCCCCAGGCGGACAAGGACTAGCGTCGATCCCCTGTGTGGTTCGACTGCGAGTTAATTACGGGCAGTTGGTTGACGAACCAAGTGTTTGCATGATGAGTGCTAATTTTAGACTCATAGCTGCGGATCTAATTATTGTAATTAGATGTCTAATTATTGTTTGGATGAGATCTATATAATAGACTCATGGTTGTATTGGAAAAGTGGGCTAGTTTGAGTTGAGCAAAGTTTGCTCCTTCTGTGTGTGAGGTGAGCAAGGGTGTTCCTCCTAGTTCCACAGCAGTACCAGGCGTGTTGGTGCTGGTTTGGAGAGTCAGCTGGATTCTTCAGGAGTGTAGGATCTTGGTCACAGTTGCATGGCCTATATAGGAGATCTACATGGTAAGTAAGATCGTTGAGCTGCAGGTGTATGTGTGTGCAAGGTCAAGGTCAAGGTTCATAGGTGAGCAGAACTGTTGTTTGATTTGTAGGTGTGCAAGATCATATAGACAGCAACACAATAGGGAGCAGTATCAGGTAGGATCTACTTAGAGTACAGGGGTGTACTCGGATAGAGCAAGAGAGGAAGGCAAGGGAGTTCCTTCCATAAGTATGGTCTGTTGAATTGCAGGTTGTTGCAGATTCATGAGAGATCTACTTGAAGTACCTTGAGTACTTGTTGAGTACGTGGAGTACTTGTGGAGTGCGTGGAGCACTTGTGTTGTGCATGGAGCACGGGAGGTGAACACCAACTCTGTATTTGAGTTGGGTGTTGGGACCTGTGAGAGGGAGAGCTTTGGGGAGAAGAATTACTGTTCACTTGAGGTGTAGCGAGCCTCTGAAGAGGTGGTGGAGAAGAAGTGGCATCTTCTTTATTGTATTCTTTTCTGTATAAAGTATTAATACAATTGGTGTATTGTCTCTCATATGCTGTGTTATTCTGAATTCTAGTTACTTGTTGATTCTGGTTAATTTTTGCATATTATAGTTGCTTGGTATTTGGTAATCAATTGTATGCTTCCGATGTTTCGCATCCTGACAAGTGGTATCAGAGCCTTGGTTCTAGGTTCTTGAGCTTGATACCAACAAGTGGTATCAGAGCTAAGGTTGCAGGAAGCAGGGTTGTGTTTGGTTACAGGGCACTCTCAGGGGTTTCTGATCGAGTGGGAGTAGAGCAACGGCAGATCAAAGTAAGCTAAGAATGGAGGAGTTGAAAAGAACAGACGGTCACTCATGGTCCGATGGAAAGAAAGAGCAGGTAAAAAGATATTGTTGGTTGGTAGCAGATCAGCATGAAGAAACTGAAGATACAGATGTTGCAGGTGTTGTTGCACAGGATGTGTTTGCAGGTTTCTTGGATAAAGTTGAATCTTGGATAAAAGATTCGGTTGCCTCTTTCCATGCAGCCCCAGGTAGAGGAGTTGGTGAGCCTTGCCAAAGAATTGGCAAAGGGAAAGTGAAGCTGAAATTGCAGGCGGCCAACACACAGGTGTTGATGAAGGTCATGTAGGTCCCAGGTTTGGAGATATGGCTAATTTCTTTAGAAAGATTGGGTGATGAGAGATGCACAAGAACTCTCACATCGGTAGCACTTGAATTAGCTGGTGGTAAGAAAACAGGTATACTTTATCTACTTGTTTATATTACTGATTCTTCTTCTGTTGCAGAGACGTGGCTTCGTAGGCTTGGTCACATGAGCAGGAAGGAGATGCACGTTCTTAAGCGAAAGACAGATATATTTGACAGGCTTAAGAACTGGAAAGCCTTGGTGTTCTTGGAGGAGATGGCGGACAGAGTTCAGTGGATGGTGCTGGATACTTCTGAGCAGAGCAGTTTGGACATGGGTTTTGATTCAAAGAAGCTCGTGGGTAAAAAGTCATCACTCACAGGCAAACACAGGTACCGATGTCGGTCAGGAGGAATCGGCGTCGAACAGACAGGTGCCGATGTCGGTCATGTGCAGACTGAAGCCGGTGATGTCGGGCAGGGTAAGACCGACGTTGGTAATGGGACCGACGTCGGCAGTATGTAAGATCGATGTCGGTCAGGAGGACCGACGTCGGCAGCAGGGACACCAGTGCTGGGAGGTTGGTAGTCAGGTACAGACGCATGAGAACCGACGTCGATCGAATGCAGACTGTGGGGTGATCGAGGTCGGTCACTGTAACGAATTTTGGGTGGACAGCATGCTGTCAAGGAGTCTCAAACACCCATACGGAGGACTGAAGGCGTAAGTAGGCCCTCAAATTTATGTTCCTCTTCTTTATACATGTTACTGATTGTAGAGCAGGAAGGATCCAGGAAACAGGTGTGAGCTTGGCATGGATGAGGATGTGATTCCTTGGAGGTGAACCAAATAGGTGTGTCTTGGTAGGGTTGCCAGCAGGAAGAAAGCACAGAGACGAATGGATACCTTAGTAGAAGAATAGAGAGAACGGATACGTGAGACGGAAGACCAGGTATATGGTCTTGTGGAGTTGCAGGACAGTGGTACAGGTTTTGACAGGTGGAGGATGAAGCATGGCTTCAGTCAGTGTCAGGTAACTACTGTGGTTTGTCTTACCAGGTGGATGATGAGTCATGACATCATTCTGTTGCTGTATGTGGATAGTATGCTAGCTAGCAGGGGTGTACATACAGGGTTTTGCTGAGCTAAGGGTAAGATTAGTTCAGTGTCATGTCATGAGGAGTTTGGAGCAGCGAAATTCTTTGACATGGGAGGCATGGAGATCACAGGTTGATTTTGTCTCGAGTGGGAGCTGATGTGAATCAAGTGTTGGCGAGGTTCGGGATGCAGAGCCGGAGCACACTAAGGGCTGGACAGGTACAGTGTCCAAAATCACATGAGGTCTGGTTTGGACCTGAGTATTCCCATGCAGTGGGAGCTGTCAGAGTTAGGAGCCAATTCAGGGAAGTGGGTTCTCAGGTTTTTGAGAGGGACCGGCAGCAGGTGTTGCTATGCAGGGTCAGGACTTCACTACAGGTGTTGTAGGTTCGGATGTGGCAGGGTACTCGGATGACAGGTGGTACACCACGGGATGTGTGGTGGGTTGTCTTCAGGTGGGAGCTTGAAGAGGGATACAAACCAAGAAACAGATTAGACGGGGTACAGGTACAGGTACAGTGCAGCTGTTTATCTCCAAGTGGGAGATTGTTAGGTTGTGGAGCTAAAAGCTTCACTGATGCAGACACGGAGGAGGTTGCAAGAGAGTTGCTGAGTGTCAAAGACACCGGCGTCGGTCAGGCCAACCAACGTCGGCAAGATAGGGCAGGAAGGCAACCGACGTCGGTCAGAGATCGGCCAGCGTCGGCGACCCCCAGGCGGACAGGGACCGGCGTCGGTCACCTGTGTGGTTCGACTGCGAGTTAATTACGGGCAGTTGGTTGACGAACCAAGTGTTTGCATGATGAATGCTAATTTTAGACTCATAGCTGCGGATCTAATTATTGTAATTAGATGTCTAATTATTGTTTGGATGAGATCTATATAATAGACTCATGGTTGTATTGGAAAAGTGGGCTAGTTTGAGTTGAGCAAAGTTTGCTCCTTCTGTGTGTGAGGTGAGCAAGGGTGTTCCTCCTAATTCCACAGCAGTACCAGGCATGTTGGTGCTGGTTCGGAGAGTCAGCTGGATTCTTCAGGAGTGTAGGATCTTGGTCACAGTTGCATGGCCTATATAGGAGATCTACATGGTAAGTAAGATCGTTGATCTGCAGGTGTATGTGTGTGCAAGGTCAAGGTTCACAGGTGAGCAGAACCGTTGTTTGATTTGCAGGTGTGCAAGATCATATAGACAACAACACAACAGGGAGCAGTATCAGGCAGGATCTACTTGGAGTACAGGTGTGTACTCGGATAGAGCAAGAGAGGAAGGCAAGGGAGTTCCTTCCATAAGTATGGTCTGTTGAATTGCAGAATGTTGCAGATTCATGGGAGATCTACTTGAAGTATCTTGAGTACTTGTTGAGTACGTGGAGTACTTGTGGAGTGCGTGGAGCACTTGTGTTGTGCGTGGAGCACGGGAGGTGAACACCAACTCTGTATTTGAGTTGGGTGTTGGGACCTGTGAGAGGGAGAGCTTTGGGGAGAAGAATTACTGTTCACTTGAGGTGTAGCGAGCCTCTGAAGAGGTGGTGGAGAAGAAGTGGCATCTTCTTTATTGTATTCTTTTCTGTATAAAGTATTAATACAATTGGTGTATTGTCTCTCATATGCTGTGTTATTCTGAATTCTAGTTACTTGTTGATTCTGGTTAATTTTCACATATTATAGTTGCTTGGTATTTGGTAATCAATTGTATGCTTCCGGTGTTTCGCATCCTGACAATAAAATGTACACATTATTTATTATATAACTTAATCCTATGTAACTATGTAATAAAACTATCATAAAATGAATTTTCCCCTTAATTTGATTCATGTCCACATTAGGTTCGATTAGGCCAAAAATATATTCAATCACTCCAAATTAGGTTCATTTTCCCCCTTGGTTGAAGCAAATTAATCCAAAACAGATTCAATTAGTCAAATTTATTTTCAATTAGTCTAAATTAGATTTAATTAGATCAAGTTAGATTTGAAATTAATCTAAATTACACTCAATTCATGATAAAATTAGGGTTTAATGCCAACACATGTCATGAAATGTGGGCTAATTTGGCCCTTTTAATCACGTCATAAACTCACATTTATGTTCAATAGTTTAAATTTTCCATAATTGCCTTTTTGTTTTCATTTATGATAAAATTACCTCTCCATGTCATTGGTGCTTTACTTGAGCAAAGACCCTTTAAGGAAATCATAATAGGCATGTATAGACCTAAGGAGCAAGGGTTACAATTGAATTTATTCTCTTTTGAGAAGCCAATAATAAGATTGGTTACTCATCATTATAGATGACCCATGACAGTTTTAGGAAGCATTTAGGAAACCATTTAGGTGAAATTAAATGAATGCCATCTTTCTAAGATCTAAAGGGACCTATCTACAACCCTATAGAAATTTTTAGGGTTGAGTCAAGATTCTTATCTAAATATTCACCAAAGGGTTTCAAATAATATTAAATGGTGCTAAAAAAAGGTGGGCCACATGAACGCCTATCTACTCTATTGTCTTAAAAAAGAGATTTCCTCTTCAAATTTTAGATGTTTGACTTATTAAAGATCTTATGCTTCCACAGTCCATAAAGCAATAAGTAATCTTTTTTGGAAAAAAAATGTGTCTAGTTGAGAAGATCGACGCATTTTTTATCACTGCTGTGATCTTTCATTTGGAAAAAAATGTTATAACTTAGTTATGCTTAACCATTTTTAAAAAAACTTAGTTTTTTGGCAACTATATTCTAAATTCTATAAATCATGTTCTTATATCAGTTTCAATTTTGAGTGTAGCTATATCAAATTATCTATAGAAGTTCATATTTTTGAAATTTCAAGAAAATTATGTTCACATGTAGGCCATTTTTTGTTCCCCAAATATTTGCAATTACCTTTCTATCCATGTTTCAAAAAAAATACTTCAATAATACTAAAATTAGAAGATAGGTGATTAAATCAATCTCTATTGACGATATGGATGTCTGGCTAGTAGTAGAGCAAGGATTTGAGTGGAATAAGAGGTATCTAATTAGGGATATGGATGTTTGGCTAAATAAAAAGTAATGCCTAGTCTTTTGTTACTGTTTGGTCATAAAATTTGAAGTCAAAACAAAACCTATACTATCTATAGGACTTTATCAAAACTCTCATAACAAGGAAAATTGAATCCAAAAAATCACATACTCTTAATGAATTATTTGATTATGATGGAATAGGGGATGTGTCTCTTACAAGTGAGTGATGCAGTTCTAATTCCTAACTGGAATTTTCATCATATAGATCATTTCATGAACTCCTCTTATTTATTTTAAATACCCTAAAGCAAAAGATGCCTACTAAGACTATCATTACACTAAATTGCTTCCTTGTTGATCTCCTCTTCTCTAACATCCAATCACTTTCCCATTATGGAAAGGACTCTTCTTCATGATTTTATTATACAAGTCCTACTTGTTCATCTAGTTATTTTTGAGTCTCAGTTGACTCCATTTCTAGTGGAAGTCTAATACCTCATAAAATTTTATCCTCAACCTTGTTTAGACATTCTACTTTAATAATATTTTCCTTTCTCCATCTCTTCTACTTTCCCAACTCTCATTGAAGCCCAATTATCTTATTTTCATTTTTGAATTTGTTTTTAATGGTATACATCATTTAATCCTTGTCAACACATATTAAAGTTTTAGTCTATAAAATTTAAGCCATTAATCACAATAAAAAATACCCAGAACTAGTATATTCATAAGGAACATACTCCTAACAAAATGATGAACATGAATGAAACATATTTGTGATTTACTATAATACAAGGTTAAACCATGAGAATAGAAAGATACCATTCTTTCTCTAAATTTAATACAGAAAAAATAAGTTTAACTCTTCATCTTATTAACAATCTATTGTATATTTATTTTCTTATTAGGAAATATTAAAAAAAAATTATCTTTTCTATTATCAAATTTTAAAATAAAATTACATATATTGTAGAGATTATTTCACATATAAATATTATAAATTAGTTTGAAGCACATGTCGCACTATCCCTCTAACAATCCACAAAATATAATTGAAATAAGATAAGAATAATGAAATATAAGGATAAACCACTTCAAAGGTCAAACCACCAAAATCTTTACAATAACAAAAAAAAAATTGTAATATGATGATTCACGACTAATAACTACCTATTATATAAATCTTAATTCTTCTATGGGATATTTAGAAGTCAATTACTCATGCCAATATACATATAGATAAATTATCATTATCTTATCAATTTTGAAATTTGATGGTGTCTATAACCATGAAAGATGATGTACTGTTGGATGAGCTTGTACCTTCCTTGTGAGAGTTTATGGGAACAAATTTCTAGTTCTCTATTTCCTTGACAAGCACATCGGATTAAAAACCAAATATCAAGGTAATCAAGCTCACCATATTGAGTTTTTTGGGCTATACTCTACAACAATTATATAAATCTATATTTTCAAAGTTGATGGAAAGCATGAGATTTAGATGTGTCTTTTGCTCATGGTTATGATTATTTTTTAATGGCCTTTTTTTTACAATAATCATTTTTATTGGTCATTTATGGATTTTCCTTGGTCATTTCTAGATTTTCTCTCCTTACTTTTTTTAAAGGTGATTGAATCATTGCTTATATATATATATATATATATATATATATATATATATATATATATATATATATATATATATATATGTTCATTCTAATTCATAATTTGTTGTGTGAGTTATTCTGTTGTCATTGTCGTTGTTGTGTAACAACTATTAAGTACTCTAAAAATTAGTTTCCATTATTGAGCATATCAATTTATATTAGATTGGATTAAATATAGAAATAGGTTTTAGGGGGATAATTATCTCTCAAATACTTTTCTATGAACAAAATTAACTTTCCAAAATATCAAAATATATAAGTACCTTCATTTCCATCTTATTTATTTATAAAAATGATATTATAATATATATCTAATCTCACTCATATATTTATGGATGATATATATCATATTTATTTCTTATTTTTCATCTCAAAAAATTTATAATTATTACAATATAATTTGAAAGATAACATTTAATTTAAAAACATATTATTAAAAATATAATTAAAAAAATGATAATTATTTTTAATAATACACTTGCAAAGTCCAGTCACTAATTTGATCCCAAATACATGTTAAGAGGGCTCACTGACAAATTTGATCAAAAATCGTGATGTAATGACAAGACCTAAAATGTCAAACATAATTTGTACAGAAATAAACGTATAACAATTCTACAAATCATTAATAATTTTAAATAAATAATTATTATTAAAAGAAACAATGAAGCACTATTCGCAACTAATGAGTGGCATACCAAGCGGTCAAAAAAATCCTATTACTTAGGAGATAAGTATGAAACGTGGCAGAAAGCAATACCATGCCAATGTCATTTTGACATCTATTCATTGCGTTCCGTACGCCATTTGACCATTCGTTGATTGTGACATTTGCGGAGCATATTATTCCAGCGTTTTCTCACTAAATTTCTTCACCTACGTTGCTGTTTGCCTAGAATTTCAGGATATTCTTCCTCAATCGTACTCACTGATTTTGGTGTGCAAAACGCGTTTAAATTTGTATTCATCTTGATTGTAGTCGGTGCTTTTGGTCCGTCCACGTCGCATATGCTTACTTTCTGCAATACGATACGCTTTCTCGCCTATAAATTATATCCAACATTATTACATTATCATCACGGCGACTCTAAGCATTTATATATTTATCGACGAGCCTTGGAATTCTCTGCAGTCATGGCAGCGTATGGACTGAAAGTTTTGAGCTACTCTGCCTTAATGTGCGGTTCGAACCCGTGTCCTGCGGTGACATCATCGCAGATTAAAATGCAGACAGGGATATCAGAAACCAATGGAGGAGGCAAGTTGAGTGCTAGGGCTTGGCATAGCGAAGAAAGGAGTGAGGAAGAGCGTATGAAGAGTAAAAGTAAACGCAGAGCGAGGGTGATAACAGAGGAGATGGCATGCTGGTTGAGACGGGAGCTGCGAGCAACGGAAATCAACAACGATGAGATGTATCATTCCGCCATCGCTTCACAGCTGGCCTTCTCCCACCGCCATAACTAAAACTCCGGGTTTATTGTTGTGTATAGAAGGGCACATATTATGACTGCCCATTGAAATGCCCTTTTATTTGTAACAATGAGACACAACACCTCTAGGTGAATGCGAACGTCCATATGCATCAGTACAGAGTGATACCCGTAATGATTTATTTTTTATTTTCTTAAAAAGGATGGTCATCTTTTCAATATTATCTTTTAGATATTGAGAAATTTTATAGTAGAAAAAAATATATATTTTCTATAATTTATTAGTTTTTGACAGTGTGCTTAAAATTTTACTTTTCATTTAATATAATTTTTTTTAAAAATTGATTTTATTTTACATTTTAAAAATGTAATTATGGTCATACGACCATCGAATTTGAGCCATATCTATGATCAATTGAATATTGCAACACTATGCAGAATTCAAAGTCATATCACGCAGAATAACAAGGCATACTCATTCTCAAAGGTTTCTTCATAGTCAATTTTACTAGCATGGTTGGTAGTTTAGACACCTAAAAATGTCTTATAGGCATTTATTATATGTAAAATTTATTAGTCTAGAGTTCCTATGTGGTTGCTAACTATTGGTCCAAATAAAGCTTTGTTGGCACTTTTACTATCATTTTCATTATTTTCATCATGTCCCCTTCCTATACTTTCTCTCTGTAGAGATGGCTTACAAAGATGGTTAGATCAAGCATTAGTCATGAAAATTCAAGAAAAATGCATAAGAATATAACAAGCTAAGCCAACTCTTTCAACGGGGTTTGGAAAATGACAATTAAGAGCAAATGAAAGAAATCATATACACAACACCTTCTCAAGATCATCCCATCATCCAACTGTGGCTCAAAACATGGCTCTCCCCTTGATTTGGTGCTCAAATATTCATCAATGATGCAAGGCAAAGCTCCTCCACCATCTCTTGCTCACTAATGAAACTAGGTTCATAATATGAAATTAAATGTATACCTATCAATGAAGCTATCCTATTGTAAATTAAGTATAATAAACACCACACACAAATGGTTTGTGGAGAAAATTCTGCATACTAAGTTTATACAAATGAAGCTTAAAAATAGTAGTATTAGCCCTCCTATTTATAGATTTTTGATTTTGATGAAGCTTAAAAAATATATTTGCTATAATTTATTAGTTTTTGACAGTGTGCTTAAAATTTTACTTTTCATTTAATATAATTTCTTAAAAAATTGAATGTATTTTACATTTTTTAAACGTAATTATGGTCATATGACCATCGAATTTAAGTCATATCTATGATCACTTGAATATTGCAGCACTATGCAGAATTCAAGGTCATATCACACAGAGTAACAGGGCATACTCATTCTCAAAGGTTTCTTCATAGTCAATTTCACTAGCATGGTTGGTAGTTTAGACACCTAAAAATGTCTTATAGGCATTTATTAGATGTAAAATTTTATTAGTCTAGAGTTCTTGGGTGGTTGCTAACTATTGGTCCAAATTAAGATTTGTTAGCACTTTTACTATTATTTTCATCATGTCCCCTTCCTATATTGTCTCTCTATAGAGAGACAAAGGGAAGTTAACCCATATGACAGATTAAATCCAAACAAGCTAATACTTGCATGCATTGATTCCATCAATGATCAAAATATGATTAGAGTATAATGGGCCCCAAGGATGGGGGGAAAGGGAAGGATATGGTCCAAAAATATAAGTGACACACTTTAAACACACCCAAAACTAGGGTACAAACTGGGTGTTTAAGAACTAATCAATACTGAGATAAGTTGCACACTAAAACATTGCCAGAATGAGGGCCAAAGTTTGCATAGCTTGGAACTAGAATAAAATATGAGAACATTGATCCAAAGAGAGTAAATAATACTGTGCTCCAGTAGAATAGATTTGATCGATTGATAAAGCAATTTTAGCTCAAGAGGGCTGATTTTTATAACTGATAATTAATTGTGCCCTAGTAGGGCTAATTTAGATTTATGACTGGTTCAAATGTTGTGCCCCAGAAGGGTAAATTGGAAAGCATAACTCAAGGATATAACCTAATTTATAGATTAAAGATAAGTGGGTGCAAAACATAGATGTGATGGTTTAATGACTGAAAATTCCCCAAACAACTAGGCATACGAGGATGCACAAAGGGATGAAAGAGATGAATAAAAGACTAGAGGTGGTTAAGATGACCTAAGATACATCATGAATCTAAATACTACTTACATAGTCCAAATGGTCCTCAAGCCAATGCAGTTCACCTAGAAATGAGAGAATGGAATGAGAATTGAAGAAAAACTGACCACTATTTAATTAGACCCATAATATATGCCAAGAGAAGCATGTCTTCCATTGAGTCTAGTGTGGGATAAGCCATTCTTGCCTAGTTTCAGTGGTGATTTTAAGAGATGATCATCAGAGTTGCATCAATCTTGAGACTTGGATCCAAATCACATAGTGCTTGCTATAACAAAATGAAATTACACATCATAAGTATGAGGAACTTATAATGACATTGGATTTCAATTACATTAAGCTGATTCAAATGTGAATATTTATAACTAAGGATAATGATAAGAACTATCAAGACCAAAGTTACAACTATTTTCATTTATATTAAAACAATCCAAAATAAAGAAAAAGAAGAAAACATAAATGAATCTAACTTAAAATCAAGATATGAATAATCATGACTGAAGTAGGAATAAGAATGTATGAAAATAAAACCAAGAGCAATTTAATAAATAACATGTGAACACGATATGAAAAATCAAGCTCTATGCATGCTATCAAGATGTTCCTAAAAAAAAACAAAAGAACAAGACCAAATAACAAAACAAGAATAATAAAAGAAGACAAAAATGAAGAGACAAGAAAGTACAAGAAAACACAAATAAAAATCAAATAAACACACACAAACAAGAGTCATTCACAATGTTAGTACAGTTTAAAAATAATTATTTAGGGTCATGTAGTAGAAGCATTACTTTCTACAACAACATAACAAGAATAAGGACACAAAGTTTCCTCTGAATGATAGGGATATAACATATAAAAATATGGTAAAAATAGAAGAAAAAGAAGGGGGTGGCTGAAATGACTCCAGATGTACAAGACAAGTGGGCACTACCTACACAGTTCCATGTGTACAAGATCCAGCGTAAACTTTAGGCCAAATGTAGTTCTTCCAAGAAATAGGGTAGAAGAAAAGTGATGATAAGAAAACATGATTAATTTTTTAGAATAAAATGGGAAGATGGGATCGTAAAATGGTGAGAGTGTATAAATTAGAATGGTCTTGCAAAATGGTAAGTGCGTGGGATGATTACTTGCAAAATACTAAGAGCATGGAGAGAGATACAAATAATATAAGACAATGTTTTTGGTTGTTTTGTCAATCTTTTTCTAATGTTTTTGTGTTTTAAGGAATTAACAATATAAATGAAATATTTACAAAATGTCCAAGGAACCACCTACCTAAGGAGATGCATGTCTACAAGTAACAGTTCAAACAATAGTTAAACCAATTGCAATAGGATCATGGATATAAAAAATGGATTAGGGAACTTACTAATAAAGGATATTTACGTCCAAAAATAGAAGTTTTAATAACAATAAACTCAACTACAATGGCCGATGCTCACAAATCAATAAGAGCAAGGTCCTACTAAAGAAACAATGCATACCAAATAGTAAAAAAATGCAACATGAGATAACTCTGAATAACCATCTGATAGGCATAGATCCTGAGCTAAAGATGTATCCTTATTCACTTGTCTGTAGAAGAAGCTAAAAAATACTGTCCATGATGAATTGCTTTGTAGAACTAGTGTTGAATGTGTTCATAATGTCTATGAGTCATAATGAAGATCATAATTGGTCAAGGGATAAAATATCTCCAAGCTATAATAAATCATGATATATAAAGAATGTGATTCTAAACAGAGTGGTCGATAATTAATAGGGTCCAAAAGAGGATGGTACATAATGAATATGGTCCAAATAGGATGGTCCAAGGTGGGATAAAATGAGTTCAAAGTGTTAATGGTACAAAAATTTCATTGTTTAAATTTGTGAAAAGAATATGGTTCTCAAAAGAATGGTCCAGGGTAATTTTAAAACATAATGAATGTAGTCCATCATGGGATGGTCCAAGATATAATAATATTATAAGAAGAACAACAAAAAGTAAACAATGGTCAATCCTCTCAAACCACTAAGAAACTAGTTGTAAATGATACTAAGGGGGAAACTATGTCTCAATAATCCCTTATAGCAGCCCAACCTTCCTATGAGGCACCACTATTCACATCTAGTACATCTTTGTCTCCTAATGTAACTGTCTTTGTGAAAGAGATAAAATATCTTCAATCTAAGGTGCTACACCTTGAGCAAGGTGCCTCTAGACCTACATAGGCCTTGGATTATTTTGCTCTACTTCATACACCATTGGCACATCATATTACTTCTACACCCTTACCAACAAGTTTTATTCAACCCAAGATCAATCTATATGATTGCAAGGGTGATCTAGAGACACATTTGATAGTTTTTTATGTAACATGCTTGGACTATGTGCTAAATGACTAGTTACTAACCTATCTATTTCAATAGAGTTTAAAGGATTATGCTTTACAATGGTTCTATAGTCTACCAAATTAGTCAGTCAATGCATTTGATCCTTTAGCTGACATGTTCCTAGCTCATTTCAGCATTAACATAGGTGACAAGGTTTCTTATGCCCAAGTTGCACAACAAAAACAAAGGTCATATGAGCATCTCACAAATTATGTTCTTCGATATAAGACTATCTTTTCTAAAATGAATAGCTCCATGGCCGATCAACAATTATAGGACCTATTCAAATAGAGTCTTATACCAGCTTTGTATGAGTCTATAATGTTCAAATGATTCTCTTATTTCATTGAGTTATATCATACACTAAAGGAAAAAGAACTCAAATTAATTTCAATAGGCATACTCAAGTACATAAGAATATCAGAAACAAGAGTAACAACAAAGTCTCATACAAGGTAAAGGGTAATGATAACAAAAGTCAAAATCAACCTACTATTAATGTAGCTTTTGATCCCCCTCAATGAGTGGTTTTCTTAACACTTCCTTGATGAAATTTTACCAATCTACTAGTATCTCTAGTCAAAGTCTTATAGTAGTTATTGGAATGTAATATCATATCTCTCCCTCCTATTCAATAAGTAGATCCAACAAAGCCTCTTCCATGTGGATATGATCATAATGCACTTTGTGATTTTTAGAAGGCTCTAGGCCACACAATAAATAGATGCATCAGTTTGAAACACAAGATACATGACTTGATAGATGGCAACATTATTGATCTTGACACTCTAATTGAGCCTCCTCAAGCAAAGAAAATACAAGACAAGGATCTAAAAAATTTCTCAGATCCTTTCCCACAACATTCTAAACAAGACACAAGGGACACATCAGGTGTTCACCATACATATCATTCACATCCTCCACCATATACATACTAGGCACCTTCAATTGAGTGACATCCTTTGAGTAACATGATTAGTTTTTATAATTCTAGAGTTATAGTTAGACCTTATATCTCTTTCTTAGATCAAGAGATAGTTAAGGATGATTCAGATTACCATGCACTATTTATCAGAGCCTACATGAATCATCATCCCATTCATAGTGTTCTCATAGATAATAGATCTAGTGTGAACATGTGCATTATGACATTGCTTCAGCATTTGGGATACTTAGAACAGTATATTACCCCAATGAACATAATTATCAATGGATTTAGTGGGCACATACAAATTTAATTAGGTGAGATTCTACTTCCTCTATAGGTTGGTCTAACATATGTGGCCACCCCATTTACTACAGTTCCAAGTGCAAGATTCTTCTATATGTTTCTTGGTTGACCATGGATATAAAAACTTTGAGTAGTAAATTTTATAGTTCATAGATGTATGAAATTCATTGATTCTAATTAGGTTTTTATAGTTGGTAGAGTTTTGTTGTTCCCAAAATCAGCTCTGCTCATTTTTGAAACAACCCCCTACAAAACTTGTCCATTTCGCCCTTTGTCTCTCTAAATTAATTTTTCGAGACAGGTTTTCCTCATTCTCGTATTTGCTCAATTGACATCATCTGAAGTTCATAATGTATTTTGTTACATTTTCTCCAAAACGTGAAAGTTGTTATGGTCTCGACATGACCAGTTGACCCATTTCTCTTTTCCAGGTGTTAGCCTTTTTCTTCTATTTTCGTGCATGGGCGGCAATTTTTGCTGTTAGTACATTTTTTCCTTCTGAAATGCAAGAGCAAAAAAATCTATCGCCCTTACATCTGGAATGCAAGAGCGGTGAATTTTGCCACCCATGCATTTTCTCCCTCACATGCAAGAGCGACAAATTTTGTCGCCCCTGCATATCTTTGAATTTTTTAGTGTAAGGGCAGAAAATTTTGTTGTCGATGCACTACCTCAATTTTCATGCATGACATTTATGGCCATGCGTGCTGAGTGGTTGGGGTCAATTTATGCCCCATTTAATCTAATTTTTACCCCATTTTGATCCATTCCTTCCACTCCTCCTCCTACCTTCTACCTCTGGATGATCTAGTAAGTGGGGAAAAGTGCATTTTGATGGATTTGAGCTCACGGTGCCTGTTATTTTCCAGGTAGGCCCTTATTTTTACATTCTTAATTCTTTTCCTTTCCTCTCTTTAGGTTTTATTTTTAGTTTTGTTTTAGGTTTTATTTTCTTCCTCTAACCTTGGCATCCTTCCCCTAAGGCCGATCGGCCCCCTTCCTTTTCTCTTCCCGTCGAGCTCTCTTCCTACCTCGTCGGCCTTCCATCATTCTCCCCATGCCAAGGCGGCAAATTTCGCCACCCTTGCATTTTTTTTCCACATTTTCTCTAACTCTGGAGAGATTTTCATCCCCCTCATTTTTCACCTCCTCCCCATTTTCCTCTCATTTTTTGACCCACTTTCTAACTCAGCCCTGTCAAGTGCCCTTCCTTAGTCATGATCATCCAACGTGCAAATTCTCCAATTTGCCCATTTTTCCCTGATTACATGATCATGATTATCATTGCAGTACCCCCTAAGGATTCTCGTTCATCGGCACCCACTCAATCAAGGTTCATCCCAATGACTGAAGTTTCTCCAAATAAGTCAAAGGCCATGAAGTACCAGTACCAAGGCATTTTTTTATCACCTTGGTCACTTCTAATTTTGACGACATTAGAGACACAGAGATCGGCCATGTGGATATGGCCGAGTTCATAACTAAAACCAAGGTGATGAACCTGAGCTCTGAGATGAAAAGAATAACTGAAAGTAACATTCATCTAATTGCCTCTTTTCTAGTAGTGACACATCACACAGAGTTCATCCTCTAGTGTGCCCAGTTCTACAACAGAGAGACTAGGTCAGTGTCAAATGCCAACGACAACACAATAATTTGGCTAGACCCCAAATTTATCGATAAAGTCTTCATGTGCCCTCCTGCTACTGAAGTACTGAGAATTGACTTTGTTGAGGCATAGAAAAAGTATGACAAGAATTTTGAGAGGGTAAAGAAAGTGATGAATCACAGGTGGCTCAAGACTCCTAGGACCAATTTATCTAGATGGCCATGGAATATTCTAAGGAGTGATTTCATAGAAGAAGTTGTTGACTTAATTACTCTTCTCAGTAGAGTATGAGGTCTACCATCCTCTTCACAATTCTACAAATGGATGTATCCCTTCATCAAGATAATCCTACAAAGGAAGCAAGCCATCTTTTAGGGTGAGCAGATCAGCAATGCTCTTCACGAGCAGTTGACCAAGGTATCCACTACTTCAAAGTTTTATATGACTTTGTACTTGGTGTACATTGTGGCCTCCATGCGAACCTTTCCAGGTTTGACAACTGAAGGAGATAGAAGAACCACCCCAGTCTATTCATATTACCCTCAGTTAACACTACAAGGATCAATCCATCATTTTAGGAGGGTAAATGATGCTTTCTTCAAGATAATTTTATGTCTTTTCGATCCTCAACTGGAACAAAAAAGAGTATCAGATAAAGCATGGATAGTCGTCAATGATTTTGGCTGCATGTTTTTACAATTCCCCTCTTTTTGCTATATACAGGTTGGATTTTTCCAAGGCTATCCATACATGCTCCCCAGATTTCCTTCTGACAAGTTAGTCCTAATGGAGCTATGTAGACAGATTGTTGTCATACACACTAGGCAAATGGAACTAAAAAAGCTAAGCTTCAGGTTCCCAATATAAATTGGTAGATACTCAATTTTGACTGCTGCCAAAGAAAAGGTAATGGAGATGAAAATGCAATGGTTAGCATGAAGCAATTCAAAAAAAGAGACAATTTTGACTATAGGGGTGTCAAAGATATGATCAGAAGAAAGACTCAGTTTCATGAGCTTATGATTGAAGACATTTGGGTAGATTTGAGAATGGCAGAAGAAATTAGGAGGATGGATTACAACAGTTGACTCTGGATCAAATTGAATATCTAGGGCTTGTAGATATTCCCTCTAATTTGGTTGATGATAAGAACATAATCAATAGTAGATACCTAGCTGAGAAGGTCACTGACTCTCCTCTTCCTCCAATTCAATGGTCCCAAAAAGAATTGACTTCTTTAAGGAAGAGATTCGAACCAATATTGGCTAACACCAATGATTGGCTAATGGCCAAAGGGATCACGTTAAAGGAGTTAATTATAGGATCAGAGGTTGAATTCCAAGTAGAAACAAGGAAGAAGGTAGAGAACAGGACTAAGAATAAAGGTGATGTTCCTTCTCCATCTAGGCCTCACAAGCCTAGAAATATTTTTTGTGTCTAAAAAATTGAAGGTTACTGAGGAGCCAGAATCAACGACTAAGGGGGATGAAGAATAAGGCACCCAAGAATAGGTAGCATAATAGATGGAGACAGATGATAGGCCTTCAGAGTAGTAGAGAACTGAGCCTCTATCTTCCTAGGAAGGGGAACAACCACTTGCAGGTGTTTCTTCTTCACCACCTCAATCCCTTATGGCATCTCCTTCACCTCTTTCTCCCATTAGTGTTCCTTCTTCTAGAGCCACCTCTCCTTCTAGATTTATGTTTGGTGATCCTCAAGGTGTTTTGGAGATGTCCTTCACTCCTTAGGTTCTATCCCTAGTCTCTCTTCTCCTTCTTTCAATATCAGAGAAAGCTCCACCATTGACCAATCAACAGCTGATACGATTTCACTTGTTACTCCCACTATGACCGCTATTCCCACTAGTAGTGTAGACGTTACCCCAGTGACACTAGCTATAGGAACTATTGCCATAGTAAGTACTTCTGCTTTCCTTCCTTGGTTGTCAGCATTCACGCCCAAAAATAAGAAGTTAGCCATCTCTGCAAATGACTTTGATTTTGGCAAGATAGTCCCAGTGAAAGCTAAGGACCCTAAGAGACCAAGGATCCTTTTGAAAATGGTTGAGGAAAAGGGGCACAAATTTTTGGAGATAGCTAAACCTCCATAGGATGTAACCCTTGAGGGTTTTGACATTAGTAGCTATTCCATTTCTCATGTTGAGTTAGGGAAAGTTACTCACGAGGGTGTGAAGAGCGATCTACAGTCCGCAATGGATATCATGGTCAAAAAATTTGACAGGGAAAGGAGATGAAAGATTATTATAAGTCAAAGGTAGAGCAATTGACCATAGTAATCAAGAAATTCACTCTTGCCCCTGAAGCAGCAACCCCAGAAGCCTTTTCCATAGATGATCCTATTATAAAGAAAGCAGAGAAAACCTATATGAAAGGGAAATTACTAGAAGATTATATCGAAAAGATGCATACTCAGGGAGTTTCCTTGCTTATAGAAGTTTCTGAGAAGACATAAGACGAAGAAGGTGAGGATAGATTTAGAAGACCTTGTCTCTCTTATTTCTCAATATATTGATAGTACAAATAAATATCTTAGCAAGTGGAGGGAGATGAACGATCTAATGAAATGCACCTTGATATCCATCGGTGTCATTGCCAACAAATATTCCTATGTTGAGATCAAGGAATCACTGATATATAGGATTCCAGTACTCAAGGAGCTGATCGAAGATCTCAAGTCTTCCAAAGATGCTAGTGAGAAAAGTGACACAGGCCTATTGAATAGACTTGAAGAATTGCCTTGCAACTTCACCTCCAGAGATAATCAATTTCTCTCAATAGAAGAGATGATTCAAGAATTCAAAGGTATGATCCAGAGGGATTTTGAAGGCAAAGCATTTTCAATGACTTCTGTGGATAACATCTTGGATACTCAGTTAACTCTAGATAATCTAAGATCCATGTTAACTAGTCATTCCAAGGCAATCACAACATTGAAAGATGTTACAATCAAGGCCAGAGTGATCTTCAAGAACACCATTGCACCAAACAGTATAGGAATTTAGGTATTTATCACCATGTATGATGCTCATCTGAAGAAGTTCAGTGGCAAGAGCTGAACCATTTCCCCTTTCTCTCTTCTTCCTCTCTTCTCATGCACTTTTGTCATGTAAAAGTGCATGCAATTTTGTAATATGTAATTACATGTAAAAAATATGGAAAAATATCTCAAAGTCAAAGATGACTCATCTTTGACTAGATATTTTAATATTTTAATATTTTTTTTAATTTTAAAGGTTTCTCCCTATATATATAGAGGGAACCTCTTTTGTAAAAGGATCTCTGGATAATTGAGAGCAAAAAGTCTGCTAAAATTGAGACACTTCTTGAGACTTTGTGCTCAACTTATAAATCATATTTTATCGAATGAATGAGAAACAAGTTTATTCCAGACTTTGTGTTGGAGTAATTTATGTTACTTAGGAAATAGTTCTTATGTTCTTTTCCTGATAATCTCTTATCTATTTGATTTAATAAGTAAAGTGTGTGCATTGAAATTATCTAAAGATGTTTCTAAAAGATAAGAGAAAGACTTTGAGCTACTTTTATCTTGGTGATCCTTTTACCTATTTTAGTTTTAGGTGAAGAATTTGTGCTTTGTTTCACTCTACTATTACATGCATTTTGAATCAGTGAAAGAGGCAACATAAGACTTTGTGCTTTTGTGAGTTTCCTTATGGACTTTGTCACTACTTCAGGGAACTTTCTGCTCTGTGCTAGATACCATTCCTGAAAGAATAGGAATGGTTTCAGCCATCAACCGGGAATTCTCTCTCTTGATCCTTGGACATCATCTCTGAAAAAAGAGAGATGGATGGAATTATACTACCCTGAGTATTATTTTCTGCTTACTTATATATACATATAGCATATAAATATTCATAGGGAACTTCCCCTTGATGAGAGGAGAGATTTATCTCATTAAGATGTGGTAAACCTACACTTTTTGTGGCATAAATCTCCTTGTACTGTGGTTGATATACCCATTTTGTCATTAGTTAGTTGACGACAAAATATTCACCCACCAAGTTTAATATGAGTTATCACTCCCCACTTCAGATCCATCTCCTACTTTATAGTCACCAATTTTAGCTTCTCCACTAGTTACAATTCTACCTCCATTTCAAATTTAGACATATTCGAGGCCTTCCTTGCCAGCACAAAGAGTTTATACACTTCTAAAGAGGAATATTTTAGAGCAATCATAATTTCAATACTCTAGATAGTTTCTAGCTATAGTATTCACACCCAGGGCAGTATTATTTAGGTCTCATGCCTCTACACATAGAGTACATGTTTAGAGATTTTTTCATACTAAAAAATGGGTCACTAAGAGCCCTAAAATTACATCCACATCTCAGAGTTATAGGAGGACCCCACAATTGGTTTCCATTACAAAGATTTTATAGCATTTACATCATACATAACTTTCAGAGCCACAATCTCAACCCTTCCATTGAGTTTCAAGATCATGCATGATCCCTCTCCTTGATAAAAGACATCATGATAGGGAGTCTCTCATGAGACTCATCGGTTAGTATCATCTCTTCTCAACCTAACTTGTACATTTTTTTTTCAATTTATTGTACAGAATCTTCTTATGATTTACTGTATATAGCTTGTTTTAAATGTTCAAAATAAAAAAAACATTCAAATATGTCAAAATACCAAGAACACTCAAATATTTCAAAATACAAAAACATTCAAATAAATCAAAAACACAAAAACATTTCAATTATATGCATTATCCATGATTTACATTTTTACTACCATGTTAGACTTACATTTTAATATTCTATGCTATTGTATGTTGATTTATCTACATTACAATGCTTCACTTGATCTTCTTTGAGTGTGTGTAGTGAAACCTAGATCCTTTATTGCTTCACTCTACCCATTGAGGGGGCATCCTACTTCATACATTCAAGACATCCATCAACATATCTACCCATTGGGGGCATTTTCTACATGATTACACCATCTAGGTTATGTCATTCCTACACCACACACTCTAGTTATCATGTTGATGTACATTACTCACTAGATTATAGAGATTACTCTATTGATACTCAAAAGTATATTTAACTTGTGTATTTATTAGCATATACCTAGTCTTGTACTCTATGTTTTTCATACTTTCAGTTCTTACTTTGATTAGCTGGATGCAATTGTATTTTCATCATATTACATGCTTTCCTTACTTACATTGCATATCTAGATGTGATTGAATTTCTTAGTTCCTATTTTGTCTCTTTTGTGTGCCTTAAGACATTTACCAATGTCCTTTTCTTGTACTCTTCTATGTTCTTGTGGCCCTCGTGCCAACCTTGCTTGTTTTCAATTGTATGTGTATGTGGCATTTGACCATGCCTTGTATGCTTGATTTATAGTTTAAGTGACATGTGCCCATGTCCCTTATTTTCTTGGCCCCTTGGCCACTATTTTATGCTTTTTGATTCTTGACTTGTGTGCTTGTTGCTTATTTGCTTCTCATTGTTTGCAATGCCATGATCCACATCATGTATTATCTTGTTTTTCTTGGATGTCATGATGGACATCATGTTCCATCCCTCCCTGACAACTAAACAACTAATAACTAACATTTTCAATTTTATTTTAATATAATTAACATTCTATTACATTATTACATCTATCTAGGCATACCCCTGTTGATCTAACAATCTCCAATACAAACTATGCTATATCTTGAGATATTTGTATGATTATCATTGCTATATCATGTATTTTACAACATAACACACTTGCAAGGCTCTTTTTTTTTTTGGGAAATCATTGTATGGTATTCATTCCTACACTCAAAAAAGGGGCCAATAAATAGGGATTTTATCATAGAGATCAAAGCCTCTACCGATCAAAAAAATCAATTTTCAGAATACATAGAACAACAACCAAAACGCAAACCAGGCAAAAAGGCTAGGAAAATAGTGACAAACATAAAATAATCATTAGAAACAATAAAATACAAGAGTGCCAAAAGTGGAAAATAACATTAGACAACAGAGTGTCCTATTTTTGGCACTCCTGTCCAAATAGTTAAAAACCTAGATTTTCCAAAAATAGGAAGAATGATAAGTTCAGTTACAATTTTGTCAGTAACAGTTTAGTTCAAAATAAGCAGTTTCAATACAATTTTTATTAGAGAATATAGATATAGGGGCATCATGCACAACATGATGGCTCTCCCTTCTAGTTTTAGATTAGGTAGTTGGTATAACTTCCAGATCAGAATCCATGACATAGATATCAGTGATTGGGGACAATGTGCATGACACATCTGAGTTTTTTTTTTTCTGAGTCTAGTATATTACCTAGAGATTCTTAATAATTGCATGCCTTATTCCATTTTTAGGTGGTTGGCATCATTCTTGAGTAGCTTCCTCATAAGCCTAGTTTTAAGTTTTAGAGTGGCTTTCATACAAGCCTAATATTCACCTTTTAGAATGGCTAAGATTAGCCTAGTTACTAGTACACATTCAGCTACCCATGCCATATTTTCATATTTTAGAGCATTCATGGGCTTCAAGAGCCATCTCATACAACACACATTCATACTAGTATCAGTTCATAACTTCACTTAGTGGGCAATGATGGATCAAAAGGACTAGTTAACCTTTCCAATTTTGATCCACCTACTTAGAGGGATTAGACATAGTCCAAATATCGACTAACACATGAATGATCACATATCTTTACTTAGTGGGAAATTATGGATCCAAAGTGCTATCCTTTGTATTCTTAAGCCACTCTTAGAGAATTAACCACTCAACTTTGTATGTGATATTACTTTTTATTATGCACATATCCATCATTATCTAGCATCACTTAGCATCACTCAACATCACAACAGGATTTAGATTGGTTCACGTAATTGACGAGGTGTATTCATTCCTTTCTCTTCCTCTCTCTTATCTAACTTTTGTACATTTTTATTTTAGATATAACACATATAGTAAAAACTTATCTACTCTTTTTTTTCTCTTACAGATTTACACTTCATAACATGCTCTCTCTATACACACTCAAATTCACATAGCTTCATGGGCTTCACCCTTACAAGTATATTCAAGTACACTTTCTATTTTCCCTTTATCCTTGTATTTTACTTTACTACATCACTAGAATAAGGGGGGGGGGCAAATGTAGTCATATAAAATGTCCAAATTGGTATTTTTAGTGTGGATTATGACACCATATCCATAGGAACTTCTTTAATGCTCTCTTGACCCTTTTAGACACCTTTTTACTAATTATTAGTCATTTGTAGCCTTTTAAACAATCATTCTAACTCAACCAATCTCTAATTCCTAGGCCAATTCTATTATCCTAGGTCTCAAGCTTGTAGGAAAGGAGTGATATACTTGGTCAATAGCACCAAACCCTAGGGTGTCCTATTTTTAGTTATCCTATCTAATCACATTTTAATCCCAAATGATCATTTCCATCTGATTCTTATTATTCATCATGTCATCCTAGTATAAATACATTTAACCCATGACCAATAGTTCCCTATAAAAGTCCATTCAAAGTTAATTTACAAGTGAAGTGATAAAATCTTACAAAGCAAACAAGAATACAAAAAAACCACTAAGTCAAACCTTCTTATTATTTGCATACAATCACCCAACACAACTACAAATATATTTAAACCCTCACACCAGTCCCTATCCACCTCAAGCTCTCTCAATTTGGCATTTTTGCATTTGTATTACACTATTGGACAAAGCACATCAAGTGAGAGAAATACATATGGCTTGATCTCTCTTCAGAGTATTGGTATGTATGTAACGTGCCCACATAAAGGGTGTAGATAAATGTTCAGTGCATATTACACACTCTAACCCCCACCCTCTTTCTCAAGTTTTATCAAACATAAAGAAGGTCTAAGGTTTCAAGATTGAATTAGCTCTATAAGGAGTTATTTTGACATTCAAGAATCAATATTTGATAGATAGGCTGACACAGGAATAACAGAAAGAACCCAAAAAAATCAAGTCTTTATGAGTAGTTTAGATAACAACATCGAAAGAGGATAATAATACCAGATCTTAGGGTGTCCTATTTTGGTAGTCCTATCCTTTCACAAAAATAAAAACTAGATTCTAATTTATGACATTGTCCCAATCCTACACAATCAATTTTAGACCCTGTAATAGCCATTTTAACCTATTTTAAGCTAAGTTATATTTCTCTTAATTTATTGCTATTTTTAGAAAGGTACAAAAGACAAATAAAATATAAAAATTAGGACTGTAATTATTTCAATATTATTTACTTATTTATTAATCTATACCCTTAACTAAAATAGGAATAAAACTCCATTATTCTCAAAATTATTAAATCAGATCTCCAAATGAGTCTGCTCCTTGTGACATTGGGTCACTCTTCAATCAGGATCTTGCTCAGCATTTAGACTCTTTTCACAAAAATAAAAACTAGATTCTAATTTATGACATTGTCCCAATCCTACACAATCAATTTTAGACCCTGTAATAGCCATTTTAACCTATTTTAAGCTAAGTTATATTTCTCTTAATTTATTGCTATTTTTAGAAAGGTACAAAAGACAAATAAAATATAAAAATTAGGACTGTAATTATTTCAATATTATTTACTTATTTATTAATCTATACCCTTAACTAAAATAGGAATAAAACTCCATTATTCTCAAAATTATTAAATCAGATCTCCAAATGAGTCTGCTCCTTGTGACATTGGGTCACTCTTCAATCAGGATCTTGCTCAGCATTTAGACTCTTTTCACAAAAATAAAAACTAGATTCTAATTTATGACATTGTCCCAATCCTACACAATCAATTTTAGACCCTGTAATAGCCATTTTAACCTATTTTAAGCTAAGTTATATTTCTCTTAATTTATTGCTATTTTTAGAAAGGTACAAAAGACAAATAAAATATAAAAATTAGGACTGTAATTATTTCAATATTATTTACTTATTTATTAATCTATACCCTTAACTAAAATAGGAATAAAACTCCATTATTCTCAAAATTATTAAATCAGATCTCCAAATGAGTCTGCTCCTTGTGACATTGGGTCACTCTTCAATCAGGATCTTGCTCAGCATTTAGACTCTTTTCACAAAAATAAAAACTAGATTCTAATTTATGACATTGTCCCAATCCTACACAATCAATTTTAGACCCTGTAATAGCCATTTTAACCTATTTTAAGCTAAGTTATATTTCTCTTAATTTATTGCTATTTTTAGAAAGGTACAAAAGACAAATAAAATATAAAAATTAGGACTGTAATTATTTCAATATTATTTACTTATTTATTAATCTATACCCTTAACTAAAATAGGAATAAAACTCCATTATTCTCAAAATTATTAAATCAGATCTCCAAATGAGTCTGCTCCTTGTGACATTGGGTCACTCTTCAATCAGGATCTTGCTCAACATTTAGACTCTTTTCACAAAAATAAAAACTAGATTCTAATTTATGACATTGTCCCAATCCTACACAATCAATTTTAGACCCTGTAATAGCCATTTTAACCTATTTTAAGCTAAGTTATATTTCTCTTAATTTATTGCTATTTTTAGAAAGGTACAAAAGACAAATAAAATATAAAAATTAGGACTGTAATTATTTCAATATTATTTACTTATTTATTAATCTATACCCTTAACTAAAATAGGAATAAAACTCCATTATTCTCAAAATTATTAAATCAGATCTCCAAATGAGTCTGCTCCTTGTGACATTGGGTCACTCTTCAATCAGGATCTTGCTCAGCATTTAGACTCTTGGACTAGGTATATTTTGGTATGTAGACCAAATTTGGTCAACATATTTGGTGACTTAGCTGGGAAGAATGCCTATTATACTTGAGAACTCAAACCATTTCTATGACTCTTGGATCATTTACATGATATATGAACCATTTACATAACTATAAGACATCCTTTTGACTTTTAAAATAAAGAATTCCAACAACTAGGTAAAGAAACAAAATTGAAAGGGAAAATAACCTAATAAATTAATGGCAACTAACCTACTAAAAAACTATGCAAACAAAGCACTTTTTAGGAAAAAAAAAACTAATGTGTTATAAAAACACTTAAACAAAATCAAAATCAACTATATACAAGTGACTTAGCCTCTTCAATAGTAGTGTTTTAAATGTATCCCATTGACTGGGATAGGAAGCTCTTCACCATCCATCTTTGCAAGATGTAAGGAATTGTGGGATTTGTAGCTGGAGACTATGTATAAATCACTCCAAAGAGAATCAAATTTTGTGTGCCTTGCCAGATTATCTTTGTCTTCATCCCATTTGAGGATCAAATCTCCTTCTTGAAAACTTCTTGAGAAAATTCCTTTGTCAAATGATCTCTTTATCATTGCTTGATGGGCCTCCATAGCCAACATGGATTGATGCCTTGTTTGTTTCATCTCCATAAGCTCAACATATCTTATTTCTATTGGCTCACCCTCCAAAAGATCAAGTTGATGCATTAATTCCAAAATAGGGAATTCAAGAGAAATTGGCATTCTTGCTTCCTTACCATATACTATCTTGTATGGAGAATTGGCTATTGACCTTTTATAGGTGATCCATTCATCCCAAAAAGATGACTTTAATTTGAGATGCCATGACTTCTAATTGTATTCAATAGTCTTCCTGATGATCTTGAACAAATTCTTGTTAGTGGACTCAACAAGGCCATTGCCTTGTGGGTAATAGTTTGATGAGGTACTGAGGAAAACACTATGTTGAAATAACCCCTAGATGATATTAGACCCCAAAAAATCCATAAAATTATCAAAAATAATAGTTGAAGGGACCCCAAATCTGGTAAACAAACCTTCATAGAAGTCCAAAACATTTGTTTCATTAACTTTTTTTAATTCCACTACTTTTGTCCATCTAGTAAAATAATTTTTGGCATTTAGAATCCACATGTGTCCTAAGATTGAAAGAGGATTAATGAGGCCAATAAATTCCAATCCCCATTGGACAAATGGTTGATTCATTAAAATTGGTTGGAGAGGTAAGACTACAAACTTAACCTTTCTAATAAACATGGCACATTATATGCATTTTCTAGTCCATGTATGACAATCACCAAATATATTTGGCCAATAATACCCACCTCTTATGATCTTGTGGGATGTTATCCTTGATGAATATTAACTTCCACCATGTCCATCATGGAATTGTTTAAGCAATATCTACGTTTGACCTAGTTCTATGCATCTTAGTAACATGCCATTGATATCCTTTTTGAACAACACATTATCAACAAGAAGAAAATGAATTGACTGTAATATAAAATATCTCCTCTTTGAAGGGGTCAAATGAGAAGGATAAATACCATATTTAAGTATCTTACTATATGTTGGAACCAGTTGGAAGATGAGGTATGATTACGTACAATTTATTCATCATTTGACACCATAACCACCCCATTATCCTCTTGCAAATCTTGGGCTAGATGTTTAGAAAGTCCTTTGCCTCTAACCAACATTTTGACCTTGATCTCAACATCATAGTCCATGACTTTGGTTATCCAACCAACTCTTTTGTCATTTATAACCTTTTTCAAGAGCAAATCCTTGACACTTGGATTCACAACCATCAAATGTATCTTATTATTGAACAATAAGTACCAAATTCACCTTATAATTGAAAGTACATGCTTCTCAATAAAAGAATACCTTGTTTCATATTCTGATAAGCCTTGACTGAATAAGGCTATTGGACTATCTAAAGTATCTTTATTCTACTACATGAGAATACCTAAAATTGTGTCAATGTTAGCTTGGGTGTATAAGAAGAAATCTTTGGTAAAATCAGGGTTCAAGAGTGTAGGATCACTGGCTATATATTTTTTGATCTCTTCAAAGTTTTTTACTCCTTCTTTGGACCAACTAAAAATCTGAATTTTCTTTAGCATGGCTTTGAGTGGCCTAGCTAAATTAGAAAATTTTGAAATGTATCTCTTTATGAAATTAATATTTCCTAAAAAGTTTTGCAAGGATTTCTTGTATTTAGGAAAGAAAAGTGCAGGAATTGAGTCTATCCTATTAGGAACTATGCTTGTACCATGTTTTGAAATTACATGTTCAAGAAGTCTACCATCATGAATAGAGAAAATACACTTTTTGGGATTCAAAGACACCCCAAATTGCTTACACCTTTCAAACACTTATCTAAGGTAAATCATACGCTTATCTGCACTATTAGAGAACACTATTATATCATCTAGATAAATAAGTATGAACTTGTTAAGGAGACCCTGAAATGCCATGTCCATACCTTTCTATAAAGTTGCTCCAACATTGGATAAACCAAAAGGCATATTTATATATGGAAATGTCCCCCACTTTATGGTGAAGGCCGTTTTGAACTGGTCTTCTTCTTTGACCAAAATATGGTTATGACCACTATAGCCATCTAACAAAGAGAACCTGGAACTAACTATAAAATTTTCTCCATTGATGGCAATGGATAGTGATATATAAGAGAGGACTTGTTTAAGTCATGAAAGTCAACACATATTCTTATTTCACCATTCTTTTTCTGTATTAGAACAAGGGTTGACAGTCAAGTTGAATGCTTAATTGAAAATATTATAGATGATTCAATGAGCTTTTGTAATTTAGCTCTCATAAAAGGTTCAAGATTTGTGTTAATAGGCCTTGGTCTATGTCTGAATGGCCTAGTCTCATTCTATAACTTAGTGGTATGTTGATTTAGAATTGGATAAAATCCTTTAAGGTCATTGTACTATCATGCAAAGACATCTACAAAACTTGAACATAACTCAATAAAAGTTTCCTTCTCTGAAGATGTGCAAACTTTGCCCAACTTTAAGAACTTATCAATTAAAATCTCCACATTTGTATAGTGTTATTCCTTGGTTGATAAAGAAACATTCTATTTCTTAATTTATCATCTCTGTTGAATATGTTTTCAAGGGTGACCAACCCTTTAGGCAACTTATTTGTCTTTAGTTGCATAATCTGGTCACCATTCTACTACAAATACTTATTTTGGTTCCTTGAGGACAATTCAAACTCATCTAATAAGAACCTGATAATCTAATTATCATCATAAAATAATTTCCAATTGTCATGGTTGTCTAAGACATAAAGCCTTAAAACCACCTTGATGTATGATTAAACATTTTCATTCTTTATGTCATCTGGGATACTAAATTGTAACCCAATAGCAACTAATCTGTCTTCATGCTTGTTATTATTTCTTGATATAGCCTAAATATTGAAAGCTTGAAAGTCCTCAAGTGAGTCCCATAATATATTCTTTTAGGACCTAAGCAATGGGTTATTTCATATATTAAGTCCTCTTACTTAGTGAACTACTAGTTCACTATCACCAAAGACTTGTAAGGTATTGACTTTTATTTTTATTGCCCATTACAACCCATGCACTAGTGCTTCATAATCACTAACATTATTGGAAAAAACAAAATAAAACTTTAGAGAAGATAAATACTTTTGATTAGATGGATAAATTAATATAATTCCATCTCTAGTGTCATGCTTGTTCCTAAATATATCAAAATATAGTTGCCATAGGTCATCACTAGGTTAGTCATCATTCATTAATGTTAGAATTGGTGTGTCATTTTCATGAATATAGTAGACACAATGATCCGAGTAATATTTCATTCAAAAATTTAGGTGATGGTTCTACCACAATTGGTGGTATAACTTCCTGGAGCCATAATTTTTGCACCATAGCTCCGTTTGACTCCCCGTTTGAACTGTTGGAAAGAGAAGAGGTAATTTTTGGTGACCTCATCCCATAGATTATTGGAGTAATTTTTTTAATTTATGAGGCACACCATCACCCTTATAGTAGGGTCCTTATAGTATTTAATAGGGAATGTAAATACCCCTTGTAATAATTTAGGATATTTGCAACACGCTCCTCCTCTTCATCATCACTCATAATTTGGTCAATATATTTTCTAGTGTTTGGGAGCCTAGTTATCCTTCCTATCAAGAATGTTGAAATCCTCATGCACCTCCCTATAAAATATATGTGGTTTGCATGAACTCACAAAATAAATAAGTGCATGAGTTCCTTCATTTTTCTAAAGCATGACAACTCATAAAGTTGAGTTGCACTCATCAATATTTATCAGATTGAGACATCAAACAATGATGTGACCTGCTCTATTTTGTTTCCTATATCAATCATCCAAGCTAGTGGTAGGTCTTGCATAAGGATTGAGTTATGGTAGTTATACTCTTTCAACTGGTAGGTGTGTGATAAAAAATTATAATGTTCCCCTATTAGTTATACTCTTTCTACTCATTTTTACTATTTAATATTCAGAAGAAATGAGAAACTAAAGATAATGGTCAGGGGTTTGTACATTACTCAGATGAAGTTGCACACCATATCCAAGCGATTGAAGGAGCTCCTCTTTGGTTGTGGAGGAAGACACCTGTAGAGAGAAGGAGACTCAAACAAAGAAAATGTTAGATATATGGTGGACTGCCAAGCACATGCTCGGTCCCAGAAGTGTAAAGACTTCCTGGAGGGATGACAGTCCACTAGTTGATAAAAAGAATGTCGAATAAAGAGAAATAATGAAATAATAAGAAATAAAAAGTAGACAATGCATACCTATATTTTTTTGTAAGTCTCCCACAGTCACCGACATCGGTAGTTCTACTGGTGTCGATTGGTCAAGGTTGCCGACGTCAGTTATATTACCGATGTTGGTAGGGGCAATGGGCCTTTGGACAGGTTTTTGGTTGATGTCTTTGGTCGACAGAGGAGTCTGGGTGGTCTATAGGAGTTTGGAGGTCCGTGCAAGGTTGCAGGGAAGTCAATAGAGTATTAAGAGGGACAGAGGTAGATGGTATGTGTGAGATGAGGGTCAGGATAAGAGGAAGGCTTTTCAGCCTCTCCAGGAAGAAAGTCAGATTTGGTCTCAATAGTACTCAAAAATAGCCAATGGACTAATTACCAATGCATTCTAAAAATACTGAAATATAAATCAAAAGAATACTTAGCTCTTGGTGGAGAACCAGAGGTGTAGAAGACTTGTTCCTGTTATGGCTGATGTAGGAGACTTCGTAAAACCTTCTAATCTAATGTCTGGAGTGAATTTTGTAGAGTTTCTTAGCCTGGAGAGTGATGATAGAATGTTGATGCCTCATCAAATCCTACCTTTGATCTGTAAAGAGTCAAGGAGCAAGAGAAGTCAGATTTAGGGGAAAGAGAATTAGCGTTTGGGGTCAGAGAATTAGCATCTGGGGTCAGAGAATTAGCATTCAGGCCTCCAGTCAAGGTTAGAATTTAGTTTTAAGCAATCGACGTCAGTGATCCTGCCGGCGTCGGCTGATGATTGACCGACATCAGTGGCTAGAGAATGGGTAAAAAGGCTATTTTTAGCCTTTTGCCCATTCCTTCATCTGCCAAGTTCAGTTTTCATTGGTGAACGATCAAATTATGGGTTTAATAGGTGTGAGAGTTAGTGAGAGAGTTGGAATAGGTCTTAGGTAATTATGATTAGTCATAGGGTGATAAATGGTCTAAGGGTGAGGTATCCAAGGTAAGGTGTTATTAATTTAAAATAATTAGTTTATTTTAAATTAATAAAGGTGTGCAAGGGACCAAGGGGAGTTAACACTATTTTGGTGTCTATATTTGCCCCTTTTTGTCTTGTTGGTTGCTCTGATGAATTGCAAGACAAAAATAGGAGTAAGTTACCTCAGGTATGGGATGAGGTCATTTTTGTCCTGTTGGTTGTTCTGATGAACTACAAGGCAAAAATAAGTGTTGGTTGCCCCAGATGTGTGATGAGGTATTCCCCCTCAAAGCAGGAGTCGAGGGAAGGTAACCTGATATCAAGTGTCGATTTGATAGGCAGTGGATGAATATGGTGAAGTTAGAATGTGAATACTACAATAGTTGAGATTACACGTATACCACTTCATGTGATAGGTAGGTCAAATTGTCACAGGAAAGGTCGAGGAGTGTTAAAATCAAAGTAACTGGGCCCCAGCTTTTAGTCGTAGCTGATTGGGTTAGACGATCAAAGCTGTAGCTCTAATGGTCATCATGTTCCAAGTATCCTAGGCTCAAGAAGTGCTCCTAGAAAACATGAAAATGTCACACATATCAGGTATCAACTAGAGCGTGGTCCAACAATACGTGTGAAGGTCATCATGTGCTGTGCATATAATTTTGCTAACTATTTGTGAGGTATCATATAGGCAATCAAAACAACTAAGGGATAGTTGTCTCAGAAGTGGTCATGGTCTGAGGAGATAGTCATGATCTCCAAGGTCATCGATCGAGTCAGACTGAGATATAAGTCATCTCAAGTGTAGTTTGTTGTGGATGGGGAGATGTATGCGATCTCTAATGTGCCCCATGAGAAGTCTAGGTAACTCATTCAGTGTCAGGGCTGGTTGTTTGGTCATGATTTTGGGTTGGTATAGATAGTTGGTCCATTAGATGGACGAGCGAAGGAATGGCCGAGCTAACCTTAGAAGACCCCATGTCAATTGAGTGCTACCTTCATAGCCCCTATTTGAAGGGCCTCAGGCCAATGTAGTTCTCCCCAAAAGGGAAGAAGAGGGTAGGTTATGGATTGGTCTTGACTAGGTTAAGTCATGGTTAAAGGTTATATGGTTGGTCCATTAGGTAGACGAACAAACGGATGGCCGAGCTAACCCCAAAAGACTCTATGTCAACTGAGTGCTGCCTACATAGCCCCTGCTTGAAGGGCTTCAGGCCAATGTAGTTCTCCCCAAAATGGAAGAAGAGGGTAGGTTATGGATTGGTTTTGACTAGGTTAAGTCATGGTTAAAGGTTATATGGTTGGTCCATCAGGTAGACAAATGAACGAATGGCCGAGCTAACCTCAGAAGACCCCATGTCAACTGAGTGCTACCTACATAGTCCCTGTTTGAAGGGCCTTAGGCCAATGTAGTTCTCCTCAAAATGGAAGAAGATTCAAAGAGGTTGATAGTTGGTTTGGTCATGTTAGTGGTTTAGCACTTTCCATATGTCTGATAGTACATGCTTGAAATGATGAGTGTATGATGATGTTAAAACCTTTTCCATATTATGTGATGGTGTATTCTGTAACATAGGTTATGTGAGTGTATGATGATGTTACAGCCTTTTCCATATTACATGATGGTGTATTCTGTAACATTGGTTGTATGGTTTTTCATCCCTAGCAATTTTCTATATTTGTGATGGTGTATGCTAAAAATGAAATGAGTATGTTTATGCTTCAGCAAGTAATGGTTTATGCTTGACACAAATTATGTGGTTGATAGTTTCCATGTGTATTGGTTTCCATAGAAACTAGTGTGAATAGGCTATGATATCATGATGTCATGTTAGTGGTTTGAAAAATGTCTGGTTTGGTTGGATTTGGTTTGGTTATAGAATGATTTGGTTGTATGTGACCAAAGTGTGTAAGAAGTGAAAGGAGCATTGCTCTTTCATTGACAAGGACCATAATGATGGCATAGATAAGGTTTTTTTTTCAAACAAAAGCCCCGTTCATGCATTACGTCGTTAACCATTGGTTTGTGTTAGAGAAGTAATCAAATCACTTGACATTAAGTGAGCTCAAAATCCCTTGGGTATGTTGGGGTAATAGGTTTGATTATGTCAGTTGTGAGGATAGTGTAACCCTTTTTAGCAAGGATAACTTTGCCCCTTTTATAGGTGACCGTGAAAATGACTATAGGCAAGTCCATGACTTAATAGTTTGTCAGTCAATTTCTTTTTTTTTGGTAGACTGATCAATGCGGGAAGTCTGTGTGGGGATGTTGTTTTGTTTTGTGGTCATATGTGAAGCTGATCAATGTGGGAAGCTTCTGAGAGAGTGTTGTTTGTAGAAAGATTTGGGCATAGCCATCCTTTGAGGGATTGGTCTATATTTTGCTTTGTATGGTTGAATGTCTTTGAATAGCTGTCCTTCAAGGGAGCAGTTTATCAATTACAACAATTATGCAACTGTCCTTTGAGGGAGCAGTCTACATTTATAGTTTTATGACCTTTGGAATAGGCATCCCAGTTTTATGTTTGTTTTTGACTAAATTTTTGTCATGGACTAGGCTATAGAGGTTTAGAGGGTTTCCATTTTATTAGGACAAAGCATTCATGCTTGACAAAAGGGTTGACTAATGTTTGTATGGAAAAAAAAGGGTTGAAAGGAATAGGAATGACGATGATGGGGGTTGCTCAAGGGATGAGCTCAAGTAAAACATCAAGTGAATGATTACTTGATTAACAGTAGAATAGTTATAGATGTAAGGCATTAAGGGGCTCAGGTTTTGGTTGACCTTTGAAAGAAGATAGACGATAAGTCCCTGATCCATGCGTATGTGTTATTATGTAAGTTTTGAGTCAATTAGGAGAAAACTTGCCCCATTTGCTATATTGGCCACATGTTGGTTGATGTTGGACATGAAGTTGGTTGATATGTTGTTGGCATGTTTTGGTCGATGTCGGTCATGAAGTCGGTTAGTATGTTGTTGGCATTGGATAAGGAGGCTGTCGAGACCTCATTTGTAGAGAAGACCTCCTAGCATGGTGTACCGAGCAGTACATTTGATAAAAGCTCACCGTGCATTGCTAGAGAGATTAGGAGGCATGATATAATATGTTAAGTAGTGAACAAGTCTCTGATACCAAGTGTTATGTGGACTAGAGAGGTTAGGAGGAATTTCCCCCAAAGATGATGGTTGAGACATGTCCAAGATAAAAATCTTGGGTGGTGTTGGTTGAGAGGTCTTGACAAATAATGGATATGTCAAAGGGGTAGAAGTCTAGTCTTTTCCTTTATCTTTCATGGTTTGGGACCTAGTGGCCACATGAATAGTGTTGATTTCAAATAAAGGGGTGGAAGGTGGTAAAGGGACCATAGTCTTGTATGGGGATCCCGATTTAGGTGAAGAGATCTGGGATGGTGTCGGTGATTTGTCATAAAAATGGTCAAGAGATTCCTCAATGTGAGAGGTGTCCTTTTTCAAGTGTTGGTGAATGGCAACCTTAAGGGCACAACAACGCTCAGTATCATGCCCAGGTGTGCAATGATACTAGTAGATTTTAGTGTCATCGAACCAAGATGGTTTTGGTCTGAGAGGTTGGTATGGTTTAATGGGTGGGAGAATGATGCTCGAAGATTGCAATAATTGACATAACATCGAAGCATAAGAACCCACTAATGGCTTTACGCTTGTTGTTGCAATAGGGGTTGACAACTTCTATTTAGAAGTTGTAGGGGGTGTTTGTCGTACCATCTTTTTGGTTGGTAGTGTGGTCATACGTGGAGGTGGAACGTTCTTGTTGAGAGGTGATGGATTAGGGAGCACTCCTTTAAAAGTGGAAGGATGTGGACCCAAAATTGAGGGTAACGATGAAGGTGGGGGAGAAGTTCTCCGATGTGGTTTAGTAGCCTTCTTTAGTATGGTGCAAGGACCACTACTATGTGAGGTGAGGTTCAAGTCTACCTTCACTTGTGGGTAAGTGAGGTTCGATATAGGGTGAACATCGAGAGATTTAATCTGTTTCGGCATAGTAGACGCTTGTGAGGGTTTGGGTGAGGTGATAAGTTCTTCTCTCAGTGGAGAAGGGATTGGATATTTTGGCTCTTTAGTTGGATAGAATGCAGGGATAATCATGGCTTCCTCGTGTGGTCAAGGAGTGGAAAAGGTATGATCCCCCATTGATGATAAGAAGGATGAGGGCGAGGCCACTGGCATTGGAATCGTCAAGGCATCCTCCAATATGGGAGAGGTCAAAATAACCTCTCCTACATGTGAAAGAGGGGTGGATAGAGGATTATCCTCCATCTGTGGAGGACAAATAGGAGAAGAAGGCTCTTCTACTTGTGGTAGACAAATGGGCTGATTAACCTCTTCAGACTGTGGGAGAGGTTGGTTAGAAACCATGTCGACCGTGCGTATATTACACTGTTAGGGATCATTGGCTTTGGTTTGAATGTTATGTTGACTTGGGGGATGGTTAGGGAATGGTTGTCTAAAAATGTCTATGTTTTGGTTAGCCGGTGCATTAGGGTTATCCAAAACAAGATCCCCCTTGTCTAGCATGTCTTGTATAATGTTTTTTAAGGTTTTACAATTGTCCATGTCATGACCCTTGACACGATGATAATTACAAAAGTCATTTTCCCTATACCAGGCAGGGATAGCTTTTGAGGGGTCAAATTGGGGTGGTCAGATTTGAGGGAGATTGATGACCCCTTGCTTGACTAGTTTATCCAAGATGAAAGCGTATGATTCTCCTATTGGAGTATATTGACGTTGTACATGCCATTGTTGGAATTGTCTTCTAATATATTCTGATGTGGAAGGCTGAGATTGGTTGGGTGTTGTTGAAGATGATGGCCTAAGGACCACAGCATTTGCCAATCCTTTGGACTTGGAATTGGAAGAAGAAGATTTGGATGAAGGGTCATTTGATTTTGCATTAGTATTTTTACTACACAGTTTGACTTTATTTTCTTTGATAGCACAAAGTTCAAGCTTCCTAGCCATGGTGAAAGCTTCGTCAAATGTGCGGAATGTTTGGACCCACAAAGTAGATGAGATGTGTTTGGCACATGCTTGTGAAAAGAGCTCAATGAGCTCAGGTTGAGGTAAAGAAAAGGAGATTTGGTTGATTAAACTTCTCCATCGAGCAACGAAATCAGCTATTGATTCATCATCGAATTGTCTAATAGAATATAGGTCTGTGATGGAGACCTTTTTAGTGATGTTGATTGAAAAGTGGTCAAGAAATAGTTGAGCTAGTTAAGTGAAGGTAAAAAGAGAATGACTGGTAATAAAACTATACCAATAAAGGGCAGCACCAGAAAGTGACATGGGGAATGTACGAAGTAACAATTCATCATCATGTGTTATAAGGTAGCAAGCATGTCTAAACGCTCATAGATGTTGTTGTGGGTCTTCTTTACTCTGAAATCGAGTAAATTTGGGGAGTTCCCACTGGTTAGGGTATGGTCTAATGGGCACCGAAGGGTGGATGGGTTCGTTGCATATTTGTTCGTATGAAAGAACATTACTTGAACTAGAAATGGATGTCTCAAGATTAGACATCTTATCCATCAACATCTTAATTAGATCAGCTGATGGATTAACAAGTGGGGCACCCCCTAGGTTGTAAGGTACCTGGAAGGCGTTAGGAGGGGCATATGATGTACTTGGTTGCATTTGTATAGGCACAATGTATTGGTAGTTTGTCATAGGGACTGATGTTGAGGCCAAGGGGGCTTGTGCCATGAAGTTGGAGGGCACAAATTGACTAGGTGTCGCCAAGGGTGGTTGAATAGTGGCGACACTGGTTATAGGGTAGGTAGTCACTCTTGTATTTGTGGGCGCAAGAGTGTGTGGGGTAGAGACAATCAAGTTCTGAAAAGGTATAGAACTTGGTTAAATTGTTTGTGGTTGAGGGGGTACAAAAACCCCGATGGAGGCAGGCCTAGAAATAGACGGGGAGGCCAAATTTTTAACATTGGCCATGGTCAGGTTATTGGTCGAGGAAATGGCTTGAGTGACTATGGGTTGAGTAATAGAGTCTATTGATATATTTGTTGACTAAGGAAGTTGGCATCCCAAGAATAGGGTTACCTAAAGGATCTCACGTTTGGCTTCTCGCGAGGTAGTGTTGGAGAGCCTTGACATTGAGGTCAAGGAATCTCTCGAAGCTTGATCCCCTACGGGAACAATAGGTGGTTGGTTCAAAGTTGGAGTACACTCAGTGTCTGATGGATACTCCATTAGAGGACTTGTTATGAAGGGTGAAGGTGGAAGTGGTTGTTGCCTTGCATGGTCAACAAGAGTTTTAGCTTGACTACATGTCAAAACCATTCAAGGCAAAATAGGTTCAGGTCCTAAAGACTGTATATTCCAGTCTCAGAATTCTAGAATGTCTGTTTGATAGCCAAAAAGTCAGGTTTTAAACTTGCTATTTTGAAAGAAATATTTTTGACAGTGATCAACATTGTTAAATAACTGATGTCAGTTATAAAGTGTTACCGAGGTTGGTGGTATATTCGATGTCAGTCAAGATGAGTTGCCGATGTCGGTGGAAAAGCTGATGTCGGTGTCTGTGTATTTCCAAAAACATAGAAAACTGATATTTTTTGGAAGAAAAAGAAAGTTCTGAGTTATTTTTAGAGCTCAGAATAATGCGTCTTTACCAGCTCAAAAAATTAGATAAGAATATAAAAATAGATGATGGCAACAACTTCTAAACATTAAATTCCTAAGAATAAATTTTAGAGTCGTGGTGGCTTATGCCTTAGAAGAATATGTTTGGGAATTGGTCTTTTAGAATGGGTCCTAAAAGAGGCAGTCTAAGGTTGGTTTCGGGTTTAAGTTTTGGTGCTCAAAATCTGTATTAGGTTCCATATGTGGCCTGGTGCTAGGAGCTTGCTCCTCACTTCACGAGCTCAGAGCCAAGCTGGGTCACTTAGCCAATATATACTTCCCCTATAGTCTATGCTCTGCCAGAGATAGAGTGGGTTCTCCCCTTGGTAGTGAAGTCCAAGTAGGATTACCAGGAAGGGTAAGGTATCTGCTAGGTGATGAAATCCTAGTCGGGCCTTGTCTCAGGTATGTTTAGATGTTTAATTTGATGTGCTTGTGGTTTGGTAGTGTAACATATGTGCACTACGATTTATTCATAATGCACTTTTAATTACTAGATGAGCTAAAAATGCATTCAAGCAGGAATGAGATGCAATATATTTTTAACCCTAATTGAAATGTTTTGTTTAGATGCAAACAAGTGAGGAAAAGGTTTAGAGTATGAATTTTCACTATTCTAAGATGCAAGAAAAAGGTGACAAGAAGAAAAAGAAAGAGGTTCTTTTTAACTTGTGCTTATGATTTCTTTTCGAAATAAAAAGATAGAAGAAGAGAAATTTTCCTAATGCACCTATATGAAAGTTTGCCTTTTAGAAGAAATGAACCCAAGGAAAACTCCAGGGTCCCACCGGGCGTGCCAAAATGTTTCTACTCATTTTTTCTATTTAATATTTAGAAGAAATGAGAAACTAAAGATAATGGTCAAGGGTTTGTACCTTACCTAAATGAAGTTGTGCACCATATCTAAGCGATTGAAGGAGCTCCTCTTTGGCTGTGGAGGAAGACACCTGTAGAGAGAAGGAGATTCAAACAAAGAAAATGTTAGATAGATATATGGTGGACTACCAAGCACATGCTCAGTCTCGAAAGTGTAAAGACTTCCTAGAGGGATGACAGTCCACTAGTTGATAAAAAGAATGTCAGATAAAGAGAAATAATGAAAGACTAAGAAACAAAAAGTAGACAACACATACCTATATTCTACTATAAGTCTCCCATAGTCGCCGACGTCAGTAGTTCTGCCGACGTCGGTTGGTCAAGGTTACCAACGTCAGTTATATTACCAATGTCGGTAGGGGCAATGGGCCTTTGGATGGGTTTCTGGTTGATGTCTTTGGTCGACAGAGGAGTCTGGGAGGTCTATAGGAGTTTGGACGTCCATGCAAGGTTGCAGGGAAGTCAATAGAGTCTTAAGAGGGACAGAGGTAGATGGTATGTGTGAGATGAGGATTAGGATAAGAGGAAGGCTTTTCAGCCTCTCCAAGAAGAAAGTCAAATTTGGTCTCAATAGTACTCAAAAATAGCCAATGGACTAATTACCAATGCATTCTAAAAATACTGAAATATAAACCAGAAGAATACTTAGCTCTTGGTGGAGAACCAAAGGTGTAGAAGACTTGTTCCCGTTATGGCTGATGTAGGAGACTTCGTACAACCTTCTAATCCAGTGTCTGGAGTGAATTATATAGAGTTTCTTAGCCTGGAGAGTGATGATAGAACGTTGATGACTTGTCCCAAATTCTGCCTTTGATCTGCAAAGAGTCGAGGAGCAAGAGAAGTCGGATTCGAGGGTAAGATAATTAGTGTTCGGGGTCAGAGAATTAGCATTCGGGGTTAGAGAATTAGCATTCGGGCCTCCAGCCGAGGTTAGAATTTAGTTTTAAGCAATCGACGTCGGCGATCCTGCTAGCATCGACCGATGGTTGATCGACGTTGGCGGCTAGAGAACGGGTAAAAAGGCTATTTTTAGCCTTTTGCCCATTCCTCCATCTACCAAGTTCAGTTGTCATTGGTGAACAGTCAAATGGCAGGTTTAATAGGTGCGAGAGTTAGTGAGAGAGTTGGAATAGGTCTTAGGTAATTATGATTAGTCATAGGGTGATAAATGGTCTAAGGGCGAGGTATCCAAGGTGAGGTGTTATTAATTTAAAATAATTAATTTATTTTAAATTAATAAAGGTGTGCAAGGGACCAAGGGGAGTTGACACTATTTTGGTGTCTACACACCTAGTAAGACATCTTTTTTAGTGGCTCCATGTCAACTTATGCAATGATAACACAATCTATTGGTGGAACTGTTGTTCTTATAGTGGCCACTTTAGGTCCTATACATGCCTATTTTAGATATTGTTACACTTACTATGGACCTAATCCCTTGCACTTTTTACCCATTTTGAATCTTCTAGTTTTGAAGTGAGGTAGGTTTGGTTTATCGTAGCCTCGAATGGTTATTGGTGCTTTACAGTCATGAGGTATATGATTGTACCTTTAGCCTTTGAGCTTTTTCGGCCATTAATGGTGGCCTAGGTGTCAACACTCTTTTTTGTTGACTGGTTCCTATAGAAATCTCTCCTTAAACCTCTCTACACCAGTCTCAATATGAATGCAATTTCTCTTGCTTCACAGTGGTTCACCTTTTGTACCGATAGGTGCTAAAATTTTCACTGTAGTAGGGTTTATGTGTTTGGATTCTCTAGTTCACTAGTTTCATTTTGGTTTACTCTAAGTCTCAAGTTCACACAAAGTTTGTAAATAAAACTAGTCTACTGCTTGATGTTTTATACCCTACTTCCATCTACCACTTTAATACAAATGCTTTAAAAGAGTGGTGACATCTAGATTTCTTAAACAACGTAAAATTATATGAAATCCATGAAAATCCTCTACCACTAATGCATTTAATATGGATATTTTTGCCTCTACCATCACCTCATTCAATGTTATTAATAATATTTTGGTGATGTGATGTGTAGTTTAAACAATCACTTCCCACTCAAATCTAGGTGGATACCAGCTATCTTTGATGATTCTCCTTCTACACTTTATTCACACGGTATGACCTTTGCCTTTCTTGTGGTAATCTAGGCATAGTGTCTCACATGAACAAAATTCAACCTCCTTAGTTCCATATTCTCTTCTTGCTACACTTTTATTTCAAGCATGCTTATCTATCTTGGTTGGTTTCTTGTGCTTGATTCTAGCCTATCCTAACCCATACAAATCCCTTATGTTGGCCCTCTAATGCTTGATTATCCTCTTCTAGTTATCTTACACATGATCATGTTATGTATCTTCACTTTCTCTCTTATGCATGATCATGTTGTGCATCTTCACTTTCTTCTTTTGACCTCTAGTAAATTGATTATATGATGCACCTTATTTTGGTCTCTAAATTCTTTTACACGAGCATCTTGTGCGTCTTTATCACATGGATCTTATTTCTTCTATGTTTGGAAACCTCCTAATGATTATAAATTTAGGTGTCTAGCCTTAGGTGCTTATAAAGTAAATGGGTTTGACTCACTCAATTGATATTATGTATAAAAGTGCCAAAGTGGTTCTTCCTTGGGCCTCCAAATGCCCTAAAATCTATATTTGGTGCACATGGATCTTATGCATCTTCATCTTGAGTCTATAAAGTTTCAAGCACCCACAACTAAGATTTATAGCCTTAGGTGATTTATAAATCATATTGGCTCAACTCACTTGGTTGGAATTATGCATGAAAGGCCAAACAAACTTCTACTTGGGGGCTTGAAAACACCTTGCATCTAAGATCTAGAATACATGGGTCTGATGTACTTTCTTTATCTAAAACTAAATAAATCCTCACTCACCCAAAAACTTAGGTGTCTAGCCTTAGGTGTGTAGAAAGCATAAGTGCTCAGGTCACCTAGCTAGAATTATGCTTGAAGTGTCATTAAATTTTCTCAGTGAGCTTCAAAGCGTTGCTTCACTCCTTACACTACTACCCAAAGAAAAAAATAATAAAATTTTTTGGCTTACACAAAATGTTATTTTGGTCATCTCCATTATAATGCCTAGGGAGCATTTCTCTAGTCAATGTGTTCTATAACTTACATGTGCCTATCCCCAATATGTGGTGGATGATATAGGGGCCCATCCACCTTATCTATAGTTTACTTGGGTGCTTGATATACTTGGGTTCATAGAGGAAAATGAATGCTCCTTTTGTTATCACCTTGTTATTTATATGATTATCATGTCAGATCTTATGGCATGTTATTTCTATCTACTAGCTCAAATTTGCTTGGTTTCACATCCCATCCAAATGCTCTAAGTCTTCTAGCCTTATGTTCAGTGACTCTTGGTCATCTAATTGAATAATGCATGTGATGCAAAATTATGGTACCAAGAATTCCATCGGTAGGATCACCTCAATGCCAAACACTAGTTGAAATGGTGTAGCCTTGTTTAGGCATTTATAGGTTGTGCAATATGCCCACAACACTGTCAACACTCGATCATCCCAATCCTTATGACAAATGTTATATATCTTTGTGAGGCATGTCCCTAGGATCTTATTGAATTCCTCATCTATGACATTTACTTTCGGATGATAAGGGGTCAAATATATTACACCACCATATACTTAGTCAATAAGATGCACACCATTTCATTAATAAAGTGAGTTCCCCTATCACTAGTCATAATGAGTGGGCACCCATATTAGCTTAGTATGTTTTCCTAGATGAAGCACGTGGCTATTATATTTGTGTTGTATTTTTTTGGTGTGGTTTAACTTGGTGAAATAATCTGTAGCCACTAGAATATACCTTACACCTATGTATCATGTTACAAGAGTTATCAACTCAAGAAAATCAATGACCCATTTCTTGAATGGTGCTTGAGAAAGAATAGGGATGAGGGGCATCTCATCCTGATGGTTGGGCTTCTCTATGTGCTAGCATATGTGACATACCTTAGTTTAGTCCTTTGCATCTTGGAATAGGTTTATCCACCATAAGCCTAAATATAGCACTTTTTATGTCATTACGTCTCTAATGCAATGTCCTCTTCTTATGCATTCATATGCCTCATGCAAAATGGAGTCTCTTTTATGCTCTACTACACATCGACACAACACTTCATCTCTACTTAGTTTATATAGTTCTCTACTAATGAGCTAAAAGGAGGTGGTACAAACTACTAGTTATTTCTTCTCCTTATTTGTCATATTCTAGGGCACAACTGTAGATGTTAGAAAGGTAGTGATCTCCACCAAATCCTTGAGGATACACTGGACTCTGTATAGTTTTGCATCTAACATGTCATCCTCAATAGGCACTTTCATATTGCTAGAATTGATGCAGGATAAATGGTCTAGCCTCAAGTTTTACTTTTGATTCTTAACAATGGTGGAGAATTAGAAATTTTGTAATAAAAATATCCATCTACATATGCACCCATGTAAAATAGACTTTTTCATAAGTTACTTGAGAACCTTATGATCAATGAAAAATATGAATGGGGTTTCCAACAAATATTGTCTGAATTTTTGTAAGACATATACCATGATGAGTGCCTCATGCTCTACCATTATATAATTGTGCTCTACTAGTGTCAAATTTCTACTAAAAAAAGGGATGGGATTATCCATTTTACGTTCACTAGGTTGTGCTAAAATGGTGCCAATCATAGAGCTAGAAGAATCAACATGGACATGAAAAGGTGTTGTCTAGATAGGGAACTATAAAATAGGTACACTAACAAATTAAGCTTTAAGGTCTCAAAATCATCCTCTTGCATTCCACCTTAGTAAAATGGGCCATCTTTGTGCAAGAGATCTTCTATCGATGCCATAATATTTGCATAGATCCTTATGAATTTTTTATAATATCCATAGTGTCTAAGAAAGGAACAGATGTCTTTCTATGTGGAAGAAGTCTATAGTTGAATGATGATGGCGATCTTTATTGGATCAACAAGTAAACCATCCTAATGGATGTTGTTCCCAAGTAAGGTTTCAAAAGGTGTTTTGAAGATGCACTTTTTTCAAGTTTATGGATAGCTGAAGCTACTGACACCTCTCAAACATTAGGCATAGGTTATTGTAATGGTCCTTGATGAGGGCATACACTATCCAGTCATCTAGATAAACTTGGAAGAACCTATGGATGAAATATTTGAACATGGTCATGACCACTTAGGAGAACATGGATGGTGCATTCTTGAGTCCAAAGGGCATCATGTTATAATCAAAACAAATCTATTTAGTTACAAAGGTTGTTTTGGGCTTGTCCTCCTCCTTAATCTAGAATTGGTGGCAGCTAGAGACCTAATCAATGAAGCTAAAGCTTTTACAACCTGTAATGCCTTGCAAGACTTCATCAGTGAACAAAGTTGGGAAGGGTTTATCAATGCAGGTGGTGTACAACATTATATAATCAAGGAAAACATGAATGCACCCATCTTTCTTGATGCTTATTACCATTGTGCTCACCCACTTGGACTCCTGCATAGGGTAAATGACCCCTATGGATAGCATTACATTGATCTCTATTTTGACCTTGGTGTGGAGGTTGGGATTCATCCTATAGGGGCTCATTTTGACGGGTCTTGTGCCATAAATTAGCTTTATGCTCATCTTCCCAAGGCTTGGGTGTCTGCCCTTCATATCTTGATAAGTCTTAGGGAACACATCTTGAAACTCCTTCATGAGGTCTATGATGCACGCCAACTTTGCATTAGACTAATAGGCACCTAGAGAGGTTATCTTTGGGTCCCCATCTGCATTGATGTCCACTTTGATGTCCTTTAATGATGCGTAGTATGGCTTATTCTTCTCTTGGTGTGAGTCATTAACTTATCAAGTTCTATCCAATGTCTCTCTGTGAATATGAGTGGGTTGTTCTTCTTTAGGAGAACTATGATTTACTTGGCACACGAGATTTATTCTATCAGTCAATGTTTTCCAGTAGCACTCCTATCAATTTTCATAATCTTCTTCACTTGATTTGTTTTTAAGATTTTGTTCCTCAAATAAAGTTAGGAAAACCAACCCATTTTCTTTGAACATGTCCTTCAAGCACTCCTTGAGGATGGTGATGTCTTTGAACACTACCCTCCAAATTACTTGTAATGGCTTGACTAACTCCAAGTTCTATTATGAAAAGGAGAAGGTGTGCACAAAATTCTCCTTAAGGGCCTCCTAATTGGTTATCTCTAGGTGAATCTCATTGGCCATGTACCATACTCACACTCATGTCTTTAGAGTCTTATGAAAGGCATGCACCCATATGTTGTTTAGGTCAGTCATGTCATAGTTAGTCTATGTTTCTTCACATAAGTACACATGCACCATGAGGTCAGAGTCACCAAAGTATGGGAATATATCTAATTTCTTGTTACTCCTCCCAAATTTAGTTAAAATGGCTATTTTTACCTTTGGCCAAATTGCCAAGTTAAAACTTTACATTGCCCACTAATTCATGGTAGTACTTCTCAAGGTATACACTAGTGTGCCAATTCTATCTATCTCTTTGGGGATGCTTGATTCAAGGTCATGGACATACCCTTCCATTAGGTTGATCCCTTAAAAGTTTAGGACCACTACAAGCTTGCCTTTGATTAGGTGGAGTACCCTCTTTCCTTTTTCCTCATGGTGCAGGAATGATCATTCAGGAGCATGACCAATTTAGACCTAGCCCATCCTTATAGGATTTGGCACTTTTTTGCACACCAAGTGGCATCTACGACCAGTGGCCTCAAAATCCTCTTCAACCCATTGGTCACAAGTGACATATATGGTGTATGAGGCTGACCATCCATCCTTGTAAGAAAGAAATCCTTAATCAGAAGGGTGGAGATTCTTGGCAACTTGCACTATGATGTTATATATATGGTTGATCTCATCCTATAGATTAACACTTTCAATATAGTGGGTCCTTGGTCACTTAAAAGGGGAATCACTACTATTTATTACCATTTTTTAAGGTCATATATTGCTTCTTGAAGTGCATATCTACATTGTTAGCATAACACCAATGCCTTCCTAGAAGTGTTAGGTGGTTATCCCATTCAACCAAATAGATAACCTTAAAGTCAATGTGGAAGTTGATACTCATAATATATACAATGGCACGCTTCAAAATTTTGATCGGTTGTACTTGGGTCTTGTTGGCCATGAAGAGTACATGGGGAGAAGGCCTCAAGGCTAGGCTACCCATATTTTCCCATGCATTCTTGGTCAAGATATTGACCTCAGTGTCAATGTTAATCAAAACCTCACAGATAGACCATCCATTGATGGTGGAATTCACTAGGTACTCTTGGTCATACTCCATGTTCTATGTATGCCTTACTTCACATGCCCACTCCATATGTGGTATGTAAACTTCAATTACATGGGTCTTAACAACTTTATTTGGATTTCTCCTTGCGTGCTCTAGGAGAATTTTTTTATCAAGGGAAGCATCCCTTCTATTTGCATAAGGCATAGGATCTTTGTCATCTCTTATACTTCAACCTCCTAGCTATTTTGATTTCTACATGAAGTAGTAGCCTATGCTTATAGATCTCTTTCTAGTTAGAGTTCTCCCTATAAATTTTGTATTGCACTCATAGCTTATTGCAAGACATCCTTTTGACATGTAAGGTCAGGGTAGGGTATAGATTTTGGCTCAAGCCATGTTATGCACTCAATATAGCTTGGTTTTCCATATTTTAGGTGTAGTTATTGTGTTGGTATAGTTAGTAGCTAAGTGGTGAACCCACTCCATGTGGTTGCCAACACTTTGATTGACTTTGTGCATGTTGACTACACCTTTGGAGCCTATTTTGTATCTTTAGGTTCATGCCTGATCATCCCTATGCCCATGTCGACATCTAATTTTCCTTAGGTCAGATTTTTGTAGAAGTTAGGTAATTTTGGGATCAAATATGGTCCTAGATAATACCTATACATTGGATGCATTAGGCAATCACACTAATAGTGATCGATTGACCTGTACTTGTAACATGATCATTGTGGGAATATTCCTCCCCCAGATCCTCCACCTCAACCTATAGTACCCCTTTGGTTCCCATAGCTAGCATTTTGTTGGCATAACCCTCATTTCCTTGGTTCCCCTTCCTTTAGCTATTTTATTTGCCTATTGTACACCTTTTTCCATGTTTCAATAAATCTCATAAATTAATTGATAGTAAGTTATGGTGTCTATGCAGGCATTGCATAACTTATAATAGAGGGTTTTGATGACTTGATTGACATGTTACAATAAAGTTGTGAACATCATTCACCTTATGATAAAATTCACAACTGAGAAGCAGTGTATGCACATTCCTTTGAGGGTAGTTATTTTTATTATGACCCTTTATCTCATAATCGATGTACCACAACTTGCTTCAAGAATCTTGCAATGAACTAGTAGTCATCTTCTATATTTGCGAGGCCATAGATATAATCTACACCACCATGAATGGGAAAATGCCTATATCAACACTCCCCACTTCCATAGCTCTAAGCATGGATCCAAGCACTTCCCAAAGGTCTATGAATGTTTTCATGGATAGAGTCCTTCTAAAAGGCACTAGAAATCCTCCAATGAACCATTGTGCATATTGAGAGCGGTGAATATTGTAAGGGATATTGGAAAGGAGATTTTTAAATCTAGCATCATATAAATACATTCTCTATGATAATCTCTGGTTGATCTCCTTGAGCATAGTGATGATATGCTGCTCAAACTTAGGTATATTGAACTCCTTTAGGGAGGCTCCCTTTAGGGTGTCATAACCAACCATAACCTTGATAGTATCAAACTTCCTATACCAATTATGGGTGAAATCAAGTAAGGTTATCATAAATTAGGTTGCCTTGCACTCAGACTAGGTTATTCCTTGAGCATGCCATTATAATTCAAACTTGAGCACATGATCTACAACATTTTCTATGCCTTGATACATGGGTAGGTACATGGACTTCTCTTAATCAATTTGGGGATAGGGATTAACGTGTGCTTGAAGTGATTTCCCTTCTAGTGCTTATCTTGGAATTGGTCCTCTAAGACCTTCAGCCACTAGGCCAAGCACTAGTCCCATGGTTACTGCTAGCACCATATAGGATGATAGTGATATACTACTGACTAGTGGCAAAGGTCCACTTCTTATGAGTTATTTCTTAAGTTGTGTACTTGATATTGGCTAAATTGGGGTGCTTGGAATTACATTTTGTCTATTTGAGATAGCACCTTAAGGTCTAGAGGTATCTTTAATTACCTTTTTGTAAGGGATAACTTGTTTAACCATAAATTTTTGGTCCAAATGTGCAAACCAATCAAAGTCTAAGTCAACAATGAGGTGTATTGTCAATATTATATCTTCTAATCGGGGATATAACATATAAGCTTGAACTATAGGCTCAAATGGTGTAGGTGTATCCAACATATCTCCAATGGTCAAGTTATGAAGGACCCTGAGCATTCACCTATTAACTATGGAGTTTGTTCTATGGCTTTAAAGGCTCTTTCCTCTTGACACAATCACCATTCAAGATATCTTTCCCCATGATCTTCCTACTCACTACAGGTCCTCTAAGTACTTTTAAGTTCTAGATCTTCTATCAACATGTGCCTCCTCTTGTTATAAGCCTGTCTCCTGAGCTCTCAATTATCAATTTGCTCATCCCCTTCCATTATGCCTCATCTACACATCCCCTTCTTCTCCATTAGACTGGTCATATATGAGAGGATTTTAGCCTTCTATCCTCACTATTTTAAAGCTGTAATCCACCATTAGCTTCTTGAGTTTGGTGCCAATTTCTTTCTCAAATGTGCCTCTAGGCCATTTCAAGAACTGATACTCTACTTCTTCAGGGTAGGAGTACGTTGATACTATGAACTCAAGCATATAGTTGTTTAGCACCCCTTACCACCATTTATTTATGGATCCAGTCAAAGTGACATTTTGATATCTCAAGCCTATCTAGGCACTCTTTCATCACTCAAGTAATTATACATAGATTCAACTTCTATAGGTCACATAAGTAGCCAACCATTGGTAGACTTGTTCTGGGAGTTCACAAAATAAAACCTCATATAGGGCATCATACAAGTGGTTTTAGACCCACTTATTTGGGTTATATCCTCTACAAGTTTTATGCCTTAGTAAAAATCTATCTTCCATTCATTCCAAGTAGCACTTGATATTCTCAAGGGAGAGTCAGGGCATTGTCCTGGTGCACCATTACAAAAATAAAATTCAACATGCCTCAACAACAAAACTAAAATGTTGTGGAAAATTAGTTGTTTTGATCATGGGCCTAGTCATTCACTTATATAGCTATCCAGGTTAGATTTAGTCTTATTCCAATGGGGTGTAAGCTTTGACTATTCATATGGTGCTCAACATTTAACACTTGATTGTGCTAGCATCACATTGCATAAGGTGCAATCCTTATGTTCTCACCTAAAGTGTAGTGGAGAAGGGACCAAGTTTTGTGTTGGTCTAGTTGTGCCATAGCATAAATCTATTCTTTAAGGGATTGGTTAGTGCATTGGTGGTTGTGGACTCATGGGTGCATGCCATTAAAGAACCTTGGATTAATAGCATTTAGGCACTTGAGGGGTAACTGGGTATCTGATTGAGGGACTTAGGCATAGACTTGCACTTAGGTGCAAGTATCATTTTAGGATACATGGTCTTACTCATACTTAATGCATTACCTATATCAAGCATGGGGTTCATCGTTAGCTATAGGAATGCCATGAACAATCCAGGTTAGAAGCTCACGAGATCTCAATACACATACTATAGACTTAAAGCATTTAATCCATTAAACATAGCATAAAGATTCATCATTAATTAAAATTAACAACAATACATATGTAAGTTAATGTAAAATGATAAAATGCTCGACTTGAACTAATAAAGGACTAGAGGCTCATAGGCAAGCTTATGAGTTACAAAGGGGAGCATCAAAAGCATCCCAAAATACTTTTAACTCTAATGGAAACCATCTAGAATCAATTCACTAGAGCTTTGTGTTGAGGTGTGGAGCTAAAAGCTTCATGAATGAGCAAATTTTGAGGTTGCTGTATTTACACAGTCATCGACATCGGTTATGGATCAGCCGACATCAGTCACATGTAGGCAGACAGGGACTGACGTCAGTCACCTATGCGTTCCAGAATGTCTATTTTCGTGGGATGAACAGATTGTTTGCATGATAAGATTAAGTGTTAGTCTTGAGTCTGGGTATCTATCTTTAGTATGACTGTTTTAAGCCTTTGACTAGGAGGTGTATCTAATGGTTGAGAATGCTTTGCTCATGATCCCTAATTATATATAATAGGGATAGATCTTCATAGCTTGTAAGATGTAAAATAGACAATTCAAGTAGCTGAATTGTGTTTGTAATTGTGAGAGAGAACTCTTGAGGGAAAGAGATCTGTACATCTGAGAGGTGTGAGAAGAAGAGAGATTTCTTCAATTGTATTTCCTTTTAGAAGAGTTTAATACAAGTTTTCATTGTTTCTTGTATCTCTTATTTTTTGTTGATTCTGATTTCTAGTTACTTTCAATTCTAGTTTAATTTCGTGTTTAGTTGCTTGCAAAAGTAATCAATTGTTCTTGTTAAGATCCTGACAAGTGGTATCAGAGCTTGGGTTCACTAACAGGTGGTTTCAGATCTATTTAGTGTGTGTTGATTATAGGTCACTCATAGGGGTTTCTATTTGAGTGGGAGTATAGCAATGGTAGAAGAAAGTAAACTAAGAATGGAGAAGTTTAACGGCAAGAATGATCAATTATGGAGGATGTAGATAGAAGATTATCTATATCAAAAAGATCTGTACTTACCATTGGTAGGGGTTTCAAGCAAGCCCACAGATATGCAAGATGAAGAATGGAATGTTCTTGATAGAAAGGCTCTGGGATCCATAAGGTTGAGCCTGGCATCTTTTGTGATTTCTAACTTGTCACAGGCAAAGACAATGGTAGAATTGATGGATACTTTGGCAAATCTATATGAAAAGCCCTCAGCTTCAAATAAGGTATATCTTATGAAGCAATTATTTAATTTGCAAATGCAAGAAGGTGGATTTGTATCTAGTCATCTTAATGATTTCCATGCAATAATAAATCAGTTAAATTCAGTCAAAATAGTTTTTTATGATGAAATTAAGGCTCTCTTAATTTTATGCTCTTTGCCTAAAAGTTGACATAGTTTGATGATGGCAGTTAGTAATACTACATCTGCTACAAATATCTTGAAAGTAGATGATGTTAGTGTAATCTTGAATGATGAAACTCATAGGAAAAGCACAAGGGAATCATCAGGTAATGCTTTAAGTATTGAAAGTAGGGGAAGGCAAAAAGAGAAGGAAAAGCAAGGAAGATAAAGGTCTAAGTCAAAGATGAGAAGAAGATCCAAATCTAGAAATGGAAGAAGAATAACCTGCTAGAATTGTGGAAAGATAGGGCATGCAAAGAAAGATTTTTGGTTGCCGGTTAAAGAAGAAAATCAGCATGAAGGTAAAGAAGAAGCAAAAGTTATAGGTATTGTTGCATAAGATGCTCTTGTACTTTCTTTGGATAATAGAATAGAATCTTGGGTTGTAGATTCTGGTGCCTCTTTTCATGCAACCCCAAATAGAGAATTTTTTAATGATTATGTCTAAGGAGATTTTGGAAAAGTTTATTTAGGGGATGATGAGCCTTGTAAAATTGTTGGCAAAGGAAAAGTGTAGCTGGAATTGCAGAATGGCAACACATGGGTGTTGAGGGATGTCATGCATGTACCCATCTTGAAGAGGAATCTGATTTCTACAGGAACGTTGGGCGATGAGGGTTGCACAGTAACTCTCATAGTTGAATCTTGGAAAGTGTCCAAGGGTGCACTTGTATTAGATAGAGGTAAGAGAGAAGGTACTCTCTATTTATGTAATTGTATTACTGATTGTTCTACTTCTATATTATCTACTTCAGATGTAGATGCAAAGTTGTGGCACTATAGGCTCGGCCACATGAGTGAGAAGGGAATGAAAGTTCTTAATTCAAAAGGTAAGCTTTCAGATTTAAAAAGCATAGATCTAGATTTCTCTGAGCATTGTATTTTTGGAAAGTAGAAGAGAGTGAGGTTTCTCAAAACTGGGCCAACAAGGAGGAAGCACAAGTTGGAGCTTGTTCACACAGACATGTGTGGACCAGCTTAGGTAGCTTCTATTGGAGGATCACATTATTTTGTTACTTTAATTGATGATGCTACAAGAATGGTATGGGTTTATTGCATAAAGAAGAAATCTGATGTATTTGACACATTTAAGAAATGGAAAGCTTTAGTTGAGAATGAAACGGGTATGAGATTGAAGTGCCTTAGATTTGATAATGGTGGTGAGTACTGCAACAATAAATTCAAAATTTACTGTTCTATGAATGGAATACGCAGGCAAAGGACAGTTCCAAGGACACCTCAACAAAATGGAGTTATTGAAAGGATGAACAGAACAATATTGGAGTGTGCACGGAGTATGAGGTTGCATGCTAGTTTGCCCTTACAGTTTTGGCTAGAAGCTGTAGATACTGTGGTTTACCTGATTAACAGAGGACCCTTTACTGCTCTAGATGGTAGAATTCTAGAAGAGGCTTGGATAGGTAAAAAGGTAGATATTTCATTTCTTAGAGTTTTTGGTTTTGAAGCTTTTGTGCATGTTGATAAAGAAAATAGAAAGAAGCTGGATGCTAAATCTATGAGGTGCACTTTTATTGGTTATGGCTCTTGAGATTTTGGATTTTAGTTGTGGAATTTAGGAACTAAAAAAATTATTAGAAGCTGTGATGTTGTTTTCAATGAGAAAGTGATGTACAGTGATCAGCTCAAGAGGCTGAATGATTCCGAGCAGGGCAATGGAGATTTGGATGAGATTGTGATCCAAAATGAGCTCGCAAAAAATCACTTCTAGAAAAACACAGACACTGACATCGATCAGGTAGGAACTGACATCGATCATACAGGTCAGACAGTAATCAACGTCAGTCAGGCAAGAATCGACATCGATCAAGGAGGAACTGACGTCGGTCGGGTGGAACCGACGTCGATCAAGTACAGACCTGGAGATGACCAAGATCAGTCACTGACAGAGAATTTGGGCAAACAACAAGCAGTGAATGAGTCTCAAACGTCCTTGAGGAGGTCAAAAAGGGTAAGTAAACCTCCAATTCATTATTCCCCTTCATTATTCTACTTATTACTCACTGATAGTGGAGAACCAGAGAGTTTTGATGAAGCAATGCAGGTAGAAACCCAAAAATAGTGGGAGCTTGGCATGAATGAGGAGATTGATTCCTTGAAAGAGAACCAAATGTGGGATTTGGTTGAGTTGCTAGCGGGTAAGAGAGCATTGAAAAACAAATGGGTTTACAGGTTAAAGGAAGGTGAGAATGGACAAATGAGACATAAGGCCAAGTTGGTAGTAAAGGGATTTGCACAGAGACTAGGTATTGATTTTGGTGAAATTTTTTCTCATGTAGTATCAATGACTTCTATTCAGACTGTATTGTCTTTAATTGCCATTGAGAATTTGCATCTTGAGCAGCTTGATGTTAAGACAATGTTTCTTCATGGAGATTTGGATGAAGAAATATATATGGAACAACCAGAAGGTTTTTTGGTTAAAGGTAAGGAGAACCTTGTGTGCAGGTTGAAGAAGAGCTTATATGGTCTTAATTAGGCTCCTAGACAATGGTATCAGAGATTTGATAGGTTTATGATAGAGCATGGCTTTAGCAAATGTCAATCTAACCATTGTGTTTATTTTAAGAGATCGGACAATGGTAGATATATTATCCTTTTACTGTATGTAGATGATATGCTTGTTGTAGGTTCACACATGCAGGATATTATTGAGCTTAAGGTAAAATTAGCTCATACATTTGCCATGAAGTATTTGGGAGCAGCAAAGGAAATCCTTGGCATGAGTATCAAGAGAGACAGGAAAAATCACAATTTGATTTTGTCTCAAGAGGATTATGTGAACAAGGTGTTGGAGAGGTTCAATATGCAAGATGAAAAACTGGTAGGCACACCTATGGCTGGACACTTCAAGTTGAGCAAAGAATAGTGTCCTAATTCACATGATGAGGTAGAGCACATGAGTAGAGTTCCATATGCTTCCACAGTTGGGAGCTTGATGTATGCAATGGTATGTACCAGACTTGATATTGCCCAAGCAGTGGGAGTTGTCAGTAAGTTCATGGCCAATCCAGGGAAGGAACACTGAAAAGCAGTTCAGTGGATTCTCAGATATCTGAGAGGGACCAGTAGTAGGCATTTGTGCTATGGAGGGTCAAACACTTCTCTACATGGATATGTAGATGCAGATATGGAAGGTGACTTGGATGGTAGGAGAAGCACCACAGGATATGTTTTCACTATTGGTGGAATGGCGGTTAGCTGGATTTCAAAGTTGTAGAAAGTTGTTGCCTTGTCTACTACAGAGGCATAATACATTGCAGTCATAGAGGCTAGCAAAGAGATGATATGGATGACACAATTCATGGAAGAGTTGGGAAAGGAGCAAGAGAGTTGCAAATTATACAGTGATAGTCAAAGTGCAATTCATTTGGCAAAGAATTCAGCCTTTCATTCAAGAACCAAACATATACAACTTAGGTACCACTTCATTAGACAAGTATTGGAGGATGGTGAGTTGAAGCTAGAAAAGATCCATATGGATGAGAACCCTACTGATATGCTAACAAAGCTGGTAACAAAGGAGAAGTTAAATCTTCATTCGAATTTTGTTAGTCTTCAAGATTGAGTTTGAATATCGAGAAGCTAGAAGATGTTGCTACACAGGTACAGGTGCAGTTGTTTATCTCCAAGTGGGAGATTGTCGAGGTGTGGAGCTAAAAGCTTCACAGATGAGCAAATTCTGAGGTCGCTGTATTTACACAGTCACCGACGTCGGTCAAGGATCGACTGGAGGCTGACGACGTCAGTCACATGTAGGCAGATAGGGATTGACATCGGTCACCTGTGCTTTCTAGAATGTCTATTTTTGTGGGATGAACAGATTGTTTGCATGATAAGATTAAGTGTTACTCTTGAGTCCACGTATCTATCTTTAGTAGGACTATTTTAAGCCTTTGATTAGGAGGTGTATCTAATGGTTGAGAATGCTTAGCTCATGATCCCTAATTCTATATAATGGGGATATATTTTCATAGCTTGTAAGATGTAAGATAGACAATTCAAGTAGCTGAATTGTGTTTGTGATTGTGAGAGATAACTCTTGAGGGAAAGAGATCTATACATCTGAGAGGTGTGAGAAGAAGAGAGATTTCTTCAATTGTATTTCCTGCTGGAAGAGTTTAATACAAGTTTTCATTGTTTCTTGTATCTCTTATTCTTTGCTGATTCTGATTTCTAGTTACTTTCAATTCTGGTTTAATTCCGTGTTTAGTTGCTTGCAAGAGTAATCAATTGTTCTTGTTAAGATCCTAACACTTTGATACTCTACTTTGTCTCCCCTACTAACTCGACTCTAATACCTTTTATAGAGATTTAGAGTATCTTAGGTTCATGGGAAATGGAGCATGTCAATCATTGATCTGGTGATGGAGGTACACATCCCATTATCTTCACTACACTTTTCTTTCATAAGCGATCACTATCCCATGCATTTGCTTCCCAATGCTGATTATTTCAAAAAGAGATGTTTTTCTTTAATGAGTAGTCACTATCCCATGCTCCTACTTCCTAATTCTATTTATTCAAAAAATATTTGTTAGCCACCTGCCAGTCGGTGCTAGTAGAAGACAAAAACAAAATCATCCACCATGATTTCCTTGCGCTTAGGTATTCATTGAGTTGGCATGGGTCTACTACTTAGGTCAAAAAGGGGCCCAATAATACGCTAATGGTCCTTCTTGGGAAGACTAATTATGCCTTATGGCATGTGTATGTGGAACATTCACTCATAGATCAAGACCTTATTCCATTATTATATTTATAGATTCTTTCTCCTACTCACCCAAGTCAATATAATGACTGGGCCAACTCTTGTGATTATGTTTAAGTTCATTTATTGTTAAACATTTCATGGGATCTACACCACCATGTGGAGTACATAGAGTGTCCCTTCATTGTTTGGATCACTCTTTAAAGTCTTTGCAGGGATCCTACTATGATTTACATCACACCTCCTCCTCCTCTTCCTATTGTCTCTTCCAGGGTTGTTATACTCTTTCCTCCTAATTTTGTTTCTTGTGATGATACATCCATGGTGGATAGTGATCTTCCTCTGTTCATCCTCCACTATAAGATAATATACTACTAAACCTTAGTTATTTCATTATCAATTCTAATTTTTTTCTTGTGTAGATAGTTTATCTTCTAGAGCCTTCACAAACTTTCACTTCTGAGGACTTTACTGACTTTAGTGAGAGTGTACACATTGAGATTATCAATGACTCATTTGTTCTTATGTATATTAATCTTGAATATCATAGTGTTTCATTTTTACACTATTTTTTAGTTTTGTCAGTTGTTGATCCTTGCTTTCCTCCTCCCATGGACATTCCTTTAGTGAATATTCCATGCCATTTTTCTTCTCTAGATGTAATGAGTGTGCTTATAAATACTCCTATTTTATCCCCTTTATTGTATGAATCTTTATTACCATCCTATATAGTTAGTCTTGTGATTCTTGATTATACTTTGGCAATTTGAGCACTAGCATGGAAAATTTTTAGCATTTTCCAGAGATATACATTGTGATTCCTATCTGCATTCCACTTGAGTGTGAATTTAACAGTTTGATAGTTTGGAGTTTCTTTCTTCTAAAAGGAGGAGATAACATTTGTTACACAAAGACCTACTACAACATTTTCCATGTGACATTTTGCACTTACCTTCTCTCTCCTCTTTATGGAGGCACACATATTTAATATTTGGTAAGATACTAGGATCATTGTTATGTACTTGGTACCTCATTAGGCTTCATTTCAAGGAACTAATTTTCCATCCCACCTAATCGATGCTTAAGAGGGGGTGTTGGAGTGGGAATGTCTAGTCCCACCTTCTTTCCTTTCTCTCTGTTTTTGGAGGGGTGGTAGTTTTTTCTCAATGGGTTTTCTCCTTTTAATATTATACTCTATGTGCATTTACTCTATGTATATCAGTTTTACACTTAAGTTAAATTTATCTATAAAAGATCTCAAAATTCAAGTACACTATTATTAAATACACTCCTTGTTTAAAAAAGGAGATTTTTTCCATATATCATCAATAGTTTATAGAAAACTAAGCAGCATTTTTCATTCAGTTGATGATTGGAGTAGACACTCCTCCATCACTAAAAATTGAGATAGACATAGGCATTGTTGATGTAATGTCATCTACATAGGAACTCACAGAGGTACAGATTAACTTGTAATTTTAAATTGTAAGAATATAAATTTTTATTAATTTTACTACATATACTTGGGAAAATATAACTTATGTGAATGTATTGTGTATGTAGGGTTGTAAAATAACATTTTACAGTCCAATTCAAATGATTAATATGGAACCTTCTCATGTTTTTTCATCATTTCACACCCCTATTCATGCAATTGAGATTGTCACTGACTGAGTTGAGTGTCAAAAATAGATTGAGCAAAACCATGAGCTTGTAGTAAGTGCACGTTTAAATATTTTATATTCTAATTTAAAATTAATTTATTAAATTAGATTCATGTACAGTATGTTAATTTTTTACTAATATTTATATTTAAACAAGTTCAACTACAATCAAGCTATCAATGTAGGACCCATAGTTAAAACTTGGAGCAATCTAAGGCATTCGAGGGATCTCCATATATAAATAGGGAATCCTAGGGAGAGTCTTCTTCAAGGAAGGCAAAGAGAGGGAGGATATTTCATGATTATGATACATTATATGATGTACTTTTTTGTATACCTATGTGACAATGTGCACACTTTTATCATTGTATGCTTATATGACATTCACCCAATCTTAGGTACTATGTTATTAGATGATGTAATTTGTTATATGCTTATAAGGTAATATATGTATTATTGACATTGTATTTATATATGACATTCACCTAACATTATATTATGTTATTATTTTGTATTCTTTTATGGTTTTTATTATTATTATTATATTGATATGGTTATTATTATTATTTTATATGTCTTTATGGGTTTTATAATTATCAACAATGAAGTGTAATGTTTGACCATTGATCCACATTTAAAAATGGAACATTATTTATACTTATTTTACCATGAAGTGAAATGTTTTAACACAAATATATAATATTACTTTATCTGGTTTCAAAGTAATTATACCCATTTATTCAAGCTATGTAAGTGATGCAGGAACATTTGCTAAAAGATAGATGTTTGGACATATTAGTCAAAAGGAGTCAAATAGGTCATATTATAGTCAATAATAAGCCTTGTTATGATTAAATATAGCATGTATGGTTATGCTTAAATTATTTATGGTATTTTTAGTCCCTTATATAGGTTATTTAACTTGATGGATCTTTCCTTCTTAACTCTCTTAAGGGAAACATGTAACTTTGGAGACAATCAATTTGAGTCGTGATATAATCTCTTTACAACTTAGAAATCCATAATTTTGAATCAATCCCTCTTACAAAATAATTAAAGTATTAGGATACTATCACTTGAATCATATAAGTCCTTTTTTTGTGTTTAAACATCCACTAAGACACTTGATAATTGAAAGCCTAAACTTTGTCTGAAGACTAATACAGGACTATTTTAGAACAATCAAGACTTAAGAAAAATGGTTTTGAATCTTTCACTCATTAGATAGTATTTTTAAATTCATTTAAATATATATAAATCAAATCCATTTTTATGAAACTAATCTCCATTCATTTATTTCTTAAAAATATCAATTCTGGACCAATTCTACATTTTAGGTCTCTAGGCCTAATTGGCTCTTAGTAGGTCAAATCACTTATTAAGTTATTTATACACATAAAAAAACTTAATAAATATTGGTAAATGAAATAAAAAGTGTCTCAAGTCTCAAAATATGATTTTATACTTCATCTACAAGAATTCTCATCCAAAATAATTCTTGTTTGTCTTGACAATTGAACACCTACACGAAACACTATCATAGTCCACATTTCTTCTTTCACAGGGTCTCATTAATCAATATAAAGATTAAAATAGTTTATAGCCATGATACTTAACCTTATTAAATTTTTTTATTGAATTCCACTAGTTGAAAATTAATATATGAGTCTTTTAATGTCACTTAACCCTATTTTAGGGTATTTTTAATTTGTAGAAGATGAGAGCCTCTTATTGATTATTCATATAATATGAGACTTCTAAAATAAATAAAAAACTTTAAAAATAATATTATAATACTAATTAAACTTATCCAATATTCATTTTTTATACATTCATGAGTTTTCATTTGATATAAGTGACTGAGAAGATTATCCTCACACAAAAAACATGGGTATTATGAGTTTTAGGAGACAAACTTTAATTTGAGCTTAAACACATTATAGAATTAAATGAATCACATTAATTTATGCATAATATATACATAGTTTTTAAACAAATATTATCCTTTTTTGATAATAAATTTCCTAAAGCACACTTATAGAACCCTATTTAGCAGATTATAAACCGCCAGTAGTCTATCTAGTGGTGTAACCTAGCTTTTTTACCCCTATAAAGCATCTTGTATGCTTCCAAAGTGATATGATAGATGATGATCATGTTATTATATAATTTTACAATCTTTGAGTGTGCATATTTAGTTGAGATTCTTCCTTGACTTCTCCAACTAAAGTTACTAAATGGCCTTTTAAAATAATAGTATGTTACATTTTACTTTATTTTTCACATGAAGATGATTATGACTTATATAATCCATTTAAAATAGGTAATTTATTTCCTAAACTACTAACACACCATTTCTAACTTTTTACAAGCTTTGTACAATAATAAATATCCATACATTGCTTAATAAACATTTGAAAATTTAAATTTACTATTTTGGAGGGAAACTTCCCTAAGCTTATAAATGACCTTTAAACACACTTATAATGACTTATAGAGGCTTATTATGAATTAACAACCTTCTTAGCCTTTTATCCAATGTAATTATATCCTAATGTCTATTTGGGAATAAATATTATGAAGAGAGTTGTGTGAAAAAGAGATACATTTGTTGAGTCCAGTGTGAAAGAGAGAGATACACATGTTGAGTATACTAGCATGTTGATAATGGTCATGAAATGGGCATGTTTACCTCAAAATGGTAGTTATAAGTGCATTGATGACCCTCCTTCATCCTCTTTGTAGACTTTTACATCATTATTCATCTTTTAATAGCCTCTTTGAGGTGCATCTCAATCATAAAAATAAACACTCTTTCTTAATGACTCATGAGAACACACCCTCTCTTTCTCTTAAGGAATAAAACTTCTACATCATTCTAATAGACTCTTCAAATCAAGTACAGACCTGTGGATAGGTGTAAATACTCATGGGCACTTACACAAACCCATAGCATTCATGATTAAATCTCAACCACTGATTGATAAGCCTAAAATGATCCTTCAACTTTTTATGAATACCTTAAAAAGTGATAAAATACCTTTGGGGCATATAACTATTGTTTGAGAGTGAAAAAAAATGACAATAAATGTTGTCAAAGTCAAATCAATAGCTAGACAACTCCATTTTTGGTGTTTCTTGGTTGAAAATTGATGTTGCTAACACATTTTAAGGTACAGATAATGTGCAAGACTAGGTTATTCACCTCCCATCATGCCTGATTGACAAACCCACCACTAATTTTGGGCTCAAGAATGCCCTTCCCAACATCAAAAATATAGATTTTTAACTTAACTTTAGACACATGTAAAATGAAAAAAGTAAGTCATATGGATGAACTATAACATCCATCCTATTCATGTAAAATCCATCTAGTTTCACCTTGTATCGAGTGAGTATAAACTTAGAGAGAAATGTGTGGCACAAGTTGTAGTAATGAGTCTTGAAATGTAATTTATTGGTAGTGAAGAAACTTCTTAAGCTCTAATTGACATTTATACCTTTAAGACCCCCAAGTGAAAATCCATCACTATGAAAATGTCTAGATGGGAGAATTATATGTTCTCAAATGATCATGATGTCCAAGCCCACATGTAAGCACATTTTCATTACTATTAAGGATCCTAAAGACACTGATAATAAATGTTGTCAAAGTTGAAGCTATAGTTGGAGAACTCTATTTACAGTCTTTCTTGACTAAAAGCTGGAACTGCCAAAATGTCTAAGGGGTGGATAACATCCAAGACCAAGTTTTTGGCCTCCCATCATGCCTGATCGACAAACCCACCACCCACATCAACCTAGTTCTTATTCTTAACCTTACACCATGATATTTTAGTCACTATAAATGGTTTAAATTGAAAACAAACCATCCAAATGGGTTGAAATTTATAGATAAATCTCTCATAACCATATATATATGCATTCCAATTGTATCATCCTTTGAAAACCTTTCAAAATATCTAAATATATGATTTTATCATTTAGGTTTGTAAAAGTCAAGAAAGTGAGGGTTTTAGAATAAAGAAACTTGTATATCTCCTAAAGTATTACCTCAAAAATGAATGGAAACCTTGTCCACACCTAGTAAATTATCATCTTAATAATATATATGTGATTTTAAACTTTGGAAGATTGTCTAAATAATATTATAAGTGACTGTGGGTAATCAGATCTATGTCTAAAAAAGCAAAACAAGGGTTTACAAGATTAAAATTATCATATATCCAAAATGATTAAGAGATGAAGCCTATAAATGTATAGATAGCTTGGGAAAGTTGTATAGAACATTCCTAAGGTTATTAAAGAGTCTTATGGCAAAAATATAAGTATGAATGAGACAAAATAGACCTATAATATAGGTGTTATCTGGTAGATTTTTGTGTTTTATGAGAATTAACCATAAAAAGGACATAAATTATTGAAACCATTTGATTAATGATTGCATTAATGGTCATGGGAACTGATATAATTAGTGTCTTTATTTGAGGTTGAGTAGATAAAGAGATAGATTTTTATTGTAGATCTATAGACTTGAATAATAAAGCTAGAATATCAGTGTTTTAAGAGTGCAAGTGTAAATCAAGTCTTGAGTGAAGGGTGAAACCCTATGTAATAGGTTGGGAGTGTTAATGTGGACACAACATTGAAATATGCATTAGAGAATTTGAGTTTGTGTAAATATGACATGCAAGTAGGTAATTTACATCAGTAGGCTTCTCTTAACTTCAAGAATATGAAATTCTTTACTAACAGTGCTAACCATGCGAAGGTCAAATCTTATTTAGAACCACTAAGATACATAAAATTGTTAGTAAATAATTAAAATTGCAATTTATGCATGTAATACCTAAAAATCCAAAACATTTGGTAGAATTCATTACATATAAATTTTACAAGTCAACATACATGTGCATTTCAATCCAACGAGCCACTAGGAGCTACTATAATATTAATAGTATCAAGAATAATTTCATGGTTTGACTCGTAAACTTTCCATATATTCATATTTAATGGCCTCTTATGATATTTATTCAATTTAATATTCATTGAAAGAACCAAATTTGAATAGTGCAGTATCTTCTTATACATTTCAAAGTCTTCAAACAATCATAAATCAATTTTTTTGATAAAATATCATCAAAGACAAGTTTTAGTGACTACCACAGCACCAAAGGTATATTCAATGTTTTCTCCATCTATGACTGGGAAAGTTAATTTTTTATTTCCATCTACACACTGACATAAGTAGTAATTTGTTCCCTCTTCATTGTCCTCATCTGAAATAACTATGAAAACATGCCCTCTATCATAAATTACAATTTTTAATAACACTATAAAGATAGATAATGATAATGAATAATACATAATGATTAATCTTCTACTTTGCTACACTAGATTAGAAACATGCTCAAAGTCATGTGACAATATCATATTTTTAAGTAGAAATGTTGATGGAACTTGATATGTGTTCATTGGAATTAAAGATTTACAACTCCAGTCATCCACCCATTCTTATGACTCGCACTCATTTGAAATAAATTCCATACATGTGGAACAAAATCATGCTAAGTGTCTCATATGAATAATCCAAGAACTTGCATTTGAGCTATGAAATGAATGGAGCTCACTTGAACCAATTAGTCATACAATCCACATAGTTTTCCAAGTGTTCTTCTTTCATTAACCATAAATGTCTATGAATAGTAGAATTTGACTGAACACCATGGCACATGTTTTAATTACACCTTTGAACCATGGTTGTTACATCAGTCAAATTAGAAGCCTCTTCAAATTTCAACTCCTCCCTTATAATGTCACTTTTTACACATGGTCCAACAATGTCATGTTCCCATTTTCTATGGCCAACCTCAGTAAAAATCTAAATATGTTTTATACCACTAGTAACTTGAATCTTACTTAAACAATAAAAAATTTGTGCATTCTTGAATTATATTGTGTAATTGTTTGACCAAACGTAATGCTGATTGGACATAATGTTACTCTAATTTAACTATCCATAAAACTTCTCAAAACAACCTTGCACATGCTCTGTACAATGTGATTGATCATCAATAATATATAAATGGTACTTCATTACTATTTCTCTGTACTATTAAGTACATGCATGAATGTTATATGCACAAATATAGCAACTTGTGATGAGTTGTAATACTATAATTGATCTTTCAAATGTGTAATTTTTGGTAAAGTTGACTAATGAAATAATCAAATCAAGTGGGAATGTGTCTTTTCTCATCTTAAAATGGTCATCCAACCATCTAACCCTATGCATGTGCCTTTCATACTCATAAACAATTTTTTCGTTAAATTTGTCCATAAATTATGAAGTAGGCATCTATTTTGTAATAAGATTACAATTTTTATTATTTTCCATATTTTAATTAATAAGTCATAGATTTATATTTGCTCAAACCAGATAATTCCTATCCATTTGCACTTATACTCTCCTCATGGATACAATTATTAAATTTTAGAAATCCATTGCAAATGTTGTAATTTCCATCCAATACCATTTTCTTATAAAATAACTGTCCATCTAGTCTTTCATAATTTTTTTTGGAATAAATTATCTAGCTAATTTTGGTGGAACTTCTATGCCATACTCCTAAAAAATGTTCTCAATATAGAAACTACAATGAATATGACAAAAAACATCATAGTGCCTTGAAAATTCAACATGTTTCCTGCAACAACAAGTGGTGTGTGTGTCATTTATTTTTACATAAAAAGGTTTGGCCATCTCAAAAAATCTTTGACTAATATAAGTTTATGAATGTTTTTCCAAAAAATTTAGATTAAATTTTTATTTAAGTAATATCCAATAAATTTTTCAGGTGTGGTTCATGGTTGTGAGAACCAACTCTTCTTTTTACTACATCTCTTGCATTGGGAAAAAAAAATATATTAGCTTTCCAAAATTGTGTAGTAACTCTTTGAGAGCATCGACTATATCCTTGTCCTTATGTGGAATTCTACCAGAGAATGACTAGACCTCATTGGTATTGGGTTCATTAAGTCTTTCAATCTTCCAATTGCTTTCATCAATGTTTTTTAATTTATATCAAGTGTTCTTCTTGCTTTTGAAATTAATCATTTTTTACCTATTTGACCACTTACTACACAAGTTGTAATTATACACTAGGAAACATCATAATATTTATTATGTGATTTTAGGCTTACAATATGATATGCATCATGTATATTTTCAATAATTTCATTATTTTCATCATCCATATTAGATTTTCTTAGTCCTAATGTGTATGTTATAGGTCTCATCTTAATCAGTTTCATCAATAAAACATATACTTGACATTTTTTATTATCATAATCCAATCTATGAAAGAAAATATAAAAAAATTCTTAATCCAGTCTTCTTGAATGGTGGTCAGACATTTTTTTGCGCATTGGCTTTAAAATATTTTTATCAACTTTAATTAAGTACTCTTTTTCTACACACAATTCTTGAATGTGTTGTTAATGGTGGAATTTGTTGAGAGGGTGTTTCAATATTGTTATTAATTTCATTGTTTATTTTTGTGATGACATTTTATTCATTATTTATTTTTTCATTATACATTTCCATGAAATTTTATTCATTTTTAATTTCATCATTATTTGCTTCTATTAATTTTTCTTCATTATTAGGGGGTAAAGCATCATGCATAGAATCATCATCAACAAAATAAAAAACTTTATACTTTGAATGTGAACTTTAAATATTATCTAATTCATTATTATCAGTTTATCATTATTCAATTCATTGTTATAAATTTCATCATTATTAGATTCATCAGGATTAGTGGTTGTACTTTTTTAGAACAAATTTATTACATTCATACCTTGTGTTTTTATCTCAACTCTTCTAATTGCTCTAATGTTTTATTCTTCAACTTATTCCTCTTCCCTGAATGGGATTTGTCACCAACTGGAATTTATAAATTTTCAAAGGTGGGGTCAAAAAAAGTACTTGAAAAGCACATAGAGAATGTTTGTGGGGATAGAATTCTTGATTTTGGTTTAAAATAGTCGTTGAAAGCTAATTTTTTGTCTATAGAGTAAATAAGGAGTACATGTTATAAAATGTACACATTATTTATTATATAACTTAATCCTATATAACTATGTAATAATACTATCATAAAATGAATTTTCTCCTTAATTTGATTCATGTCCACATTAGGTCTGATTAGGCCAAAAATAGATTCAATCACTCCAAATTAGGTTCATTTCCCCCCTTGGTTGAAGCAAATTAATCCAAAATAGATTCAATTAGTCAAATTTAGATTTAATTAGTCTAAATTAGATTTGAAATTAATTTAATTACACTCAATTCATGATAAAATTAGGGTTTAATGCCAACACATGTCATGAAATGTGGGCTAATTTCACCCTTTTAATCACATCATAAACTCACATTTATGTTCAATAGTTTAAATTTTCCATAATTGCCTTTGTGTTTCCATTTATGATAAAATTATCTCTCCATGTCGATGGTGCTTTACTTTAGCCAAGACGTTTTAATGAAATCATAATGGGCATGTATAGACCTAAGGAGCAAGGATTACAATTGAATTTATTCTCTTTTGAGAAACCAATAATAAGATTGGTTTCTCATCATTATAGATGACCCATGACAGTTTTAGGAAGCATTTAGGAAACCATTTAGGTGAAATTAAATGAATGACATCTTTCTAAGATCTAAAGGGACCTATCTACAACCCTGTACAAATTTTTAGGGTTGAGTCAAGATTCTTATCTAAATATTCACCAAAGGGTTTCAAAAAATATTAAATGGTGCTAAAAAAAAGGTGGGCCACATGAACGTCTATCTACTCTATTATCTTAAAAAAGGATTTCCTCTTCAAATTTTAGGTGTTTGACTTATTGAAGATTTTATGCTTCCACAGTCCATAAAGCAACAAGTAATATTTTTTGGACAAAAAATGTGTCTAGTTTAGAAGATCGATGCATTTTGGATAACTGCTGTGATCCTTCATTAGGAAAAAAAATTTATACCTTAGTTATGCTTAACCATTTTTAAAAAAACTTAGTTTTTTGGAAACTAGATTCTAAATTCATTAATTCATGTTCTTATTTCAATTTCAATTTTGAGTGTAGCTATGTCAAATTATCTATAGAAGTTCATATTTTTGAAATTTCAAGAAAATTATGTCCACATGTAGGCCATTTTTTATCCCCCAAAATTTTGCAATTACCTTTCTATCCATGTTTCAAAAAAAAAATCAATCATACTAAAATATAGAAGATAGGCGATTCAATCAATCTCTATTGACGATATGGATGCCCCACTGGTAGTAGAGCACGGATTTGAGTGGAATAAGAGGTATCTAATTAGGGATATGGATGTTTGGCTAAATAAAAAGTAATGCCTAGTCTTCTGTTATTGTTTGGTCATAAAATTTGAAGTCAAAACAAAACCTATACTATCTATAGGACTTTATCAAAACTCTCATAACAAGGAAAATTGAATCCAAAAAAACACATAATCTTAATGAATTATTTGATTATGATGGAATAGGGGATGTGTCTCTTACAAGTGAGTGATGTAATTCTAATTCCTACTAGAATTTTCATCACATATATCGTTTCATGAGCTCCTCTTTTTTTTTTAAATACCCTGAAGAAAAAGATGCCTACTAAGACTATCATTACATTGAATTTCTTCCTTGTCAATATCCTCTTCTCTAACTATTTCTATTCAAATTTTTCTTTCAATTTCAAAGGAGAGAATTAAAGAAACTTAAGAAAGAATGGTCAAGGCTTGATGTGTACCTGGATATAGTCTGCGCACCGTAATCCAGATGCTGTGAGTACTCCTCTTTGGCTGTGGAGGAATGACACCTGCAAAGAAAAGAAACTTGGACAAAAGAAGGCGTTAAATAGACAGATGGTGGGTTGTCAAGCAAAAGCTTGATCCCAGAAGTATGAAAACTTCCTTAAGGGGTATAAACCCACTTATCAAAAAAGAAGTATGTCTGATAAATAGCTGAATAATGAACTAAAAGTGATAAAAGATGGAAATGAAAAGGAGAAGCAAAGGCTTACTTGAAAGAAGCTGTCGAACTGATCACAGTCATCGGTGTCGGTGGTCCTACCGGTGTCGGTTGGTCAAGGTGCCAACGTCGATTAATATGTCGACGTCGGTTGGGGTAGTCACCGGCGTCGGTCAGGGCAGTTAGCTTGGACGGGCTCTGGGTAGGTCTATGGTCTGTGGACAGAGTCTGGTCAGGGTTTTGGTCTGTGGACAAGGCCAAGGAAGGGTCTGGGTTTTGTTAACAGTCTTGAGACAATGTTTTGGGCTTGGTTGAATGGTCTGGGGTTTGAGAGTTTGGTTGAATGGGCAGAGTGTATGGTCTGATAGAGGACGGAGGAAACAGGGAGGTGGATACTTACCTGTGCCTTGTGGAAGGTGTGCTACTGATGATTCCCATACCTGCTGTTGATGTACCCTGTGTGGAGAACCTGTTGCCGATGGAGAACCCTGAAGCTGTTGCTACACCTGAGGGAGAGAGTAAGAGGCTTGACTGAGAGATTTTGCAGATTGACGGATGGTCGAAGACTCAAGATTGAAGGATTCGTGAGTTTGCTTCCAGAGATTAGCCGATTCTGATTGGGATTTGGATCATCAAAGAGTTTGAAAAATTGGTTAAGTATAACCGACGTCGGCGATTTTGTCGGCGTCGGCCGACACTTGACCAACGTCGATGGGGTTAGAACGGGCAAAAAGAGCCACTAAGCCCATTTTTTATCCACCAAGTGCATTATCTGTTGGAGAATGTCGAGGGTTGGGCTAAATACGCATGAGAGTTTGTTAGGCAGTTAGAGAGAAGTAGGAATAGGTCTTGGGTGAGTCATAGGATGGGAATTAGTCCAAGGTGAGGTGTCCTAGGCGAGGTGTCATGGGTGATGTGTCCAAGGAGGGGGGTTAATTCAAAATAAGTTTAATGTTTTAAATTAGTAATTTTTAGGGATGGGTTAGGAATGGACCAAGGGGGAAGGTGACCAAGGGTTAGACACTATTTTGGTGTCTACATTTGCCCCTTTTTGTCTTGTTGGTTGCTCTAAATGAACTGCAAGACAAAAACAGGAGTCGGTTGCCCCAGGTATGGGATAAGGTTGATTTCGTCTTGTTGGTTGTTCAAGTGAACTGTAAGATAAAAAATAGGCGAGGGTTGGTTGCCCCGATTATGGATGAGGTATCCCCCCTCAAATCAGGAGTCAAGAGAAGGGAACTTGGAATCGGGTGCTGATTTGACGGAGAGTGGATGAAAAAGGTGAAGATAGAGTGAGAACGCTGCAAAAGTTGTGATTGCACGTACACCACTTCACGAGGATGGTCAGGTCAAATTGTCACAGGTCAAGGGTCAAGGAGTGCCAAAACTGAAATAATTGGTCCCCAGCATTTAGTCAATTGCTAATTGGGTTATTCAATCTAAGCTGAAGCTCTAATGGTCGTCGTGTTCCAGGTATCCTAGGCTTAGAAAGTGCTCCCGAAAATATGAAAAAGTCACATGTAGTGCGGATCAACTGGCTTGCGATCTTATACTTGTGAAGGTCAAAAGTGTGCACACAATTTTGCTAACCAATCATGAGGTAGCATACATGCAAAAACAACCAATGCAAAAATCACATTGGGAGTAGTCGCGGTTAGAGGAGATGGTCACGATCTCTAAGGTCTGGTGGTCGATGGATGGAGGCAAAAGTGATCCAAGTGTGCCCCAGGACGCCAGCGTCGATATAGATCGGCCAACGTCGGTGGATTAGGGCACGCCGATGCCAACGTCGACGGCCTGCCAAATCTGACAAAACTGGATTGGTGGCCCACCAAAAGTCATTTGCTAATTTGATTGAGAAAGAAAAAAGGGGCTCTGGAGTTGATTGAGTGAAAGTGACCCAGAGCTGACCGAGGAGCGGTGCGAGGTGGGAGAGGAACATTGGTGAAGAGAAGGAGTGAGTTGGAGATTGATTAGAGGCTGCAGAGGTGTTTGTGGGTCCAGTGACGTGTGAGAGTAGAGAGATAGAATGGAGATGACAGAGGGGAGTAGAGGACCCACGGGAGGTCCACCACCAGTGGCACCCATCGTGCCACCACGTCGGCAATGCTGGGACGAGGTAGGAGGGTCTCTGAACCCTATTTGGATGTTTTTGGTTTGAATTTAGTTTTTGAAATTTTTGTTTTTTTTAGGCATAAATCGAGGGGGAGGGTAGCTATGAAGGTGGGTGGGGAGTCTAGGATAGCTTAGGGATGATTTAGGAATGGTTTGGGTGTGCTGGGGGTTAAAATGGGGAAGCCCTAAAAATTAGGGCTCGCCCCGTTCGGCCCTAGGGCCGAACCAGTCACTGACGTCGGTGGTTTCACCGGCATTGGCCGACCAGCGACTGGTGTCGGTCGATAAGCTGCCGACATCAGTCACTAAGTGACTGACGTCAGTTAGGTGAGTGCCATCATCGGCATGCTAACTGATGTCAGTGGTTGCCTGGTCAGAAAGGGTGGTAAAAAATGTTCAAGTCGAAAGGTCGAAGCTACATAAAGGGCTTCTCAGGTGTCAGGTTAGGCATAGATAGTCAGAATGGTTGGTAAAATAGGAAGAATAAGAACAGTTGTAACATGAGATTGACTGTGGATGGATGCAGGCAAGGTAGACTCTGATGCTACGAGATTGCCTCCTGACCTTGCTGACGTGGATGCGCAGAGGAGTGACGGTCGAGGAGTGGGTGCAGATGAGCGCAGTGGGGCTAGGTGGGTTGAGATGCTACTACAGAGTGGTGAGGGATGTGAGTCTCATGGTGGCATTGATCGAGTGGTGGGAGCATGCCACCAACACCTTCCACCTGCCCACGGGCGAGATGACGGTCATGGTCGAGGACATGTACCAAATTTTGTGGTTGCCAGTACATGGAGCTGACATCTATGCGTGCTCGAGAGAGGCGCATGACATACACATGGTCACACTGTTTGGGGAGCATGTCACAGAGACGAGATACCATTCAGCCAGTTTTGCTTATGAGTCTTTGTACGCGGCAAATGAGGGCGCACATCGACTGGCGGTTCTAATGATGATCGGCATCACAGTCTATGCATTGCTAGATGCGGAGGGAGGCAGGTTCTCGGTGGCCATGACCGGGGTTTTGATGGACATGCTAGAGTAGTAGACAGTGTTCGCCTAGGTGCCCATCTTTTTGGCCCAGGTATATAGAGAGTAATGGGGCATCAGTCGATGGCGATGGTACAGCCTGTGTGTAGGCCACCTTCTGCATTATTGGGCATAAGAGCACATTATGGTTACCCGACCTCTCGGCCTCCCAGTGGCGATCCAGGCTAGTTTTAGGGTCAGATTCAGGTGATGGCACAAGATGATGGCATAGACGCAGGTGGATGGAGAGGTCAGGGATATTGATCACTATCGAGGGGTACTGGAGGCCTTGATTCCAGTAGATATCATCTGGAGACCATACTTGGTGTATCCAGCATTCAGAGACCAGGGCGAGTAGATGGTCGGGACGTAGAGCATGCGATGGGTCAGAGGTAGGCGATTCGGCGAGCTCGAGAGGATTCTAGCAGAGAGAGTGTGGCACCAGTATGGGCTGCTATAGGACATACCTCCTACATTCCCATCGTATAGATGAGATGATATAGAGGCACCACTCCCACTGCCAGAGGAGATAGAGGAGCTCAATTTTGAGGAGTTACTGGCAGGACCTGGGATAGCCAACCCAGGGTGTACAGAGGCCTACATGGCTTGGTGGGTAGGGCAGTATACAGGTATACAGGTGGGTCCCCAGCCAGATCTACAGGCTGTTATGAGGGAGCGGGATATATCCTGCGAGGAGAGGGACACTGCGTGGCAGGAGAGAGACGCAGCTCAGGCCTAGGTCGCAATTTTGCATGGATAGCTGGCAAGGGTTATAGGGCAGTAGACTGAGATGACAGGTTGGGTGGCAGCTTTGACATGGTAGGTCACACTGTTACAGGGACAGCTGGCTGTAGCCCAGGCATAAGTAGAGGCAGGTCAGAGCTTTAGAGGGCAGGGCCCATTGCAGCAACCATCTCAGCAACCAACATTTTCATAGGGGGCAGGACCATCGACATCGGTGCATCTAGGTCGGCCACAGCCACAAGGGTCAAGACAGGGCACAATAGTAGGGCAGATGGGTCCACCACAGACTGTATCGCTAGTTAGATACAGTGATGTGTTGGATGAGATCGCTTATTATGAGAGGGCCATCAGGGGGTTCCCTCAGATACAACGATACTCAGAGATACAGGCAAAGCAAAGCCAACAGAGGTCTATGTCTCGAGCGATGGCTTCTGGGTCTCACAGACGGCACAGATCAGAGGGAGGAGAGGATACAGCCTCTTCTTGGCCACTGCCACCACCACCACAGCCACAGCCTTGAGGGTAGACCTAGAGATTCATTTTTATTGTATATACCGGCTTGCGAGCCGTTGACGTGAGATGTATGAGAGAGAGACAGAGGCACAGAGTTGTGCGATTGTATAAAAGATTTTGATATATATATGATGATGGTTTTGGATCATTGATGTGTTATGGATGTTTAATGTTTAATGTATTCAACATTTTTGATTATGATGATGATGCATGTTTTGATATCATGTTTATGATTTATGATGATTAAATGTGATGGTATTGAGTATAATGATGATGATTAATATAATGATGCGTTGTGATAATGTAAATAATGAGAATGATCATGACTTTTAGATTAGATGATGATGCGTAAGGATTATATGATAGCGATATTTATGTTATGACTTGCGGATTATATGATATGAATGCTTAATTGTGTGATGATGATAATGTGTTTGTGATTAATGATTATTATGTAAATGATGATTATGCTAAAGATTATGAAAATGTGTGATTGGTTGTGATGTGATTGGCAGGTGACGAGAGAATGAGATGGAAGAAAGTGACGAAGAGAATGGCCGAGCTAACCCCAGAAGACCCCATGTCAACTGAGTGCTACCTACATAGCCCTTGTCGTTAGGGCCTCAAGCCAATGTAGTTCTCCCAAGAAGGGAGGAAAAAGATCGAAGTGGTTGATTTTGGTCATGATAAAGATATAGCATTTACCACATGTCTAAGGGTACATGCTTGAAATGATGAGGGGAAGATGATGCTACAGCCTTTTTCAAATGGTGTATTCTGTAACATAAGTCAGGGTTTTTCATCCCTAGCAACTATCCATATTCGTGATGGATGTATGCTAAAAATGAATTGAGGTCTATTTATGCTTCAGCAAGTATTGGTTTATGCTTAACATAAATTGTGTGGTTGATAGTTTCCATGTGTATTGGTGTCCATAGAAACTATGTGAAATGAACTAGGATGATGATGATGGCATGATGTTCTGTTGTTGGCTTGAAAATATTTTGGTTAAGTGTGACCAAAGTGTGGAAGATAAGTGAAAGGCGCGTTGCTCTTTCATTGACAGGGACCAGAAAGACAACATAGACAGGGGTTGTTAGAACCAAGAGCCCCATTTATGCATTGCATTATTGACCATAGTTATGTTAGAGCAGTAATCGAATCACTTTTGACATTAAAGTGAGCTTGAAGTCCCTTGAGTAGGTGATATGATAGGAGAAAAAAGGGTAACCCATTTTTAGAGTATGGATAACTTTGCCCTTTTTTATAGGAGACCTTGAGACAACTACAAGTCAAGTCCATGACCCTTTTTTTTTTTTTTTTGAGAGCGGACTGATCAATACGGGAAGTCCACATGAAGATGTCATTTGTTTGGTGGTCATTTCTGAAGCTGATCGATGCGAGAAGATTCTAAAAAAGTGTTGTTTGTAGCAAGATTTAGTCATATCCATCCTTCGAGGGAGTGGTCTATACTTTGCTTTATAGATTTAAGGGCTTTTGAATAGCTGTCCTTCGAGGGAGCAGTCTATTAGTTACAGTAATGATAGTGCAGTTGTCCTTCGAGGGAGCAGTTTCCTTTTTTTTGATTTTATGACCTTAGATATTTTGACATCTTGATTTAGTTTTGATAGAATATTGAGTCATGGACAAGACTTATAGAAGGTTAAGGTCTCCCTTTTATTAGGACGAAGCATCCATACGTCATAAAAGGGTTGTAGAGGATTTTGTTAAGGGAAAAAGGGTGAAATGGATTGAGGATTAAAAGGACAAGGATTGCTCAAGGGACGAGCTCAAGTTAAATGTCAAGTGGATGAGTACTCGACTAACAATAAAATGGTCGTAGATGCAAAGCATTAAGGGGCTCGGGTTCTGGTCAGCCTTCAAGAGAAGACAGACGATAAGTCCCTGATCCATACTTGTGCGTTATGATATAAGGTCCGAGCCAATTAAGAGCGAATTTACCTCGTTTACTCTGTTCCATATTGGTCACATGTTGGTTCTCTTTGAGGACGAGGTCTCCGATATTGAAATCTCATTCTCTCAGAGTTTTATTATAGGCACGTTTGATGCAATTTTGATAGACATGGAGATGATTGAGGGCAATAAGACGACGTTCGTCAAGTAACTCAAGTTGAGCTAATCAATCTTGATGAAAGTCATCATTAGAAACAATGTCATGGAGTGAAATGCGAAGAGACGAGATTTGTACTTCGAGAGGTAAGACAGCCTCTGATCCGTACACTAGAGAAAAGGGGGTAGCACCCGTAGAGGTTCGGATGCTAGTGCGGTAGGCCCACAAAGCGAAGGGTATCTGAACATGCCAACCCCTTCCAGTGTCATTGACCACCTTCATGAGAATTTTAGTTAGGATTTTGTTAGAAGCCTCAGCTTGCCCATTTGCTTGTGGGTAGTAAGGCGAAGAAAAGCTAAGTTTGATGCCGAATGAGTCGCAGAGTTTTTGGACGGTCTTGTTTTTAAATGACTTGCCATTGTTGGTGATGATTTTGTGAGGTACACCGAAACGATAGATGATGTGGGTGTTGATGAAGTCAACAATCTTGTCAGCTTTTGTGGAGATGAGAGGGATAGCTTCCACCCATTTACTGAAATACTCGGTGGCAGTGATGATGGATTAATGACGAAGAGACGAATGAGGGTTAATCTCGCTGATGAAATCTAAGCCCCATTGTGAAAAAGGCCAAAAATCCTGAGTGACTTGTAAGGCGTTACTAGGGAGATGAAGCAAGTTAGCATACTGCTGACACTTGATGCAACGCCGAACATAATCGCTACAGTCTTGATGAAGAGTGGGCCAATAATAACCCAGGCGAAGGATGCGCTTGGCAACCGAGTTACCACTGAAGTGTCTACCACAAATCCCGTCATGGGCTTGTTTAACAGCATGAGAAGCTTCAGTGGAGTTTAAACAGTGAAGAAGAAGGCCGTCAAAACCTCTTTTATAGAGAAGGCCCCCTAGCATGGTGTAGCGAGCGGTGCGCTTGATGAAAGCCTGCCATGCATTGCTAGAGAGGTTGGGAGGAATGAGAGAATGAGCCAAGTAGTCCTCAAGTTGTTTATACCATACATCTTGTGAACTAGAGTCTATGGTGTGGACGAGGTTGATGTCAGTGGAAATGTATGAAGGCAATGGCAGACGATGTACCATGACATAAATTCTTGATGAGGATGATGATGAAGAAGGAATAAGAGGTGAGGGAACCCATGGTGTCAGCAAACTTATTTGTAGATCGAGGAACAGTCTGCAATAAGTGATAGTCGAAAGATGCTAGAAGAGTGTCAACATGGTGCTTGTACCTTTGTAAAATCTCATTTTTACAAAGATATGAACCATTGATTTGATTAACGACAAGTTGCGAGTCACCAAAGATGCTAATGGTCTTGATGTTTAAAGAAAGGGCAGTTTGAAATCCCAAAATTAAGGCTTCGTATTCGGCCATATTATTGGTACATTCAAAGTCAAGTTTAAAAGATAGAGGCATGGGTTCACCTTCATGTGGAATGAGGATGACCCCCGCACCCCCACCGAGTTGACATTTAGAGCCATCGAAGAACATCGTCATTTGGTAGAATGTGTCATCAGTCGAGAGAGTGACAATAGATTCATCAGGAAACTCGCACTGAGAAGGTTGATTGTCGGGAAGAGGGGCATCTGCTAGTTGGTCAGTGATTGTTTGCCCTTTTATAGATTTTTTCTGGACAAATTCTAAGTCAAATTTAGCAAGAAGCATGAGCCAACGAGCCATACGCTGGTTTTGATATGGTTTAGAATGCATGTATTTGAGGGGATCAGTGTGGGTGACGACAAAGGTTTTGTGATTAAGAAGATAGTGACGAAGCTTGGTAGTGGCAAAGACTAATGCCAAATAGAGTTTCTCGGTATGAGTATACCGAGTTTCATAATCGACAAGTGTTCAGCTTATGTAATAGACTGCTTGCTCACGGTGTTGTTCGTCTTGATGCGCGATCATGGCACCTAATGAATGATTGGTTGCTGAGATGTAGAGGTAGAAGGGTTGGTCGTCTTTTGGTGGAATAAGGAATAGTGGAGAGACCAAATAGCGTTTGAGGGCGTTAAAAGCCTCTTGGCAATCTTTATCCCATTTAAAGGAGACGTCCTTCTTGAGGAGGTGATGAAAGGGTTGGCAATGATCAGAAATTTGCGAAATGAAACGGTGGATGGATTGGAGCTTTCCTTGTAGACTGCAAAGTTGCTTGAGATTAGTTGGAGGTGGCATTTCGAGGATAGCACAAATTTTGGCAGGATCTATCTTGATGCCACGAAAAGAGACAATGAATCCCAAGAGCTTTCTTGAGAGGACCCCAAAGACACATTTCTTGGGGTTAAGATGGACCTGGTACTGAAGAAGGCAAGAGAAGATGATTTTGAGGATAGTCAAATGGTCGCGACACAGCTTAGACTTGCCAAGCAGGTCATCGACATAGTCCTCCATGATTTTATGGAGGAGATCATGAGAGATGTAAGTCATGGCACGCTGATATGTGGCACCTACATTTTTCAGACCAAAAGGCATGACTCGATAGCAGAAAGTTCCCCATGGTGTAATGAAGGTGGTTTTATCCTGATCTTTTGGTGCAATCAGGATTTGGTTATATCCTGAAAATCCATCCATGAGTGATAACATCTCATGGCCAGCCGTAAGATCAACAAGTTGGTCAATGTTTGGAAGAGGGAAGTCATCTTTGGGACAAGCTAGGTTAAGGTCATGATAGTCTGTGCAGATCTGGATCCCCCTAGTCACCTTGGTGGTAGGAACGATGTTAGAGACCCACTGCGGATAATCGATGGGTTGGATGAAGGAGACTGAAAGAAGGCGTTGAAGCTCTTCTTTGACAAGAAGTGCAACACGAGGATGCATTTTGTAAAGCTTTTGCCTAACAGGCTTAACCTTTGGGTTTGTGACAATGTTATGAGTGGCAATGTTAGGGTCGATGCCAGGCATGTCAGCGTAAGTCCAGGCAAAGGCTTTGTGATTATCTGAGAGGAATGTGGTATAGTTGGCATGCTCCTGAGTGTCTAAAGATTGACCAATATTTAAGACTTGAGGAACATCAAAAGATGAAAGGTTAATGTCGATGGTTGATTCATTTAACATAACCTATGTTTCATAAGGGAGGGAGCGCTGAATAAAAGAATCATCGGCACCCATATAGGTAAGAATGGTATCGTCATCTATGCAGTGGACTGTGTTGATGGTTATCGATTCATCATCTATCATGCTGGGATAAATGAGAGGGAGAGACTTGGGAACCCCGTTGAGCTGATAGGTTAGGGGTTCCAAGTGAATGGTGTTTATGCAAAAAAAAAAAAACTAGGAGGGATGGAAACCACCGACTCCGTAGGTGAGGATGGAAGAATAGGCGAGTCTAGAAGAAATTGGTCAATGGTTGGTTTAGGGCAAAGGTTTGTGGAAGCCTCAGTGGGTTCTTAGAAACCTAGTCCATACCGTTTCTTTGCATTATCATCATTGGGTGTTTCGATAGGCCGATGAGAGCCTTGTTCGTAACGTTCAAAGCCAAAACCCTTCCAGGCACACCTATAAAGGTAGGTATGTGCAAAGGTGGGGTTACTAAGAAAGGAGAAATTGGATGTGAATATTTGAGGCGAGGAGGAAGGATTTGATTCAATAGGAGCTTGATCCAACCCCCCATAGATGAGATTAGTGCGAAGGCTAGGAGGACCATAAGGAATGACCATTCCGATCCGATAGTCATAGCTTGAGTTTTGATGAAGCTGTCCATACTCTTGAGGAGTCTGGAACATGTCTAGGGTAAGGAGACGATATTCCCCTAGTGAAAGTCTTTGGAAGATGTCATCCATGGGGTCCTTGGTTGTTAATTGAGAAGGTGATGTGGTGGCAACCGCTGTTTGCGTACTAGTTGACACTTCTGCGGATGGAAATGATGTTTGGGTTGATGCCTTGAGTGGGATAAGAACGTCATTGGGGCGATAGGTTGTGTTACAAGTCTTAAAAGGGGATGGGTCAGCAGGAATGACATGGACTTGTTTGTCGTGTTCAAATTTGACACAATGGTGAAGTGTTGAAGGGACGCAAGCCATAGCGTGGATCCAGGGTTGCCCTAATAGCATGTTATATTGGAATTCTCCCTCAATAATGTAGAAGAGCTCCGAGATTGTGCATGGACCAACACGGATATGGAGGACAACAGTGCCAATAGTGTTAGCAGTGGTGTCATTAAAGGATCTAAGGATTGCGTCAGTTTTCGATACGTAATTCTTGGGAAGAGCCAATTGATCAAAGGCGTGGGTGAAAATGATATTAATGCTTGCACCCCCATCAATCATAACTCGTTTAATATGGGTTCGATCAACATAGGCTGTGATGAAAAGGGCGGCGTCCTGATCTTCCAAGGTAGAGGTTGGAATCTCAGAATTACTGAAAGTGATGGAGGCGACAGGGGATAAAGAATGGACTAAGGCAGCAAGTGGTTGAGGGTCTTCAGGATGGACTTCCGCTGCCTGTAGGGCTTTGATTAGAGCCTGGCGATGCTGGGGGGAGCTTTGGATAAGGTCATATAGGGTCATCTTCATAGGCGTTTGGTGAAGTTATTTTATCATAGATTCTGTGATTGCCTCTGAAGAATTGGGTTGGGACGCACCTAAGATGGAAATCTTGGGTTTCGACGGTTAAGGTGCCTGGACAAAAGGATAGGTCTAAGGAACAACAACTTTTTCTTTCACCTTGTCCTTTTGTGACCTAGTGGTTAAATGGATAGCATTGATTTCAAAGATAGGAGGTGAAGAAGGGGTCATGGCCTATTGGTGAGATGTTGATATGGTTGAAGAGGTTGGCTGGGAAGGTGTCGAGGGTTGGTCAAGAGTGTCCTCAAGGAGAAGAATGTCTTTCTCCATATAGCGGTGAACAACTGCCTTGAGGGCACAACAAGTCTCTGTATCATGTCCTGGCGTGCGATGGTATAAACAAATCTTCGTATCATCGAACCAAGATGGTTTTGACCTGAGGGGTTGGAATGGCTTGATGGAAGGAAGGGTAATGCTAGAAGTCTGCAAAAGTTGGCGTAATATCACCGCATATGAACCTACTAAGGGGTCCGTGCTTGTTGATGCATGACGCATTGGTGACTTCTACTTGGGGGATGCTGAAGAAGGTTTTCGTACCACCTTTTGGTTTGATGGTGCGGTGACAGGTGAAGACGGCACTTTCTTTGTGAGAGGTGTTGAATTTTTGAGAGGGGGTTGACTTGTGGTTGGCAAAGGAAGTAATGGAGGTAATTTGTTTTGGTTAAGGGTCAGAGTAGGAAGCACGCTAATTAGGGTAGAAGGATGAGGACCTAAGATGGAGGGCAAAGTTGACGGTGGAGGAGGAGTTCGCTTCTGTGGTCTGGCAGTCTTCTTTGACTTGGTTGGAAGACTACTTTTGGTCGAGGTTTGGTCCAAGTCCACCTTCACTTGCGGGTGAGTGAGGGTAGAGAGAGGGCGAACGCCAAGTGACTTGATCGGTTTAGATTGGGTAGATGCAGGTTTAGAAGCGGGGGTTTGGCCTTTGTTTGGAGTCTTGGGTGATTCTGCCTTGGGGGGATTGGCAGCATGAGACGAGAGGGCACTAGAATTTTGAAGAACTTTAAGATGTTCCCATAATCCCTGATGTTCCACTTTCCTTGAAAGGAGAAGTTCTAATTTCTCCACTAGTCGGGAAAATGGTTGAGAGGATGTTGGATGAGGTTTGGATTCTTGAGAAGACGTGTTAGGTGTGGCAGTAGTTTCGGACCCAAGGTGTGTGGGAGTTATAACTGGATTGTCGTTGATTGAAGAAGATGGAGAGTCAGGTTCTTCTCTTGGTGGAGAAGGAACTGGAGAGTGTGACTCCTCAAGCGGGTAAACGGCAGGGATTATGGTGCCCTCTACTTGCGGTCGAGGAGTGGGTAAGGTCAAGTCCTCCATAGGCAGAAGAAAGGAGGATGGTGAGACCGGTGGTGCCGGTAAGGTTGAGGCGTCCTCCAAGATGAGAGAGGTTGATGGAGAACTAACCGGGGAAAGAGGTTCGTCCACACGTGATAGACTAGTAGATGGGTTAACCTCTTGAGATTGGTTGGGGATGAAGGGTGAGACCGTATTGACCATTCGAATGTCGTGTTCATGTGTGTTGTCAATCAAGGTCTGGACATTATTTTGGGTTGGTGGATGATTAGGGAATGGTTGCTTGAAAATGTCGATGCCCTGGTTTGGAGGTACATTGGGATTATCTAGAATAAGCTCTCCCTTTTCAAGCATGTCCTGGATTATGTTTTTAAAGGTTTTATAGTTTCCTGTGTCATGACCTTTGACATGGTGGAAATTACAAAAGTCATTTTCCCTATACCACGCAGGGATGGCACGTGAGGGATCAAATTGTGGTGGTGGTCGAATCTGGGGAAGGTTGAGAATCCCCTGTTTAATAAGTTTTTCCAGTATAGATGCGTAAGATTCTCCAAGAGGAGTATACTATCTTTATACGTATCTCTACTGGAATTGACGGGTGGCGCTCTGACATGTGGATGGTTCAGGTTGATTGGATGAAGAGGACGAAGGTCTAACGACCACAGCGTTAGCTGAAGCTTTAGACTTAGGATTTGATGATGAAGGTTTAGAAGGAGAAGAGTCATTAGTTTTAGAGTTGGGGTTCTTGCTCTGCAACTTGACTTTATTCTCCTCGATGGCACATAATTCAAGTTTACGGGCCATCGTGAAGGCTTCGTCGAAGGTACGGAAGGTCTGAACCCTTAAAGTGGAAGAAATATGTTTGGCGCAAGCTCAGGAGAATAGTTCAATAAGTTCAGTTTGAGGTAAGGAAAAGGAGAATTGATTGATGAGACCTCTCCAGCGAGCAACGAAGTCAGCTACTGATTCATCCTCGAATTGGCAGATAGTGTAAAGGTCTGTGATCGAGACCTTCTTGGTGATGTTAATGGAGAAGTGATCAAGAAAAAGCTGGGCCAGTTGTGTAAATGTGAAGAGGGAATGGCTGGCAATAGAGCTGTACCAATCAAGCGCAGCGCCAGAAAGGGACATAGAAAATGTGCGCAAGAGCAATGCATCATCATGGGCAATAAGGTAACAGGCATGTCTAAATGCCCATAAGTGTTGCTGTGGGTCTTCCTTGCTTTGAAAGCAAGAAAATTTGGGAAGCTCCCACTAGTTGGGGTATGGTCTAATTGGAACGGAAGGATGAATAGGCTCATTGCAAATTTGCTCGTATGAGAGAGCATTGCGTGAGCCGAAAATGGAGGTCTCTAAGCGAGACATCTTATCCATCAGCATTTTGATGATATCTACTGACGGATTGGTGGGTGGAGCGCCCCCTAAATTATAAGGCGCTTGAAAGATATTGGGAGGGGCGTATGACATGGTTGGTTGCGTAGACGCAACATATGGGTAGCTGGTTATGGGAGCAAAAGTTGGGGCCAAGGGCACTTGTGTTATGGGGTTGGTTGGCACAAGTTGGATAGGGGCCGTCAAGGATGGTTGAGGAGTGGCTACACTTGTTGACGGGTAAACGGTTACTCTTGTGTTAATAGGTGCAAGAGTAGGGGGAATAGAGACTAGTAGGTTTTGGAAAGGTGTGGGGTTTGGCTGAGTGATTTGAGGTTGAGGGAGTATCGAAACCCCCATGGAGGTAGGTTTAGATGGAGAGGTTATGTTTTGAAGGTAAGACACAGTTGGGTTATTGGTAGAGGTGTTGTCTAGTGGCTGAATTATAGGGGCTGTTGATGTGATTCTTGTGTCAACTAAGGAAGTCAGCATCCCATAGATTCGGTTGCCTAGGGAGTCTCGCGTTTGGCTATTCGTGAGATAGTGTTGTAAGGCTTTGACGTTAAGGTCCAAGAATCATGCAAAATCTTGGTCCCCTTCTGGGACGATAGGAGTTTGAGGCGGGGTTGGGCGAGTAGGAGTTCTTTCAGTCTCTGAGTTGAACTCCATTATAGGATTGGTTATAGATGGTGAAGGTGGAAGCAGTTGTTGACTAGTGTGGTCAAGAAGGGCCTTGGTTTTACTGCGTGTCAAAACCATTCAAGGCAAGAAAGGGTTAGGTTTCAAAAAACTATGTTCTGTCAGTCTCAGAAAACCAGAATGAATGTTTAGACAGCCAGAAAGTTGGATTTTAAGCTTGCTATTTTTGGAAAAAAGAAAATAGACAGAGACCGACATCGGTATAAAAACCGATGTCGGTGAAGGAGACTGCCGATGTCGGTCAGATGACCGATGCCGGTACAGAAAAGTTGCCGACATCGGTTACAGGACCGATGTCGATTACTGTGTTTCCCAGAAACTCAGAAAAAAAGTTTTTGGAAATAAAGAAGACATCCTTACCAGCTCAAAAAAGACAGATAAAAATAGAAAATATGATGATGACAGACAGATCCTAGCGTTAAATCCCTAGAAACAATTTTATTAAGATCGTGTGGCTTATGCCTTAATGTGATGTTTGAGAAAGTTGGCTGTAAGAAGGGTCCTAGAATAGGTAATCTAAAGATGGTTTCAGGTATGTTAAGGTGCTCAAAAATCTGTATTAGGTTTCGTACAGGCCTAGTGCTAAGGAGCAAGCTCCCCTCACTTCACGATTCCAGTGGTTAGCTAGTCTCGCTTAGCCAAAATATACTTTTTCTATAGTTTAGACTCTGCCAGAGAACAGAGTTGGCTTTCCCCTTGGTGGTGAAATCCAAGTAGGATTGCCGGGATGGGTAAGGTATCCGCTGGGTGATGAAATCCCAGTCGGGCCTTGTCTCAAGTGAGTTTTATGTTTTATTGAGTGCACATGGTTTGGTTGTGTAACATCAAGTGATCTATGATTTATTCAATATGCGTTTTACTAATTACTAAGTGTGGACTAAGAAAATGCAAGAAAGCAAGAAATGGAATGCAGTATATTTTAAAGCCCTAAATTGAAATATTAAATTGGAATGAAGACAAGTTGGAGAAAGGGTTGAAGAAAATGATTTTTTTTACTAGTCTAGAAATGCAAGAAAAAGAAAGAAAAAGTTCTTTTTATTTCCTGCTTATGATGTTTTTTAGAAAAGAAGAATGAGATGAAGAGGAAGAAGCCTAATGCACCTAAATGAACAAAGAAGGAAGGGAACCCAAGGAAGGCCCTAAAGGGGTCCCACCAAGCGTGCCAGAACGTTTCTATTCAAATTTTGCTTTCAATTTCAAAGGAGAGAATTAAAGAAACTTAAGAAAGAATGGTCAAGGCTTGATGTGTACCTAGATATAGTCTACGCACCGTAATCCAGACGCTGTGAGTACTCCTCTTTGGCTGTGGAGGAATGACACTTGCAAAGAAAAGAAACTTGGACAAAAGAAGGCATTAAATAGACAGATGGTGGGTTGTCAAGCGAAAGCTTGATCCCAGAAGTATGAAAACTTCCTTAAGGGATATAAACCCACTTATCAAAAAAAGAAGTATGTCTGATAAATAGCTGAATAATGAAGAACTGAAAGTGATAAAAGATGGAAATGAAAAGGAGAAGCAAAGGCTTACTTGAAAGAAGCTGTCGAACTGATCACAGTCGCCAGTGTCGGTGGTCCTATCGGTGTCAGTTGGTCAAGGTGCTGACATCGGTTAATATGCTGACATCGATTGGGGTAGTGACCGGCGTCAGTCGGGGCAGTTAGCTTGGACGGGCTCTGGGTAGGTCTGTGGACAAGGCTAAGAAAGGGTCTGGGTTTTGTTAATAGTCTTGAGACAATGTTTTGGGCTTGGTTGAATGGGCAGAGTGTATGGTCCAATAGAGGACGGAGGAAACAAAGAGGTGGATAAGTCAAGATTCGGGTCTGGCTTGGTTAACAGTCTGGTCTAGGGAGATATTGTTTGAAAGCAATAACTGAAAAGAGAATAAAAACACAGACAGTATACTTACCTGTGCCTTGTGGAAGGTGTGCTACTGATGATTCCCGTACCTGCTATTGATGTACCTTGTGTGGAGAACCTGTTGCTGATGGAGAACCCTGAAGCTGTTGCTACACCTGAGGGAGAGAGTGAGAGGCTTGACTGAGAGATTTTACAGATTGACGGATGGTCGAAGACTCAAGATTGAAGGATTCGTGAGTTTGCTTCCAGAGATTAGCCGATTTTGATTGGGATTTGGATCATCAAAGAGTCTGAAAAATTGGTTAAGTATAACCGACGTCGGCGATTCCACCGGCGTCGGCTGACACTTGACCGACGTCGGTGGGGTTAGAACAGGCAAAAAGAGCCACTAAGCCCATTTTTTATCTGTCAAGTGCACTATCCATTGGAGAATGTCGAGGGTTGGGCTAAATATGCACGAGAGTTTGTTAGGCGGTTAGAGAGAAGTAGGAATAGGTCTTGGGTGAGTCATAGGATGGGAATTAGTCCAAGGCGAGGTGTCCTAGGCGAGGTGTCATGGGTGATGTGTCCAAGGAGGGGGGTTAATTCAAAATAAGTTTAATGTTTTAAATTAGTAATTTTTAGGGATGGGTTAGGAATGGACCAAGGGGGAAGGTGACCAAGGGTTAGACACTATTTTGGTGTCTACACTAACATCCAATCACTTTCCCATTATGGAATGGACTCTTGTTCATGATTTTATTATACAAGTCCTACTTGTTCATCTACTTATTTTTGAGTCTCAATTGACTCCATTTCCAGTGGAAGTCTAATACCTTATAGTCTCTTTGATTGACCTCATAAAATTTTACTCTCAACCTTGTTTAGACATTCTACTTTAATAATATTTTCCTTTCTCCATCTCTTCTACTATCCCAACTCTCATTGAAGCCCAATTATCTTATTTTTATTTTCTATTTTTTTTTAATGGGTTACATCATTTTAACCTCGTCAACACATATTAATGTTTTAATCTATACAATTTAAGCCATTAATCACAATAAAAAATACCCAGACCTAGTATATTCATAAGGAACATACTCCTAACAAAATGATGAACATGAATGAAACATAATTGTGATTTACTATAATACAAGGTTAAACCATGAGAATAGAAATATATCATTCTTTCTATAAATTTAATACACAAAAATTAAGTTTAACTCTTCATCTTATTAACAATTTATTGTATATTTATTTTCTTATTAGGAAATATTTAAAAAAAATATCTTTTCTATTATCAAATTTTAAAATAAAATTACATATATTGTAGATATTATTTCACATACAAATATAATAAATTAGTTTGAAGCACATGTCGCACTATCCCACTAACAATCCACAAAATATAATTGAAATAAGATAAGAATAATGAAATATAAGGATAAACCACTTCAAAGGTCAAACCACCAAAATCTTTACAATAACAACAAAATTTGTAATATGATGATTCACTACTAATAACTACCTATTATATATATCTTAAATCTTCTATGGGATATTTAGAAGTCAACTACTCATGCCAATATATATATAGATAAATTATCATTATCTTATCAATTTTAAAATTTCATGGTGTCTATAACCATGAAAGATGATGTATTGTTAAATGAGCTTGTACCTTCCTTGTGAGAGTTTATGGGAACAAATTTTTAGTTCTCTATTTCCTTGACAAGCACATCGAATTAAAAACCAAATATCAAGGTAATCAAGCTCACCATATTGAGTTTTTTGGGGTGTCCTCTACAACAATTATATAAATCTATATTTTAAAAGTTGATGGAAAATATGAGATTTAGAAGTGTCTTTTGCTCATGGTTATGATTATTTTTTAATGGACTTTTTTTTTACAATAATCATTTTTATTGGTCATTTATGGATTTTCCTTGGTCATTTATCGATTTTCTCTCCTTACTTTTTTTTAAAGGTGATTAAATTATTGGTTACACACACACACACACACACACACACACACACACACACACACACACAGAGACAGAGAGAGAGAGAGAGAGAGAGAGAGAGAGAGAGAGAGAGAGATTTTGTTGTTGTCGTCGTCGTCGTTGTGTAACAAATATTAGGTACTCTACAAATTAACTCCATCATTGAGTATATCAATTTATTAGACCAGATTAAATATAGAAATAGGTTTTGGGGGGATAATTATCTCTCAAATACCTTTTTATGAGTAAAATTAACTTTCCAAAATATCAAAACATATAAGTACTTTCATTTCCATCTTATTTATTTATAAAAATGATAGTATAAAATATATCTAATCTCACTCATATATTTATGAATGGTATATATCATATTTATTTATTATTTTTTCATCCCAAAAAAATTATAATTATTACATTAACTATAATTCAAAATATAACATTTAATTTAAAAATATAATTAAAAAAATAATAATTATTTTTAATAATACACTTGCAAAGTCCAATTACTAATTTGGTCCCAAAATCATGATGTAATACAAGCCCTAAAATGTCAAACATAATTTCTACCTAAATAAACCTATAACAAATCTACAAATCATTAATAATTTTAAATAAATATTAATCGAAAGAAAATCGCGATGTAATGACAAGCTCTGAAATGTCATACATAATTTCTACATAAATAAACGTATAACAATTCTACAAATCATTAATAATTTTAAATAAATAATAATTATTAAAAGAAACAATGAAGCACTATTCGCAACTAATGAGTGGCATACCAAGCGGTCAAAAAAATCCTATTACTTAGGAGATAAGTATGAAACGTGGCAGAAAGCAATACCATGCCAATGTCATTTTGACATCTATTCATTGCGTTCCGTACGCTATTTGACCATTCGTTGATTGTGACATTTGCGGAGCATATTATTCCGTTTTCTCAATAAATTTATTCTTCTTCAATCGAAGAATAAATGGGCGCTGTTCCTATCGAGGCACTTGCTATGGTTCGCTTTTTAAGCTATGTAAAAAGAATCGAAAAAATGGAAGAGGATAGATGGCCTAAAGTTGTTTTTAGTGACACACTATGTAATCGAAAAAGGACATGGATGCAACAAAACATCAAATGGATGAGTAAATGGAATATTCAAATTCAATATGTGCCCCACAAATAATAAAGAAATAAAAGTCTTTGTTATGGAGAAATTCTACAAGAGAAATTGGGGAAGCGAGATCGGGAGGAAGAAACTTTATTATATAAATGAGTTCAACCCCACTTGTGATCAACTCCAAAAAGCGTACATAGAAGCCAACATTTCTTGGAGGGCTAAAATTCTTATTGCTCCGCTGAGAACCAACTCTCACCAACTTCGTTGTGAGACCGGGGGTTGGAAGAGGCCAAAGGAGGCTTGGGAAGAGAGAATTTGCAGATTTTGCAATTCTGGGAAAGTGGAAACTGAACAGCGCTTTATTCTAGAATGTGAGGCCTACAAAGATAGCAGAGATAAATTTGTGGATACTATATGTGACAGTTCTTGGCATAACCTATTCAACGAAGAGCACATTGAGCAATTAGGGAGGCTCATCATCAGCCTACACAAGAAGCAAACAGTACTACTTAAATCTGCGTGAATTGTTTTGCTGTCCCATAGGCTATTTTTAGTCTCGTGAACGTTAAATTTTTTATTATTATTATTATCGTACTCACTGATTTTGGTCTGCAAAACGCGTTTAAATTTGTATTCATCCTGATTGTAGTCGGTGCTTTTGGTCCGTCCACGTCGCATATGCTTACTTTCCGCAATACGATACTCTTTCTCCCCTATAAATTATATCCAACATTATTACATTATCATCACGGCGACTCTAAGCATTTATATATTTATCGACGAGCCTTGGAATTCTCTGCATTCATGGCAGCGTATGGACTGAAAGTTTTGAGCTACTCTGCTTTAATGTGCGGTTTGAACCCGTGTCCTGCGGTGACATCATCGCAGATTAAAATGCAGACAATGATATCAGAATCCAATGGAGGAGGCAAGTTGAGTGCTAGGGCTTCGCATAGCGAGGAAAGGAGTGAGGAAGAGCGTATGAAGAGTAAAAGTAAACGCAGAGCGAGGGTGATAACAGAGGAGATGGCGCGCTGGTTGAGACGGTAGCTGCGAGCAACGGAAATCAACAACGATGAGATGTATCATTCCGCCATCGCTTCACAGCTGGCCTTCTCCCACCGCCATAACTAAAACTCCGGGTATATTGTTGTGTATAGAAGGGCACATATTATGACAGCCCATTGAAATGCCCTTTTATTTGTAACAATGAGACAAAACACCTCTAGGTGAATGCGAACGTCCATATGCATCAGTACAGATTGATGCCCGTAATGATTTATTTTTTATTTTCTTAAAAAGGATGGTCATCTTTTCAATATTATCTTTTAGATATTAAGAAATTTTATAGTAGAAAAAATATATATATTTGCTATAATTTATTATAGTTTTTGATAATTTGCTTAAAATTTTACTTTTCATTTAATATAATTTCTTAAAAAAATCGATTGTATTTTACATTTTAAAAATGTAATTATGGTCATATGACCATCGAATTTAAGTCATATCTATGATCACTTGAATATTGCAACACTATACAGAATTCAAGGTCATATCACGTAGAATAACAGGGCATACTCATTCTCAAAGGTTTCTTCGTAGTCAATTTCACTAGCATGGTTGGTAGTTTAGACACCTAAAAATGTCTTATAGGCATTTATTATATGTAAAATTTTATTAGTCTAGAGTTCCTGCGTGGTTGCTAACTATTGGTCCAAATTAAGCTTTGTTAGCACTTTCACTATTATTTTCATCATGTCCACTTCCTATATTGTCTCTCTGTAGAGAGACAAAGGGAAGTTAACCCATATGACAGATTAAATCCAAACAAGCTAATACTTGCATGCATTGATTCCATCAATGATCAAAATATGATTAGAGTATAATGGGCCCCAAGGATGGGGGGAAGGGGAAAGATACAGTCCAAAAATATAAGTGACACACTTTAAACACACCCAAAACTAGGGTACAAATTGGGTGCTTAGGAACTAATCAATACTAAGATAAGTTGCACACTAAAACATTGCCCAAATGAGGGCCAAAGTTTGCATAGCTTGGAATTAGAAGAAAATATGAGAACATTGATCCAAAGAGAGTAAATAATATTGTGCTCCAGTAGAATATATTTGATCGATTGATAAATCAATTTTAGCTCAAGAGGGCTGATTTTGATAACTGATAATTAATTGTGCCCTAGTAGGGCTGATTTAGATTTATGACTGGTTCAAATGTTGTGCCCCGGAAGGGTAAATTGGCAAGCATAACTCATGGATATAACCTAATTTATAGATTAAAGATAAGTGGGTGCAAACATAGATGTGATGGTTTAATGATTGAAAATTCCCCAAACAACCAGGCATACAAGGATGCACAAAGGGATGAAAGAGATGAATAAAAGACTAGAGGTGGTCGAGATGACCTAAGATACGTCATGCATCCAAGTACTACTTACATAGTCCAAATGGTCCTCAATCCAATACAGTTCACCCAAAAATGAGAGAATGGAATGAGAAATGAAGAAACACTGACCACTATTTAATTAGACCCATAATATATGCCAAGAGAAGCATGTCTTGCATTGAGTCTGGTGTGGGATAAGCCATTCTTACCTAGTTTCATTGGTGCTTTTAAGAGATGATCATCGGAGTTGCATCAATCTTGAGACATCGATCCAAATCACATAGTGCTTGCTATAACAAAATGAAATTACACATCATAAGTATGAGGAACTTATAATGACATTGGATTTCAATTACACTGAGCTGATTCAAATGTGAATATTTATAACTAAGGATAATGATAAGAATTATCAAGACCAAAGTTACAACTATTTTCATTTAAATTAAAACAAACCAAAATAAAGAAAAAGAAGAAAACATAAATGAATCTAACTTAAAATCAAGATATGAATAATCGTGACTGAAGTAGGAATAAGAATGTATGAAAAGAAAATCAAGAACAATTTAATAAATAATATGCAAACACGATATGAATAATCAAGCTCTATGTGTACTACAAAGATGTTCCTCAAAAAAAAAAAAAAAAAAGACGAAATAACAAAACAAGAATAATAAAGGAAGACAAAAATGAAGAAACAAGAAAGCACAAGAAAACACAAATAAAAATCAAATAAACACACACAAACAAGATTCATTCACAATGTTAGTACGGTTTTAAAATAATTATTTAGGGATATGTAGTAGAAGTGTTACTTTCTACAATAACATAACAAGAATAAGGACACAAAGTTGCCTCTAAATGATAGGGAAATAACATATAAAAATATGGTAAAAATAGAAGAAAAAGAAGGGGGTGGCTGAGATAACTCCAAATGTACAAGACAAGTGGACACTGCCTACACAGTTCCATGTGTACAAGATCCAACATAAACTTTAGGCCAAATGCAGTTCTTCTAAGAAATAGGGTAGAAGAAAAGTGATGATAAGAAAACATGATTAATGTTGTAGAAGAAAATGGGAAGATGGGATCGTAAAATGGTGAGAGTGTATAAATTAGAATGGTCTTGCAAAATGGTAAGTGCGTGGGATGATTACTTGCAAAATAATAAGAGCATGGAGAGAGATACAAATAATATAAGACAATGTTTTTGGTTGTTTTGTCGATCTTTTTCTAATGTTTTTGTGTTTTAAGGAATAAGAAATATAAATGAAATATTTACAAAATGTCTAGGGAACCACCTATTTAAGGAGATGCATGTCTACAAGTAAGAGTTCAAACAATAGTTAAACCAATTCCAATAGGATCATGGATATAAACAATGGAATAGGGAACTTACTAATAAAGGATATGTACATCCAAAAGTAGAAGTTTTAATAACAATAAACTCAACTGCAATGGCCAATGCTCACAAATCAGTAAGAGCAAGGTCTACTAAGGAAACAATGCATACCAAATAGTAAAAAAATGCAACATGATATAAATCTGAAGAACCATCTGATAGGCATAGATCCTGAGCTAAAGATGTATCCTTATTCACTTGTCTATAGAAGAAGCTAGAAAATACTGTCCATGATGAACTGCTTTGCAGAGTTTTGAATGTGTTCATAATGTCTATGAGTCATAATCAAGATCATATTGGTCAAGGGATAAAATATCTCCAAGTTACAATAACTCGTGATATATAAAGAATGTGATTCTAAATAGAGTGGTCCATAATGAATAGGGTCCAAAAGAGGATGGTACATAATGAAAATGGTCCAAAATCGGGTGGTCCAAGGTGGGATAAAATGAGTTCAAAGTGTTAATGGTACAAAACTTTCATTGTTTAAATTTGTGAAAAGAATATGGTTCTCAAAAGAATGGTCCAGGGTAATTTTAAAACATAATGAATGTAGTCCATCATGGGATGGTCCAAGATATAATAATATTATAAGAATAAGAACAAAAAGTAAACAATGGTCAATCCTCTCAAACCACTAAGAAACCAGTTGTAAATGATACTAAGGGGGAAACTATGTCTCAATAACCCCTTATAGCAGCCCAACCTTCCTATGAGGTACCACTAGTCACGTCTAGTACATCTTTGTCTCCTAATGTGACTGTCTTTGTGAAAGAGATAAAATATCTTCAATCTAAGGTGTTACACCTTGAGCAAGGTGCCTCTAGACCTACACAGGCCTTAGATTCTTTTGCTCTACTTCATACACCATTGGCACATCATATTACTTCTACACCCTTACCACCAAGTTTTATTCAACCCAATATCACTCTATACGATGGCAAGGGTGATCCAGAAACACATTTGATAGTTCATTATGTAACATGCTTGGACTATGTGCTAAATGACTGGTTACTAACCAATCTATTTCAATAGAGTTTAAAGGATTATGCTTTACAATGGTTCTATAGTCTACCAAATCAGTTGGTCAATGCATTTGATCATTTAGCTGACATGTTCCTAGCTCATTTCAGCATTATCATAGGTGACAAGGTTTCTTATGCCCAAGTTGCACAACAAAAACAAAGGTCAAATGAACATCTCACAAATTATGTTCTTTGATATAAGACTATCTTGTCTAAAATGAATAGCTCCATGGCTGATCAACAATTATAATTATAGGACCTATTCAAATAGAGTCTTCTACCAACTTTGTATGAGTCTATAATGTTCAAATGATTCTCTTCTTTCATTGAGTTATATCATACACTAAAGGAAAAAGAACTCAAATTAATTTCAATAGGCATACTCAAGTACACAAGAATATCAGAAACAAGAAACAAGAGTAACAACAAAGTCTCATACAAGGTAAAGGTTAATGATATCAAAAGTCAAAATCAACCTACTATTAATGTAGCTTTAGATCCCCCTCAATGAGTGGTTTTCTCAACACTTCCTTGATGAAATTTTACCAATCTATTAGTATCTCTAGTCAAAGTCTTATAGTAGCTATTGGAATGTAATATAATCTCTCCCTCGTATTGGATAAGTAGATCCAAGAAAGCCTCTTCCATGTGGATATGATCATAATGCACTTTGTGATTTTTAGAAGGCTCCAGGCCACACAATAAATAGATGCATCAGTTTGAAACACAAGATACATGACTTGATAGATGGCAACATTATTGATCTTGGTAATTCAATTGAGCCTCCTCAGGGAAAGCAAACACAAGACAAGGATCTAAAAATTTTCTCATATCCTTTCCCTCAACATTCTAAATAAGAGACAAGGGACACATCAGGTATTCACCATACATATCCACATCCTCCACCATATACATACTAGGCACCTTCAATTGAGCCACATCCTTTGAGTAACATGATTAGTCTGTATAATTCTAGAGTTACAGTTAGACCTTCTATCTCCTTCTCAGATCAAGAGATAGTTGAGGATGATTTGGATTACCATGCACTATTTATCAGAGCCTACATTAATCATCATCCCATTCATGGTGTTCTCATAGATAATAGATATAGTGTGAACATGTGCACTATGACATTGCTTCAGCATTTGGGATACTTAGAACAGTATATTACCTTGATGAACATAATTATAAGGGGATTTAGTGGGCACATACAAATTTAATTAGGTGAGATTGTACATCCTCTATAGGTTGGTCTAACATATGTGGCCACCCCATTTACTATAGTTCCAATTGCAAGAGTCTTCGATATGTTTCTTGGTTGACCATGGATACAAAAACTTTGAGTAGTAAATTTTATAGTTCATAGATGTATGAAATTCATTCATGCTAATCAGGTTTTTATAGTTGGTGGAGTTTAATATGAGTTGTCACTCCCCACTTTAGAGCCATCTCCTACTTTATAGTCACCAATTTTAGCTTCTTCACTAGTTACAATTATACCTCTAGTTCAAATTCAGACATAGTCGAGGCCTTCCTTGCCAACACAAAGAGTTTATACACTTCCACATAGGCCTCTTTTAGAGCAATCATAATTTCAAGACTCTAGATAGTTTTTAGCTATAGTATTCACACCTAGGGTAGTATTATTTAGGTCTCGTGCCTCTACACATAGAGCACATGTTTAGAGATTTTTTCCTACTACAAAATGGGTCACTAAGAGCCCTACAATTACATCCACATCTCAGAGTTATAGAAGGACCCCACAGTTGGTTTCCATTACAAATATTTTAGAGTATTTACATCATACACAACTTTCAGAGCCACAATCTCATCCCTTCCATTGAGTTTCAATATCATGCACGATCCCTCTCCTTTATAAAAGACATCACGATAGGGAGTCTCTCATGAAATTTATTGTACACAGTCTTCTTATTATTGATTATATATAGCTTGTTTTAAAATTTCAAAATACAAAAAACATTCAAATATGTCAAAATACCAAAAACACTCAAATATTTCAAAATACAAAAACATTCAAATAAATCAAAAATGCCAAAACATTTCAATTATATGCATTATCCATGATTTACATTTTTACTACCATGTTAGACTTACATTCTACTATTCTATGCTATTTTATGTTGATTTATCTACATTAAAATGCTTCACTTGATCTTCTTTGAGTGTGTGTAGTGAAACCTAGATCCGTTATTGCTTCAATCTACCCATTGAGGGGGCATCATACTTCGTACATTTGAGACATACATCAACATATCTACCCACCAAGGGCATTTTCTACATGATTACACCATCTAGGTTATGTCATTATTACACCACAAACTCTAGTTATCATGTTGATGTACATTACTCACTAGATTACACAGATTACTCTATTGATACTCACAAGTACATAGAACTTGTGTATTTATTAGCATCTACCTAGTCTTGTACTCTATGTTTTGTATATTTTCAGTTCTTACTTTGATTAGCTAGATGTGATTGTATTTTCATCATATTAAATTATTTCCTTACTTTTCATAGCTAGATGTGATTGCATTTATTAGTTCCTATTTTGTCTCTTTTGTGTGCCTTAAGACATTTACCGATGTCCTTTTCTTGTAATCTTCTATGTTCTTGTGGCCTCGTGCCAACCTTGCTTGTTTTCAATTGTATGTGTATGTGAAATTTGAACATGCCTTGTACACTTGATTTATAGTTTAAGTGACATGTGCCAATGTCCCTTGTTTTCTTGGCCCCTTGGCCACTCTTTTATGCTTCTTGCTTCTTGACTTGTGTGCTTGTTGCTTATTTGCTTCTCATTGTTTGCAATGCCATGATCCACATCATGCATTATCTTGTTTTTCTTGGATGTCATGATGGACATCATGCTCCATCCATCCCTGACAACTAGAAAACTAAAAAATAACATTTTCAATTTTAATTCACTATAATTCACATTCTATTACATTATTACATCTATCTAGGCATACCCTTGTTGATCTAACAATCTCTAATACAAACTATGTTATATCTTGAGACATTTTTATGATTATCATTTATATATTGTGTATTTTACAACATAACACACTTGCAAGGCTCTTCTTTCTGAGGACAATCATTGTCGGGTCTTCATTCCTACACTCAAAAGAGGGGCCAAAAAATAGGGGTTTTATCATAAAGATCAGAGCCTCTACTGATAAAAAAAATCAATTTTCAGAATACTTAGAACAACAACCAAAACCCAAACCAGGAAAAAAGACTAGGAAAATAGTGACAAACATAAAACAATCATTAGAAACAAAAAAAGACAAGAGTGCCAAAAGTGGAAAATAACATTAGATAGCAGGGTGTCCTATTTTTGGCACTCCTATCCAAATAGTAAAAAACCTAGATTTTCCAAAAATAGGCAGAAAAGGTAAGTTCAGTTACAGTTTTGTCAGTAATAGTTTAGTTCAAAATCAGAAATTTCAATACAATTTTTATTAAAGAATATAGATATAGGCGGCATCATGCACAACATGATGGCTCTCCCTTCTAGTTTTAGATTAGGTAGTTGGTATAACTTCTAGATCAGAATCCATGATATAGATATCAATGATTGGGGACAATGTGCATGACACACATGAGTGTTTTTCTTTTTGAGGTTAGTATATTACCTAGAGATTATCAATGATTACATGCCTTATTCCATTTGTAGGTTGTTGGCATCATTCTTGAGTGGCATCCACATAAGCCTAGTTCTCAGTTTTAGAGTGGCTTTCATACAAGCCAAATATTCACCTTTTAGAATGGCCAAGATTAACCTAGTTACTAGTACACATTCAGATACCCATGCCGTATTTTCATTTTTTAAAGCATTCATGGGCTTCAAGAGCCATCTCATATGACACACATTCATACTGGTATCAGTTCATAACTTCACTTAGTGGGCAATGATGGATCAAAAGGACTAGTTAGCCTTTGCAATTTTGAGCCACCTACTTAGAGGGATTAGACATAGTCCAAATATCGATTAACACATGAATGATCACATATCTTCACTTAGTGGGAAATTATGGATCCAAAGGGCCAACCTTTGTATTCTTAAGCCACTCTTAAAGAATTAAGCACTCAAATTTGTATGTGATATTACTTTTTATTATGCACATATCCAACATTATCTAGCATCACTTAGCATCACTCAACATCACAATATGATTTAGATTGGTTCATGTAATTGATGAGGTGTATTCATTCCTTTCTCTTCCTCTCTCTCTTATTCAACTTTTGTACATTCTTATTTTAGATATAACACATATAGTAAGAACTTATCTACTCTTTTTTTTCTCTTATAGATTTACAATTCATAACGTGCTCTCTCTATGCACACTCAACTTCACATAGCTTCATGGGCTTCACCCTTACAAGTATATTAAAGTACACTTTCTATTTTCCCTTTATCCTTGTATTTTGCTTTACTACATCACTAGAATAAAGGGGGGGAAAATGTAGTCATATAAAATGTCTAAATTGGTATTTTTAGTGTGGATTATGACACCCTATCCATAGGAACTTTTTTCATACTCTCTTGACCCTTTTAAACACCTTTTTACTAATTATTAGTCATTTGTAGCCTTCGAAACAGTCATTTTAACTCAACCACTCTCTAATTCCTAGGCCAATTCTATTCCCATAGGTCCCAAGCTTGTAAGAAAGGAGTGATATACTTGGACAATATCACCAAACCCTAGGGTGTCCTATTTTTAGTTATCCTATCTAATCACATTTTGATCCCAAATGACCATTTCCATCCGATTCCTATTATTCATCATGTCATCCTAGTATAAATACATTTAACCCATGACCAATAGTTCCCTATAAAAGTCCATTCAAAGTTAATTTACAAGTGAAGTGATAAAATCTTACAAAGCAAACAAGAATACAAAAAAAAACCACTAAGTCAAACCTTCTTATTATTTGCATACAATCACCCAACACAACTACAAATATATTTAAACCCTCACACTATTCCCTATCCACCTCAAGCACTCTCAATTTGGAATTTTTGCATTCATATTACACTATTGCACAAATCACATCAAGTGGGAGAAATACATATGGCTTGATCCCTCTTCAGAGTATTGGTATGTATGCAATGTGCCCACATAAAGGGTGTAGATAAATGTTCAGTGCATATTACACACGCTAACCCCCACCCTCTTTCTCAAGTTTTATCAAACATAAAGAATGTCTAAGGTTTCAAGATTGAATTATCTCTATAAGGAGTTATTTTGACATTCAAGACTCAATATTTGATAGATAGGCTCATACAGGAATAATAGAGAGAACCCAAAAAAATCAAGTCTATATGAGCAGTTTAGATAATAACATCAAAAGAGGACAACAACACTAGATCCTAGGGTGTCCTATTTTGGCAGTCCTATCCTTTCAAAAAATAAAAACTAAATTCTAATTTATGACATTGTCCCAATCGTACACAATCAGTTTTAGACCCTGCAATAGCCATTTTAACCTATTTTAAGCTAAGTTATATTTCTCTTAAATTATTGTTATTTTTAGAAAGGTACAAAAGATAAATAAAATATACAAATTAGGACTGTAATTATTTCAATATTATTTACTTATTTATTAATCTAGACCCTTAACTAAAATAGGAATAAAACTCCATTATTTTCAAAATTATTAAATCAGATCTCCAAATTAGGTCTGTCTAATCCTTGTGACATTGGGTCACTCTTCAATCAGGATCTTGCGTAGCTTTTAGACATGAACCAATTACATAACTGTAAGACATCCTTTTGACTTTTAAAATAAAGAATTCCAACAATCAGGGAAAGAAACAAACTTGAAAGGGAAAATAACCTAATAAATTAAAGGCAACTAACCTACTAAAAAACTATTCAAACAAAGTAGTTATTAGTGGAAAAAAAACTAATGTGTTATAAAAACACTTAGAGAAAATCAAAATCAACTAACTATGTACAAGTGACTTAGCCTATTCAATAGTAGTGCTTTAAATGTATCCCATTGACTAGGATAGGAAGCTCTTCACCATCCATCTTTTCAAGATGTAGGGCATTGTGGAATTTGTAGCTAGAGACTGTGTATAAACCACTCTAAAGAAAATAAAATTTTGTGTGCCTTACTGGATTATCTTTGTCTTCATCCCATTTGAGGATCAAATCTCCTTCTTGAAAACTTCTTGAGAAACTCTTTTGTCAAATGATCTCTTTACCATTGCTTGATGGGCCTCCATAGCCAACATGGATTGATGCCTTGTTTCTTTCATCTCCATAAGCACAACATATCTTATTTCTATTGGCTCACACTCCAAAATATCAAGTTGATGCATTAATTCCAAAACAGGGAATTCAAGAGAAATCGGCATTCTTGCTTCCTTACTATATACTAGCTTGTATGGAGAATTGGCTATTGACGTTTTATAGGTGATCCTGTCATCCCACAAAGATGACTTAAATTTGAGATTCCATGACTTCTAATTTTATTCAATAGTCCTCCTGATGATCTTGAACAAATTCTTGTTAGTGGACTCAACAAGGCCATTGCCTTGTGGGTAATAGTTTGATGACGTACTGAGGAAAACACTATGTTGAACTACCCCCTAGATGATATTATACCCCAAAAAATACATAACATTATCAAAAATAATAGTTTAAGGGACCCCAAATCTAGTAAACAAACCTTCATAGAAGTCTAGAACATTGGTTTCATTAACTTTTTATAATTCCACTACTTTTGTCCATCTAGTAAAATAATTTTTGGCATTTAGAATCCACATGTGTCCTAAGATTGAAGGAGGATTAATGAGGCCAATAAATTCTAATCCCCATTGGACAAATGGTTGATTCATTAAAATTAGTTGTAGAGGTAAGGTTTTAAACTTAACTTTTCCAATAAACATCGCACATTGTATGCATTTTCTAGTCCATGTATGACAATCACCAAATATATTTGGCCAATAATACCCACCTCTTATGATCTTTTGGGATGTTATCCTTGATGAATATTAACTTCCACCATGTCCATCATGGAATTATTTAAGCAATATCTACGTTTGACATAGTTCTATGCATCTTAGTAACATGCCATTGATATCCTTTTTGAACAACACATTATCAACAAGAAAAAAATGAATTAACTATAATATAAAATATCTCCTCTTTGAAGGGGTCAAATGAGAAGGATAAATACCATATTTAAGTATCTTACTATATCTTGGAACCAGTTATAAGATGAGGTCTGATTAAGTATAATTTATTCATCATTTGACACCATAACCACCCCATTAGCCTCTTGCAAATCTTGGGCTAGTTGTTTAGAAAGTCCTTTGCCTCTAACCAACATTTTAACCTTGATCTCAACATCATATTACATGACTTTTTTTATCCAACCAACTATTTTGTCATTTATATCCTTGTTCAAGAGGAAATCCTTGACACTTGGATGTGCAACCATCAAATGTATCTTATTATTAACAATAAGTACCTAAAATTTTTAAGAGACCTTATAACTAAAAGTACATGCTTCTCAATAAAAGAATACCTTGTTTCATATTCTGATAAGCCTTGACTGAATAAGGCTATTGGATTATCTAAAGTCTCTTTATTCTACTGCATGAGAATACCTAAAATTATGTCAATGTTAGCATGGGTGTATAAAGAAATCTTTGGTAAAATCACAGTTCAAGAGTGTAGGATCACTGGCTATAGATTTCTTGATCTCTTCAAAGTTTTTTACTCCTTCTTTGGACCAACTAAAAATTTGACTTTTCTTTAGCATGGCTTTGAGTGGCCTAGATAAATTAGAAAATTTTAAAATGTATCTCTTTATGAAATTAATCTTTCCTAAAAAAATTTGCAAGGATTTCTTGTGTTTAGGAAAGAAAAGTGAAAGAATTGAGTCTATCCTATTAGGAACTATGCTTGTACCATGTTTTGAAATTACATGTCCAAGAAGCCTACCATCATGAATAGAGAAAATACACTTTTTGGGATTCAAAGACACCCCAAATTGCTTGCACATTTCAAACACTTATCTGAGGTAAATCATACGCTTATCTGCACTGTTAGAGAACACTATTATATTATCTAGATAAATAAGTATGAACTTGTTAAGGAGACCCTGAAATGCCATGTCCATACCTTTCAATAAATTTTCTCCAACATTGGATAAACCAAAAGGCATATTTATATATGGAAATGTCCCCCACTTTATGGTAAACGCTGTTTTGAACTAGTCTTCTTCTTTGACCAAAATATGGTTATAACCACTATAGCCATCTAACAAGGAGAACCTGAAACTAACTATAAAATTTGCTCAATTGATGGAAATGGATAGTGATATTTAAGAGAGGACTTGTTTAAGTCATGAAATTCAACACATATTCTTATTTCACCATTCTTTTTCTGTATTAGAACAAGGTTTGCCACTCAATTTGAGTGCTTAATTGAAAATATTATAGATGATTCAATGAGCTTATGTAATTTAGCTCTCATAAAAGGTTCAAGATTTGGGTTAATAGGCCTTTGTCTATGCTTGAATGGCCTAGTCTAATTCTATAACTCAGTGGTATGTTGATTTAGACTTGGATAAAATCATTTAAGGTCACTGTACTATCATGCAAAGACATCTACAAAACTTGAACATAACTCAATAAAGTTTCCTTCTTTGAAGATGTGCAAACTTTGCCCAACTTTAAGATCTTATCAGTTGAAATCTCCAAATTTGTATAGTTTTATTCCTTGGTTGATAGAGAAAACTTTTTGTTTCTCAACTTATCATCTCTGTTGAATATTTTTTCAAGGGTGACCAACCCTTTAGGCAACTTATTTGTCTTCAGTTGCACAATCTGGTCACCATTCTACTACAAATGCTTATCTTGGTTCCTTGAGGAGAATTCAAATTCATCTAATAAAAACCTGATAATGTAATTATCATCATAAAATACTTTCCAATTTTCATGGTTATCTAAGACATAAGGCCTTAAAACCACCTTGATGTGTGATTAAACCTTTTCATTCTTTATGTCATCTGGGATACTAAATTGTGACCCAATAGCAACTAATATGTCTTTATGCTTGTTATTATTTCTTGATATAGCCTAAATATTGAAAGCTTGAAAGTCCTCAAGTGAGTCCCATAATCTATTCTTTTAAGACCTAATCAATGGGTTATTGCATATATTAAGTCCTCTTACTTGGTGAACTACTAGTTCACTATCAGCAAAGACTTGTAACATATTGAATTTTATTTTTATTTCCCATTACAACCCATGCAATAATGCTTCATAATCACTAACATTATTGGAAAAAACAAAATAAAACTTTAGAGAAGATAAATACCTTTGATTAGATGGATAAATTAATATAATTCCATCTCTAGTGTCATGTTTTTTCCTAGATATATCAAAATATAGTTGCCATAGGTCATCACTAGGTTGGTCATCTTTCATTAATGTTAGAATTGGTGTGTCATTTTCATGAATATAATAGACACATTGATTCGAGTAACATTTCATTCAATAATGTTGGTGATGGTTCTACCCCAATTAGTGGTATAACTTCTTGGAGCCATAACTTTTGCACCATAGCTCCGTTTGACTCCCCATTTGAATCGTTGGAAAGATAAGAGGTAATTTTTGGTGACCTCGATCCATAGATTTTTGGGGTAAATTTTTAAATTTACGAGTCACACCATCACCCTTATACTAGGGTCCTTATAGTATTTAATAGGGAATGTAAAGACCCCTTGTAATAATTTAGGATATTTGCAACACGCTCCACCTCTTCATCATCACTCATCATCTGGTGAATATATTTTCTAGTGTTTGGGAGCCTGGTTATCCTTCCTATCAATAATGTTGAAATCCTCATGCACCTCCCTATAAAATATATGTGGTTTACATGAACTCATAAAAGAAACAAGTGCATGAGTTCCTTCATTTTTGTAAAGCATGACAACTCATAAAGCTGAGTTGCACTCATCAATATTTATCGGATTGAGACATCAAACAATGATGTGACCAACTCTATTTTTTTTTTCCTATATCAACCATCCAATCCAATGGTAGGTCTTGCATAAGGATTGAGGTATGGTGGTTATACTCTTTCAACTAGTAGGTGTGTGACAAAGAATTATAATGTTCCCCTATTAAGACTTTTGGGGTAAATTGCATCACCTAGTAGGACATCTTTGTTAGTGCCTCCATGTCGACTTATGCAATGCTGACACATTTTATTGGTGGAACTATTATTCTTGTAGTGGCCACTTCAGGTCTTATACATGCCTATTTTAGATCTTGTTACACTTACTATGGACCTAATCCCTTGCACTTTTTACCCATTTTGAATCTTCTAGTTTTGAAGTGAGGTAGGTTTGGTTTGTCGTAGTCTCAAATGGTTATTGGTGCTTTACAGTCATGACGTATATGATTGTACCTTTAGCCTTTGATATTTTTAGGCCATTAATGGTGGCCTAGGTGTCAACACTCTTTTTTTTTGACTAGTTTCTATAGAAATCTCTCCTTAAACCTCTCTACACTGGTCTCAATATGAATGCAATTTCTCTTGCTTCATAGTGGTTCACCTTTTATACCTATAGGTGCTCAAATTCTCACTCTAGTAGGGTTTATGTGTCTCAAATCTCTATTTCACTAGTTTTACTTTGGTTTACTCTAAGTCTCAAGTTCACACAATGTTTGTAAATAAAACTAGTATACTGCTTGATGTTTTATACCCTACTTCCATCTACCATCTTTAATACAACTGCTTTAAAAGAGTGGTGACATCTATATTTCTTAAACAACTTAAAATTCTATGAAATCCATGAAAATCCTCTACCATTAATGCATTTAATATGGATATTTTTCCCTCTACCATCACCTCATTCAATGTTATTAATATTATTTTGGTGATGTGATGTGTAGTTTAAATAATCACTTCCCACTCAAATCTAGGTGGATACCAGCTATCTTTGATTATTCTCCTTGTACACTTTGTTCACATGGTATGATCTTTGTCTTTCTTGTGGTAATCTAGGCATAGTGTCTCACATGAACAAAATTCAACCTCCTTAGTTCCATATTCTCTTCTTGCTACACTTTTATTTCAAGCATGCTTATTTATCTTGGTTGGTTTCTTGTGCTTGATTCTAGCCTATCCTACCCCATACAAATCCCTTATGCTAGCCCTCTAATGCTTGATTCTCCTCTTCTAGTTCTCTTACACATGATCATGATATGTATCTTCACTTTCTCTCTTATGTATGATCATGTTGTGCATCTTCACTTTCTTCTTTTGACCTCTAGTAAATTGATTATATGATGCACCTTATTTTGGTCTCTAAATTCTTTTACACTAGCATCTTGTGCATCTTTATCATATGGATCTTATTTCTTCTATGTTTGGAAACCTCCTCATGATTATAAATTTAGGTGTCTAGCCTTAGGTGCTTATAAATTAAATGGGTTTGACTCGCTTGACTGACATTATGTATGAAAGTGCCAAAGTGGTTCTTCCTTGGGCCTCCAAATACCTTACAATCTATATTTTGTGCACATGCATCTTATGCATCTTCCTCTTGAGTCTAGAAAGTTTCAAGCACCCACAACTAAGATTTATAGCCTTAGGTGATTTATAAATCACAAGGGCTCAACTCAGTTGGTTGGAATTATGCATGAAAGGCCAAACAAACTTCTACCTGGGGGTTTAAAAACACCTTGCATCTAGGATCTAGAGTACATGGGTCTGATGTACTTTTTATTATCTAAAACTAAATAAATCCTCACTCACCCAAAAACTTAGGTGTCTAACCTTAGGTGTGTAGAGAGCATAAGTGCTCAAGTCACCCAGCTAGAATTATGCTTGAAGTGTCAGTAGATTTTCTCAGTGAGCTTCAAAGCGCTGCTTCACTCCTTACACTACTTCCCAAAGAACAAAAAAGACAAAAGGAATTGTTTGGCTCACACCAAACATTATTTTGGTCATCTCCATTATAATGCACAAAGAGCATTTCTCTAGTCAATGTGTACTATAACTTACATGTGCCTATCCCCAATATGTGGTGGATGATATTGGGGCCCATCCACCTTATCTATAGTTTACCTAGGTGCTTGATATACTTGGATTCATAGAGGAAAATGAATGCTCCTTTTATTAGCACCTTGTTCTTTAGATGATTATCATGTTAGATCTTATGGCATGTTATTTCTATCTACTAGCTCCAATTTGCTTGGGTTCACATCCCATCTAAACGCTCTAAGTCTTCCAGCCTTATGTTTAGTGACTCTTGGTCATCTAATTAAATAATGCATGTGATGTAAAATTATGGTACCAAGAATTCCATTAGTAGGATCACCTCAATGCCAAACACTAGTTGAAATGGTGTAGCCTTGTTTAGGCATTTATAGGTTGTGCAATATGCCCACAACACTATCAACACTCGATCATCCCAATCCTTATGACAAATGTTATATATCTTTATGAGGCATGTCCTTAAGATCTTATTTAATTACTCAACTATGACATTTAATTTCAGATGATAAGGGGTCATTTTATAGTACACCACCATATACTCAGTCAATAAGATGCACACCATTTCATTAATATAGTGAGTTCCCCTATCACTAGTCACAATGAGTGGGCACCCATATTAGCTTAGTATATTTTCCTTGATGAAGCATGTGGCTATTGTATTTGTGTTGTCTTTTTTTGGTGTGGCTTAACTTACTTGGTGAAATAATCTATAGCCACTAGAATATACCTTACACCTATGTATCATGTTACAAGAGTTATCAACTCAAGAAAATCAATGACCTATTTCTTGAATGGTGCTTGAGCAAGAATAGGGATGAGGGGCATCTCATCCTTATGGTTGGGCTTCTCTATGTGTTAGCATATGTGACATACCTTGGTTTAGTCCTTTGCATCTTGGAATAGGCTTATCCACCATAAGCCTAAATATAGCACTTTTTATGTCATTACGTCTCTAATTCAATGTCCTCTTCTTATGCATTCATATGCCTCATGCAAAATGGAGTCTCTTTCATGCTCTACTACACATCGACACAACACTTCATCTCTTCTTAGTTTATAAAGTTTTCTACTAATGAGCTAAAAGGGGGTGGTACAAACTACTAGTTGTTTCTTTTCCTTAATTTTCATATTCTAACAATTGTAGATGATAGAAAGGTAGTGATCTCCACCAAATCTTCGATGATGCACTGGACTCTGTATAGTTTTGCATCTGACATGTCATCCTCAATAGGCACTATCATATTGCTAGAAATGATGCAAGATAAATGGTCTATCCCCAAGTCTTAATGTTGAGTCTTAACAATGGTGGAGAATTATAACTCTTGTAATAAAACTATCCATCTGCATATGCACCCATGTAAAATAGACTTGTTCATAAGGTACTTGAGAACCTTATGATCAATGAAAAATATGAATGGGGTTTCCAACAAATATTGTCTAAATTTTTGCAAGGCATATACCATGATGAGTGCCTCATGCTCTACCATTATGTAATTGTGCTCTACTAGTCTCAAATTTCTACTAAAAAAATGGATGGGATGATCCATTTTAACTTCACTAGGTTGTGCCAAAATGGTGCCAATCATAGAGCTAGAAGAATCAACATGGACATGAAAAAGTGTTGTCTAAATAGCGAATTATAGAATAAGTACACTAACAAATTAAGCTTTAAGGTCTCAAAATCATCCTCTTGCATTCCACCCTAGTGGAATGGGCCATCTTTGTGCAAGAGCTCTTATATCGATGCCATAATCTTTGCATAAATCCTTATGAATTTTATATAATATCCATAGTGGCTAAGAAAGGCACAGATGTATTTCTATGTGGAAGAAGTTTGTAGTTGAATGATGATGGTGATATTAATTGGATCAACAAGTAAACCATCCTAATGGATGATGTTCCCAAGTAAGGTTTCAAATGGTGTTGCAAAGATGAACTTTTTTCAAGTTTAGGGATATCTGAAGCTACCTACACCTATCAAATATTAGGCATAGGTTATCACAATGGTCCTTGATGAGGCCATACACTATCCAATAATCTAGATAAACTTGGAAGAACATGTGGATGAAATCGTTGAACATGGAGATGACCACTTAGGAGAACATGGCTGGTGCATTGTTGAGTCTAAAGGGCCTCATATTATATGTAAAACAATGTTATTTAGTTACAAAGATTGTTTTGGGCTTGTCCTCCTCCTTAATCTAGAATTGGTGGTAGCTAGAGACCTAATAAATGAAGGTAAAGCTTTTACAACCTATAATGCCTTGCACAACTTCATCAGTGAACAAAGTTGGGAAGGTTTCATCAATGCAGGTGGTGTTCAACATTCTGTAATCAAGGAAAACATGAATGCACCCATCTTTATTGATGCTTATTACCATTGGGATCACCCACTTGGACTCTTGCATAAGGTAAATGACCCCATTGGCTACCATTACATCAATCTCTAATTTGACCTTGGTGTGGAGGTTGGGATTTATCTTATAGGGGCACTTTTTGACTAGTCTTGTGCCATCAATTAGCTTTATGCTCATCTTCCCAAGGCATGGGTGTGTGCCCTTCATATCTTGATAAGTCTTGGAGATCAAGTCTTGGAACTCCTTCATGAGGTCTATGATGCACGCCAACTTTACATCAGACTAATAGGCACCTAAAGCGGTTATCTTTGGCTCCCCATCTACATTGATGTCCACTTTGATGTCCTTTAATGATGCATAGTATGGCTTATTCTTCTCCTAGTGTGAGTCCTCAACTTACCAATTTCCATCCAATGTCTCTACGTGAATATGGGTGGGTTGTTCTTCTTTAGGAGAGCTATGATTTACTTGGAACACGTGCTTTATTCTGTCAATCAATGTTTTCCTATAGCACTCCTTTCATGTTTCATCATCTTCTTCACTTGAGTTGTTTTCAAGTGTCTATTCCTCAAAGAAAGTTAGGAACACCAACCCCTTTTCCCTGAACATGTCCTTCAAGTACTCCTTGAGGATGGTGATTTCTTTGAACACTACCCTACAAATTACTTGGAATGGCTTGACTAATTCCAAGTTCTATGAGGAAAAGGAGAAGGTGTGCACAAACTTCTCCTTAAGGGCCTCCTAATTGGTTATCTCTCAGTGCATCTAATTGACCATGTACCATACTCACACCCATGTCTTTAGAGTCTTATGAAAGGCATGCACCCATATGTTGTTTAGGTCAGTCATGTCATAGTTAGTCTATGTATCTTCACATAAGTTTACATGCACCATGGGGTTAGAGTCACCAAAGTATGGGAATATATCCAATTTCTTGTTACTCCTCCCAAATGTAGTGAAAATGGCTATTTTTACCTTTGGCCAAATTGGCAAGTTAAAACTTTACATTACCCACTAATGCATGGTAGTACTTCTCAAGGTATACACTAGTGTGCCAATTCTATCTATCTCTTTAGGGATGCATGATTCAAGGTCATGGACATACCTTTCCATTGAGTTAATCCCTTCAAAATTTAGGAGCACTGCAAGCTTGCCTTTGATCAGGTGGAGTACCCTCTTTCCTTTTTCCTCATGGTGCAAGAATCATCATTCAGGAGCATGACCAATTTAAACCTAGCCCATCCTCAAAGGATTTGGCACTTTTTTGCACACCAAGTGGCATCTACGACCAGTGGCCTCATAATCTAATCAACCCATTGGTCACAAGTGACATCTATCGTGTCTGAGGCTAACTATCCATCCTTGTAAGAAATAAATCCTTAATCAGAAGGGTGGAGATTCTTGGCACCTTACACTATGATGTTATATATATATATATATATATATATATATATATATATATATATATATATATATATATATATATATATATATATATATATATATATATATATATATATATATATATATATATATATATATATGGTTGATCTCATCCTACCGATTAACACTTTAAATATAGGGGGTCCTTGGTCACTTAAAAGGGGAATCACTACCATTTCTTACCATTTTTGAAGTTCATATATTGCTTCTTGAAGTTTATATCTACATTGTTAGCATAGCACCAAGGCCTTCCTAGAAGTGATAGTTAGTTATCATGTTCAACCAACTATATAACCTTGAAGTCAATGTGGAATTTGATACTCATAATATATACGATGGCACGCTTCAAAATTTCAATCCACTGTACTTGGGTCTTGTTGGCCATGAAGAGTACATGGGGAGAAGGCCTCAAGGCTAGGCTACCCATCTTTTCCAATGCATACTTGGTCAAGATATTGACCTCAGTGTCAATTTTAATCAACACCTCATAGACAGACCATCCATTGATGGTGGCATTCACTAGGAACTCTTGGTCATACTCCATGTTCTATGTATGCCTTACTTCACATGCCCACTCCATATGTGGTATGTAAACTTCAATTACATGGGTCTTAACAACTTTATTTGGATTTCTCCTTGCGTGCTCTAGGAGAAATTTTTTATCAAGGGAAGCATCCCTTCTATTTGTATAAGGCATAGGATCTTTGTCATCTCTTATACTTCAACCTCCTAGCTATTTTGATTTCTACATGAAGTAGTAGCCTATGCTTATAGATCTCTTTCTAGTTAGAGTTCTCCCTATAAATTTTGTATTGCACTCATAACTTTTTGCAAGACATCCTTTTGACATGTAAGGTCAGGGTAGGGTATAGATTTTGGCTCAAGCCATGTTATGCACTCAATATAGCTTGGTTTTCCATATTTTATTTGTAGTTATTATGTTGGTATAGTTAGTAGCTAAATGGTAAACCCACTCCATGTGGTTGCCAACACTTTGATTGACTTTGTGCATGTTGACTACACCTTTGGAGCCTATTTTGTATCTTTAGGTTCATGCCTAATCATCCCTGTGCCCCTGTCAATAGCCAATTTGCCTTAGGTCAGATTTTTGTAGAAGTTAGGTAATTTTGGGATCAAATATGGTCCAAGATAATACCTATACATTGGATGCATTAGGCAATCACACTGACAATGATCAATCGAACCATACTTGTAACATGATCATTGTGGGAATATTCCTCCCCCACATCCTCCACCTCAACCTATGGTACCCCTTTGGTTCCCATAGCTAGAATTTTGTTGGCATAACCCTCATTTCCTTGGTTCCCCTTCCCTTAGCTATTTTATTTGCCTATTGTACACCTTTTTCCATGTTTCGATAAATCTCATAAATTAATTGATAGTCAATTATGGTGTCCATGTAGGCATTGCATAACTTATAATAGAGTGTTGTGATGACTTGATTGACATGTTACAATAAAGGGTAGTTTTGAACATCATTCACCTTATGATAAAATTCATAGTTGAGAAGCAGTGTATGCACATTCCTTTGAGGGTAGTTATTTTTATTATGACCCTTTATCTCATAATCGATGTACCACAACCTGCTTCAAGAATATTGCAATGAACTAGTAGTTATCTTCTATAGTTGGGATGCCATAGATACAATATACACCTCCATGAATGGGCAAATGCCTATATCAAAACTCCCCACTTCCTTATCTCTAAGCATGGATCCAAGCACTTCCCAAAGGTCTATGAATGTTTTCATGGATAGAGTCCTTCTAAAAGACACTAGAAATCCTCCAATGATCCATTGTGGATATTAGGAGGGGTGAATATTGTAAGGGATATTAGAAATGACATTTTTGAATCTAGCATCATACAAACAAATTCTCTATGATAATCTCTGGTTGGTCTCCTTGAGCATAGTGATGATCTGCTGCTCAAACTTAGGTATACTAAACTCCTTTAGGGAGGCTCCCTTTAGGGTGCCATAATCAACCATAACCTTGTTAGTATCAAACTTCCTATACTAATTATGGGTGCAATCAAGTAAGGTTATCATAAATTAGGTTGTCGTGCACTCAGACTAGGTTATTCCTTGAGTGTGACATTGTAATTCACACTTGAGCACATGATCTACAACATTCTCTATGCCTTGATACTTGGGTAGGTACATGGCCATCTCATAACCAATCTGGGGATAGGGAGTAACTTGTGCTTGAAGTGCTTTCCCTTCTAGTGATTGTCTTAGAATTGGTCCTCTAAGACCTTCAACCATTAGGCCAAGCACTAGTCCCATGGTTACTACTAGCACCATAGAGGATGATAGTGACATACTACTAACTAGAGGCACATGTCCACTTCTTATGAGTTATTTCCTAAGCTGTGTACCTAATATTGGCTGAACTGGGGTGCTTTGAATTACATTTTGTCTAGTTGAGCTAGCACCTCAAGGTCTAGAGGTATCTTCACTTACCTCTTCGTAAGGGATAACTTGTTTAATAATAAATTTTTGGTCCAAATGTGCAAACCGATCAAAGTCTAAGTCAACAATGAGGTCTATTGTCAATATTATATCTTCTTATCAGAGATCTAGCATATAAGCTTGAACTATAGGTTCAAATGGGGTAGGTGTATCCAACATATCTCCAATGGTCAAGTTATGAAGGGTCCCTGAGCATTCACCTATCAACTATGGAGTTTTTTCTATGGATTTAAAGGCTCTTTCCTCTAAACACGATCACCATTCAATATATCATTCCCCATGATTTTCCTACTCACTACAGGTCCTATAAGTACTTGTAAGTTCTATATCTTCTATCAATCTATGCCTCCTCTTGTTATAATCCCGTCTCCTAAGTTCTTGATTATCAATTTACTCATCCCCTTCCATTATGCCTCACCTACACATCCCCTTCTTCTCCATTGGACTGATCATATATGAGAGGATTTTAGCCTTTTATCCTCATTATTTTAAAGTTGTAATCCAACATTAGCTTCTTGAGTTTGGTGCCAATTTCTTTCTCAAATGTGCCTCTGGGCTCATTCAAGAACTGATACTCTACTTCTTCAGGGTAGGAGTACGTTGATACTATGAACTCAAGCATATAGTTTTTCAGCACCCCCTACCACCATTTATTTGTGGATCTAGTCAAAGTGAAATTTTCATATCTCAAGCATCTCTAGGTACTCTTTCATCACTCAAGGAATTATACATAGATTCAACTTCTATAGGTCGCATAAGTAGCCAACCATTGGTAGACTTGCTCTGGGATTTCACAAAATAAAACCTCATATAGGGCATCATACAAGTGGTTCTAGACCCACTTCTTTGGGTTATATCCTCTACAAGTTTGATGCCTTAGTAAAAATCTATCTTCCATTCATTCCAGGTAGCACTTGATATTCTCAAAGGAGGGTTAGGGCATTGTCCTGCTGCACCATTACAAAAATAAAATTCAACATGCCTCAACAATGAAATTAAAATGTTGTAGAAAATTAGTTGTTCTAATCATGGGCCTAGTCATTCACTTATATAGCTATCTAGGTTGGATTTAGTCTTATTCCAATGGGGTGTAAGCTTTGACTATTCATATGGTGCTCAACATTTAACACTTGATTGTGCTAGCATCACATTACATAAGGCGCAAGACTTATGTTCTCACCTAAAGTATAGTGGAGAAGGGACCAAGTTTTGTGTTGGTCTAGTTGTGCCATAGCATAAATATATTCTTCAAGGGTTTCGTTGGTGCATTTGTGGTTGTGGATCATGGGCGCAAGCCATTAGAGAACCTTGGATTAATAAAATTTAGGCACTTGAGGGGTAACTGGGTATCTGATTGAGGGGTTTAGGCATAGACTTGCACTTAGGTGCAAGTATCATTTTAGAATACAGGGTCTTACTCATACTTAATTCATTACCTATATCAAGCATGGGGTTAATCATTAGCTACAGGTGTGCCATGAACAATCTAGGTTAGAAGCTCATGAGATCTCAATATACATACTATAGACTTAAAGCATTTAATCCATTAAACATTGCATAAAGATTCATCATTAATTAAAATTGACAATAATACATATATAAGTTTTTGCAAAATGATAAAATGCTCAACTTGAACTACTAAAGGACTAGAGGCTCATAGGCAAGCTTATGAGTTACAAAGGGGAGCATCAAAAGCATCCGAAAATACTTTTAACTCTAATGGAAACCATCTAGAATCAATTCACTAGAGCTTTGCTACTCTACTTTGTCTCCCTTACTAACTCAACTCTGATCCCTTTTATAGAGATTTAGATCATCTTAGGCTCATGGGGAATGAGCATGTCAATCATTAATCTGGTGATGGAGGTACACATCCCATTATCTTCACTACACTTTTCTTTCATGAGAAATCACTATCCCATGCGTTTGCTTCCCAATGTTGATTATTTCAAAAAGAGATGTTTGTCTTTAATGAGTAGTCACTATCCCATGCACCTACTTCCTAATTCTATTGATTTAAAAAAGATTTTTTAGCCACCTACCAGTTGGTGCTACTAGAAGATAAAAATAAAATCATCCACCATGATTTCCTTGCACTTAGGTATTCACTGAGTTGGCATGGGTCTACTACTTAGGTCAAAAAGGGGCCCAATAATACGCCAATGGTCCTTCTTGGGAAGACTAATTATGCCTTATGGCATGTGTATGTGGAACATTCACTCACGGATCAAGACCTTATTCCATTATTGTATGTATAGATTCTTTCTCCTACTCACCCAAGTCAATACAATGACTGGGCCAACTCTTGTGATTATGTTTATGGTCATTTATTGATAAACATTTCATGGGATATACACCACCATGTGGAGTACATAAAGTGTCCCTTCATTGTTTGGAGCACTCTTTAGAGTCTTTTCAGGGATCCTACTATGATTTACATCACACCTCCTCCTCTTCCTATTGTCTCTTCTAGGATTGTTATACTCTTTCCTCCTAATTTTATTTCTTGTGATGATACATCCATGGTCGATAGTTTTATTCCTTTGTTCATCTTCCACTATAAGATAATATACTACTAGACCTTAGTTATTTCATTACCAATTCTAAATTTGTTCTTGTGTAGACTGTTTATCTTCTAGAGCCTTCACAAACTTTCAATTATGAGGACTTTACTGATTTTAGTGAGAGTGTACACATTGAGATTATCAATGACTCATTTGTTCCTATGTATATTACTCTTTAATATCATAGCATTTCATTTTTAGACTATTTTTTAGTTTTGTCAGTTGTTGATCCTTGCTTTACTCTTCCCATGGACATTCCTTTAGTGAATTTTCCATGCCATTTTTCTTCTCTAGATGTAATGAGTGTGCTTATAAATACTCCTATTTTCTCCCCTTTATTGTATGCATCTTTATTACCATATTATATATTAGTTGTGTGATTCTTGATTAGACTTTGACATATTTGAGCACTAGCATGGAGAATTTTTAGCATTTTCCAAATATCTACATTGTGATTCCTATCTGCATTCCACTTGAGTGTGAATTTAACAGTTTGATAGTTTGGAGTTTCTTTCTTCTAAAAGGAGGAGATAACATTTTTTACACAAGGACCTACTACAACATTTTCCATGTGACATTTTTCACTTACCTTCTCTCTCCTCTTTATGGAGGCACACATTTAATATTTTGTAGGATACTAGGATCATCGTTATGTACTTAGGTACCTCATTAGGCCTCATTTCAAGGAACTAATTTTCCATCCCACCTAATATATGCTTAAGAGGGGGTGTTGGAGTGGGAATTTCTAGTCCCACCTTCTTTCCTTTGTCTCTCTTTTTGGAGGGGTGGTAGTTTTTTCTCAATGGGTTTTCTCCTTTTAATATTATACTCTATGTGCATTTACTCTATGTATATCAGTTTTATACTTAAGTTAAATTTATCTATAAAATATCTCAAAATTCAAGTACACTATTATTAAATACACTCATTATTTAAAAAAGCAGAAAAATTTGCCATATATCATCAATAGTTTATAGAAAACTAAGCAGCATTTTTCATTCAGTTGATGATTGGAGTAGACACTCCTCCATCACTAAAAATTGAGATAGACATAGGCATTTTTGATGTGATGTCATCTATATAGGCACTCACAGAGGTACATATTAACTTGTAATTTTAAATTGTAAGAATATAATTTTTTATTAATTTTACTACATATACTTGGGAACATATAACTTATGTGAATGTATTGTGTATGTAGGGTTGTCAAATAACATTTTACAATCCAATTAAAATGATTAATGTGGCACTTTATCATGTTTTTTCATAATTTCATACCCCTATTCATGCAATTGAGATTGTCACTGACCGAGTTGAGTGTCAAAAATAGATTGAGCAAAACCATGAGCTTGTAGTACGTGCATGTTTAAATATTTTTTATTCTAATTTAAAATTAATTTATTAAATTAGATTCATGTATAGTATGTTAATTTTTTAATAATATTTTTATTTGAACAAGTTCAACTACAATCAAGCTATCAATGTAGGACCCAAAGTTAAAACTTGGAGCAATCTAAGGCATTCGAGGGATCTCCATATATAAATAGGGAATCCTAGGGAGAGTCTTCTTCAAGGAAGGCAAAGAGAGGGAGGATATTTGATGATTATGATACATTATATGATGTAATTTTTTGTATGCCTATGTGATAATGTGCACACTTTTATCATTGTATGCTTATATGACATTCACCCAATCTTAGATACTATGTTATTAGATGATGTAATTTTTTATATGCTTATAAGGTAATATATGTATTATTGACATTGTATTTATATATGACATTCACCTAACATTCTATTATGTTATTATTTTGTATTCCTTTATGTTTTTTATTATTACTATATTGATATGGTTTTTATTATTATTTTATATGTCTTTATGGGTTTTAAAATTATCAACAATGAAGTGTGATGTTTGACCATATCCACATTTAAAAATGGAACATTATTTATACTTATTTTACCATGAAGTGAAATGTTTTAACATTGATATATAATATTACTCTTTCTGGTTTCAAAGTACTTATACCCATTTATTCAAGCTATGTAAGTGACGCAAGAACATCTGCTAAAAGATAGATGTTTGGACATATTAGTCAAAAGGAGTCAAATAGGTCATATTATAGTCAATAATAAGCCTTTTTATGATTCAATATAGCATATATGGTTATGCTTAAATTATGTATGGTATTTTGAGTCCCTTATATAGGTTATTTAACTTGATGGATCTTTCCTTCTTAACTCTCTTAAGGGAAACATGTAACTTTGGAGACAATCAATTTGAGTTTTGATATAATCTCTTTATAACTTAGAAATCCATGATTTTGAATCAGTCCCTCTTACATAACAATTAAATTATTAGGATACTTTCACTTGAATCATATAATTCCTTTTTTTGGGTTCAAACATCCACTAAGAAACTTGATAATCCAAAGCCTAAACTTTGTCTCAAGACTACTACAGGACTGTTTTAGAACAATCAAGAATTAAGAAAAATGGTTTTGACTCTTTCACTCCTTAGATAGTATTTTTAAATTGTTTTAAATATATATAAATAAAATCTATTTTTATGAAACTAATCTCCATTCATTTGTTTCTTAAAAATATCAATTTTGGACCAATTCTAAATTTTAAGTCTCTAGGCCTAATTAGATCTTAGTAGGTCAAATCACTTATTAAGTTATTTATACACAAAAAAACTTAATAAATATTGGTAAATGAAATAAAAAGTGTCTCAAGTCTCAAAACATGATCTTTTACTTCATCTACAAGAATTCTCATCCAAAACTATTCTTGTCTGTCTTGACAATTGAACACCTACACGAAACACTATCATAGTCCACATTTTCTTCTTTCACAGGGTCTCATTAATCAACATAAAGATTAAAATAGTTTATAGACATGATACTTAACCTTATTAAAAATTTTAGGGTTTTTTAAGTTGTAGAAGATGAGAGATTTTCATTGATTATTCATATAATATAAGACTTCTAAAATTAATAAAAAAAATTAAAAAGAATATTATAAGACTAATTCAACTTAGCCAAGATTCATTTTTAATATATGCATGAGTTTTCATGTGATATAAGTGACTGGGAAGATTATCCTCACACAAAAAACATGGGTATTATGAGTTCTAGGAGACAAACTTTAATTTGTTTTTAAACACATTATAGAATTAAATGAATCACATTAATTTATGCATAATATATATTAATACATAGTTTTAAAACAAATATTATCCTTTTTTGATAATAAATTTCCTAAAGCACACTTATAGAACCCTATTTAGCAGACTATAAACTGCCATTAGTCTATCCAATGGTGCAACCTAGATTTTTTGCCCTATAAAGGGTCTTGTATGTTTCTAAAGTGATATGATAGATGATGATCATGTTATTATAGAATTTTACAATCTTTGAGTGTGCATATTTAGTTGAGATTCTTCCTTGACTTCTCCAATTAAAGTTATTAAATGGCCTTTTAAAATAATATTATGTTACATTCTACTTTATTTTTCACATGAAGATGATTATGACTTATATAATCCATTTAAAACATGTAATTTAGTTCCTATACTACTAACACACCATTTCTAACTTTTTACAAGATTTTTACAATAATAAATATCCATACATTGCTTAATAAACATTTGAAATTTGAAATTTACTATTTTGGAGGGAAAGTTCCCTAAGCTTATAAATGACCTTTAAACACACTTATAATGACTTATAGAGGCTTATTATGAATTAACCACCTCCTTAGTCTTTTATCCAATGTAATTATATCCTAATATCTATTTGGGAATAAATATTACGAAGAGAGTTGTGTGAAAAAGAGATACATTTGTTGAGTCCAATGTGAAAGAGAGAGATACACATGTTGAATATACTAGCATGTTGATAATGGTCATGAAATAGGCATGTTTAGCTCAAAATGGTAGTTATAAGTGCATTGATGACCCTCCTTCATCCTCCTTGTATACTTTTACATCATTATTCATCTTTTAATAGCCTCTTTGAGATGCATCTCAATCATAAAAATAAACACTCTCTCTTAAGGACTCATGAGAACACACCCTCTCTTTCTCTTAAGGAATAAAACTTATACATCATTCTAATAGACTCTTGAAGATCAAGTACAGACCTGTGGATATGTGTAAATACTCATGGGCACTTACACAAACCCATAACATTCATGATTAAAGCTCAACCACTAATTGATAAGCCTAAAATGATCCTTCAACTTTGTATGATTACCTTAAAAAGTGCTAAAATACCTTTAGGGCATATATCTATTGTTCGAGAGTGCAAAAAAATGACAATAAATGTTGTCAAAGTCAAATCTATAGCTAGAAAACTCCATTTTTGGTGTTTCTTGGTTGAAAATTGATGTTGCTAACACATTTTAAGGTGCATATAATGTGCAAGACTAGGTTATTCACCTCCCATCATGCCTGATTGACAAACCCACCACCAATTTTGGGCTTAAGAATGCCCTTCCCAACATCAAAAATACAAATTTTAAACCTAACTTTAGACACGTGTAAAATGAAAAAAGTAAGTCATATGGATGAACTATAACATCCATCTTGTTCATGTAAAATCCATCTAGTTTCACCTTGTATCAAGTGAGTATAAAATTAGAGAGAAATGTGTGGCACAAGTTGTAGTAATGAGTCTTGAAATGCAATTTATTGGTAGTGAAGAAACTTCTTAAGCTCCAATTGACATTTATACCTTTAAGACCCCCAAGTGAAAATCCATCACTATGAAAATGTCTATATGGGAGAATTATATGTGCTCAAATGATCATGATGTCTAAGCCCACATGTAAGCACATTTTCATTACTATTAAGGATCCTGAAGACATTGATAATAAATGTTGTCAAAGTTGAAGCTATAGTTGGAGAACTCTATTTATAGTCCTTCTTGACTAAAAACTGGAATTGCCAAAACGTCCAAGGGGTGGATAACATCCAAGACCAAGTTTTTGGCCTCCAATCATGCCTGATCGACAAACCCACCACCCACATCAACCTAGTTCTTATTCTTAACCTTACAACATGATATTTTAGTCACTAAAAGTGGTCTAAATTGAAAACAAACCATCCAAATGGGTTGAAATTTATAGATAAATCTCTCATAACCATATATATGCATTCCAATTGTCTCATCCTTTGAAAACCTTTCAAAATCTATAAATATATGATTTTATCATTTAGGTCTATAAAAGTCAAGCAAGTGAGGGTTTTAGAATAAAGAAACTTGTATATCTCCTAAAGTATTACCTCAAAAATGAATGGAAACCTTGTCCACACCTAGTAAATTATCATCTTAATAATATATATGTGATTTTAAACTTCGGAAGACTGTCTAAATAATATTATAAGTGACTGTGGGTAATCAGATCTATGTCTAAACAAGCAAAACAAGGGTTTACGAGACTAAAATTGTAATATATCCAAAATGATTAAGAGATGGAGCCTATAAATGTATAGATAGCTTGGGAAAGTTGTATAGAACATTCCTAAGGTTATTAAAGAGTCTTATGGCAAAAATATAAGTATGAATGAGACAAAATAGACCTATAATATAGGTGTTAGTAGGTAGATTTCTATGTTTTGTGAGAATTAACCATAAAAAGGACATAAATTATTGAAACCATTTGATTAATGATTGCATTAATGGTCATATGGAACTAATATAAGTAGTGTCATTGTTTGAGGTTGAGTAGATAAAGAGATAGATTTTTATTGTAGATCTATAGACTTGAATAATAAAGCTAGAATATCAGTGTTTTAAGAGTACAAGTTTAAATCAAGTCTTGAGTGAAGGGTGAAACCCTATGTAATAGGTTGGGAATGTTAATGTGGACACAACGACATTAAAATATGCATTGGAGAATTTGAGTTTGTGTAGATATGTCATGCAAGTAGGTAATTTACATCAGTAAGCTTCTCTTAGCTTTAAGAATATGAAATTCTTTACTAACAGTGCTAACCATGCGAAGTTCAAATCTTATTTGGAACCACTAAGCTACAAAAAATTGCTAGTAATTAATTAAAATTGTAATTTATGTATGTAATACCTAAAAACCCAAAACATTTGGTAGAGTTCATTAAATATACATTTTACAAGTCAACATACATGTGCATTTCAATCCAACGAGCCACTAGGATCTACTCTAATCTTAATAGTATCAAGAATAACTTCATGGTTTGACTCATAAACTTTACATAGATTTATATTTAATGGCCTCTCATGATATTTATTCAATTTAATATTCATTGAAAGAACCAAATTTGAATAGTGTAGTATCTTCTTATGAATTTCAAAGTCTTGAAACAATCATAAATCTAAATTTTTGATAAATTATCATCGAAGACAAGTTCTAGTGACTACCACAACACCAATGGTATAGTCAATGTTTTCTCCATCTATGACTGGAAAAGTTAATTTTTTATTTCCATCTACACACCGACATAAGTAGTAATTTGTTCCCTCTTCATTGTCCTCATCTGAAATAACTATTAAAACATGCCCTCTATCATAAAATACAAATTTTAATAACACTATAAAGATAGATAATGAGAATGAATAATACATATGATTAATCTTCTACCTGGCTACACTAGATTAGAAACATGCTCAAAGTCATGTGACAATATCATATTTTTAAGTAGAAATGTTGATGGAACTTGATATGTGTTCATTGGAATTAAAGGTTTACAACTCCAGTCATCCACCCATTCTTATGACTCGCACTCATTTGAAATAAATTCCATATATGTGGAACAAAATCATGCTAAGTGTCTCATATGAATAATCCAAGAACCTGCATTTGAGCTATGAAATGAATGGAGCTCACTTGAACCCATTAGTCATACAATCCTCATAGTTTTCCAAGTGTTCTTCTTTCATTAACCATAAATGTCTATGAATAGTAGAATTTGATTGAACACCATGGCACATGTTTTCATTACACCTTTGAACCATGGTTGTTACATCAGTCAAATTAGCAACCTCTTCAAATTTCAACTCCTCCCTTGTAATGTCTCTTTTTACACATGGTCCAGCAATGTCATGTTCCCATTTTCCATGGCCAACCTCAGTAAAAATCTAAATATGTTTTATACCACTAGTAACTTGAATCTTACTTAACCAATAAAACATTTGTGCATTCTTGAATTATAAAGTGTAATTATTTGACTAAACGTAATGCTAATTGGACATAATGTTACTCTAATTTAATTGTCCATAGAACTTCTCAAAACAACCTTGCACATGCTCTTTAAAATGTGATCAATCATCAATAATATAGAAATGGTACTTCACTGATATTTCTCTATACTATCAGGTGCATGCATGAATTTTATATGCACAAATATAGCAACTTGTGATGAGTTGTAATACTATAATTGATCTTTCAAATGTGTAATTTTTAGTAAAGTTGACTAATGAAACATTTGAATCAAGTGGGAATGTGTCTTTTCTCATCTTAAAATGGTCATCCAACCATCTAACCCTATGCATGTGCCTTTCATACTCATAAACAATTTTCTCCTTAAATTTGTCCATAAATTATGAAGTAGGCATCTATTTTTTAATAAGATTACACTTTTTATTATTTTCCATATTTTAATTAATAAGTCGTAGATTTATATTTGCTCAAACTAGATAATTCCTATCCATTTGCACTTATACTCTCCTCATGGATATAATTATTAAATTTTAGAAATCCATTGCAAATGTTGTAATTTCCATCCAATACCATTTTCTTATAAAAGAACCGTCCATCTAGTCTTTCATAATTTTTTTGGGAATAAATTATCTGGCTAATTTTGGTGGAACTTCTATTCCATACTCCTAAAAAATGTTCTCAATATAGAAATTACAATGAATATGACAAAAAATATCATAGTGCATTGAAAATTCAACATGTTTCCTACAACAACAAGTGGTGTGTGTGTGGTTTATTTTTACATAAAAATGTTTTGCCATCTCAAAAAATCTTTGATTAATATAAGTTTATGGATGTTTTTCCAAAAAAAATAGATTAAAATTTTATTTAAGTAGTATCCAATAAATTTTTCAGATGTGGTTCATGGTTACGAGAACCAACTCTTCTTTTCACTACATCTCTTGCATTGGGCAAAAAATTTATATTGTCTTTCCAAAATTGTGTAGTAACTCTTTGAGAGCATCGACTATATCCTTGTCCTTTTATGTAATTCTACCAGAGAATGACCAGAGCTCATTGGTATTCGGTTCATTAAGTCTTTCAATCTTCCAATTGTTTTCATCAATGTTTTTAAATTTATATCAAGTGTTCTACTTGCTTTTAAAATTAATCATTTTTTACCTATTTGACCACTTACTACACAAGTTGTAATTATACACTAGGAAACATTATAATATTTATTATGTGATTTTAGGCTTACAATATGATATGCATCATCTATATTTTCAATAATTTCATTATTTTCATCATCCATATTAGATTGTCTTAGTCCTAATGTGTATATTATAGGTCTCATTTTAATCAATTTCATCAATAAAACATATACTTGACATTTTTTATTATCATAATCTAATCTATGAAAGAAAATATTCAAAATTTCTTTATCCAGTCTTCTTGAATGGTGGTCAGACATTTTTTTGCTTATTGGCTTTAAAATATTTTTATCAACTTTAATTAAGTTCTTTTTTTCTACACACAATTCTTGGATGTGTTGTTAATGGTGGAATTTGTTGAGAGGGTGTTTCAAAATTGTTATTAATTTCATTGTTTATTATTGTGATGACATTTTATTCATTATTTCTTTTTTCATTATACATTTCCATGAAATTTTACTCATTTTTAATTTCATCATTATTTGCTTCTATGTTTTTTTCTTCATTATCGGGGCGTAAAGCATCATGCATAGAATCATCATCAACAAAATAAAAAACTTTATACTTTGAATGTGAAATTCAAATATTATCTAATTCATTATTGTCAATTTTATAATTATTCAATTCATTGTTATAAATTTCATCATTATTAGATTCATCAGGATTAGTGGTTGTACTTTTTTAGAACAAATTTATTACATTCATACCTTGTATTTTTATATCAACTCTTCTAATTGCTCTAATGTTTTATTCTTCAACTTATTCCTCTTCCTTGAATGGGATTTGTCACCCATTGGAATTTATAAATTTTCAATGGTGGGGTCAAAAAAAGTACTTGAAAAGCACATAGAGAATGTTTGTGGGGATAGAATTCTTGATTTTGGTTAAAAATAGTCGTTGAAAGCTAATTTTTGTCTATAGAGTAAATAATGAATACATGTTATAAAATTTACACATTATTTATTATATAACTTAATCCTATATAACTACGTAATAATACTATCATAAAATGAATTTTCCCATTAATTTGATTCATGTCCGCATTAGGTTCGATTAGGCCAAAAATAGATTCAATCACTCCAAATTAGGTTCATTTTCCCCCTTGGTTGAAGCAAATTAATCCAAAACAGATTCAATTACTCAAATTTAGATTAAATTAGTCTAAATTAATTTAATAAGCTCAAATTAGATTTGAAATTAATCTAAATTACACTCAAATCATGATAAAATTAGGGTTTAATGCCAACACATGTCATGAAATGTGGGCTAATTTGGCCCTTTTAATCACATCATAAACTCACATTTATGTTCAATAGTTTAAATTTTCCATAATTGCCTTTGTGTTTCCATTTATGATAAATTACCTCTCCATGTCGTTAGTGCTTTACTTGAGCCAAAACACTTTAATGAATTCATAATAGCCATGTATAGACCTAAGGAGCAAGGGTTACAATTGAATTTATTCTCTTTTGAGAAACCAATAATAAGATTGGTTTCTCATCATTACAGATGACCCATGATAGTTTTAGGAAGCATTTAGGAAATGATTTAGGTGAAATTAAATGAATGACATCTTTCTAAGATCTAAAGGGACCTATCTACAACCCCGTAGAAATTTTTAGGGTTGAGTCAAGATTCTTATCTAAATATTCACCAAAGGGTTTCAAACAATATTAAATGGTGCTAAAAAAAAGTTGGGCCACACAAACGTCTATCTACTCTATTGTCTTAAAGAAAGGATTTCCTCTTCAAATTTTAGATGTTTGACTTATTAAAGATTTTATGCTTCCACAGTCCATAAAGCGAAAAGTAATCCTTTTTGGAAAAAAAATGTGTCTAGTTTATAAGATCGACACATTTTGGATCACTGTTGTGATCCTTCATTAGGAAAAAAAATGTTATAACTTAGTTATGCTTGACCATTTTTGAAAAAACTTAGTTTTTTGGAAACTAGATTCTAAATTCTATAATTCATGTTCTTATATTAGTTTCAATTTTGAGTGTAGCTATATCAAATTATCTATAGAAGTTCATATTTTTGAAATTTCAAGAAAAATATGTCCACATGTAGGCCATTTTTTGTCCCCCAAATTTTTGCAATTACCTTTCTATCCATGTTTCAAAAAAAAAACTTCAATCATACTAAAATATAGAAGATAGGTGATTCAATCAATCTCTATTGACGATATGGATGCCTGACTA